>JRHT02000016.1:121904-427501 GCA_011800875.2 Suillus brevipes Sb2 | reverse complement strand
ATGAATCTTGCAGATCCCAAGCGTCTGTCGGTCTCTGGCTTGGAGGGGCTTGCGAGATTACTAGAGCTCTTGATCAACTACTTCAAGGTTGAGATCGGGCATAAGCTGTTGGACCACTTCCGCATTGTTGCAGACCCCCAAATGTTGCAGGCATCTTCGAAACTTCCATTAGCTGAAAATGAAGGTGTTACGAAGCTTGTCCGATTGGCCAACATATTCCATCTTCTCCCTTCCGCAGCGAACATCTTTTTGGAACACCTCGTCAATGCCATAGTCCAGACGGAAGCCCAGATGCACTTTTCTGGCCGCAGTCCTTTCTCCGAGCCCCTTGGTAAATATCTAGATCGCTACCCAGGAGAAGCGATGGACTTCTTTATGCGTCACCTTCAGCTCCCTCGTCATGTCAGAACCCTGAGAAGCATCCTTCAAGCAAGGCTCGCTCCCAATCTCGAGCGTGAGATTGCGTCTCGCACGCAGGCGCTAGTTGAGCACTGCTTGAAAAGTGGTGATCGGAGTCTCCTACTTCCCGGCCTCCTGCTCTTTGATGACCTGGCAGACCTTCAGCCAACCTGGCTTGCAGACAACGAATACATCATCGATGTCCTCCTCGGGATATGGCGCTCAGAGCCTCTGCAGCCTGAACAAGATGAAGTTATGGTCCCTGACGCGATTCACCGGCAATCTTCAATAATGTCAATCTTCATGAAAGCGCTGGAGCGAACCCCTCGCGTCGACTTACTTTTCGACGTTGTTGCGATCTACACCCGCGACATCGCAATGGATTTGACACGACTCACACAATTCCTCTATCGGCACGTTGCGCTGAATGAGGATCTCTTCTATCGCCGCAATGTCTTATCACGCTTCGTGGTTTGGTTTGAAGACACGTCATATCCATGGGCTCAGAAGACCTTTTTCCTGCGTTTTGTTCTGACGCCGACAATCCTGATTCAAGCAAATAGCCCCAACAAGGAGGGCCTGCTTGACATGGATTTCATAACATCTCTTCACCGAGTGATCTGGCAACCCATGACTGACACGACTTCTTTCCCGGGTGCCGATGATATGTTTATGATTGAGTTGCTGCATTTGACCACGGTGCTGGTCCATCGCTTCCCAGAGCTCGTTGAAAATGTGAAAAAGGATATCATCCGTTGCGCGTGGCACTATATCACTAGTGAAGACGCAGTGGTGAAGCAGACGGCGTATCTGCTAGCTGCGCGTTTCTTCGAAGCTTTTGATACCCCTCAGAAGTTTATCCTCCGGGCTTGGACTGGCCTTCTTCGTCCTCCTCATACAGACGGCAAACTCCTTATCAAGCAGGCGCTGGATATTCTTGCACCAGCTCTTCCTCGCTCAGGTGGCAATGATGCAGGATATCCTCAATGGGCTAGGACAACTCGGCGTTTACTCGCAGAAGAGGGCAATGGTTTTCAACAAATCATCATGATCTACCAGCTTCTCGTCCGCCAACCGCACTTATTCTACCCCGTTCGTGCATTGTTCATCCCGCACATGGTCAACTCGCTGTCCAAACTCGGTCTCTCTGGCACGGCGTCCGGGGAATCTCGTATACTCTCCATAGATATCTCCCAGGTTATCTTTGACTGGGAACAGAAGTCGCAGGATTCTGGCACTCATACTGAGTTGTCCAGGGCTTCCACTGCATGGGTCACCCCCCTTCCCTTCAGAGAAAGCATTGTCAGTTTCCTCGTTCGCCTTGCAACCTCTCCTCTAGAGCCAACATCCAGGACCATTTTGTTGCCTCGTGCATTGCTGCTATTGCAGAAGATGGTCGCGCCCTCAGGTTGGAGTGATGTGACCGTTAAGTTGAACTTTTTTTCGCGTGCTCTGGAGCAGGTATATGTATTGCACACTCCATACTTGTTGGATGCTAACACCACCGTAAAGACAGAACTTGATTCAGAACCCCATCTCAACCAAGCCCTCAGCGCTGCAAAAGTGCTGCAAGTTGTTGCTGCAGATAAGGATGATGCCTGGTATCTGGCAAATGCCACAATCCTCCAATCGTTGGTTCGCAAAGGCTTGACGACAGATGATCCCGGTTTGCATGATGCCCTGCATCCCATCTTTGAACATCTACTCCAACTGTTCCCTTTGCCTGATCGAGACGAGAAACAGGGCGATATGTCAGACTTCCATACCTGGGTCTACACAGCAGTCGAGGATGGTTTGGCGAACACAACCGCTCTCCGGGGAATACTCCTCATGCTCAAATCCGTCGTACAAGTAACAGCGGAGCGCGTTCAGCCATTCAGTGCATCCCTTCTACGCCTCTTCAGCAAACTAGCCAAAGACCATGTTAGTTCAACCCCGACTACCAACGGATTTGAAAATGGTGTTCGGCTCATCATTTCTATCATCGAGATTTGCAAAGTTACCATTCTACACCTCGGCGACCATCGGAAGTCATTTTTTGCTGCATTCACTGCGCTCACAGAGAAATCCAAGAGTCCCACTCTGTGTCACTTTTCACTTGATGTTATGCGTGACTGGGCCCTTCATACGAACGAAGCATATCCAACAATGAAGGACAAAGTCAGTGTGCTGCAGAAAATGGCGGGCTTTGAGACCCGCAGTGATGCGCTATTCCACAGCTACCTGGAGCTCATCTACGACATCTACACAGAACCTTCATTGCGCAGGAGTGATTTGACGTCTCGACTGGAACAATGTTTCCTCCTTGGGTGTCGTGCTCGAGATCCTGTGCTCAGAGAACGATTTATGGACCTTCTCGACAGTAGCATCCCTCGTTCTCTTCAGGGTCGTCTAGCATATATCTTGGGAGTCCAGAGTTGGGAGCCTCTCGCGGACCATAACTGGATCTATCTTGCACTCCATCTCCTTCTCGGGGCTGTTGACGGCGAAGTACCATTGATTTCGGAGCGGAGGATCAGCATGGTACCCTTAAATGGCCAATTCGTTGCTCGACAGAATGCAGCGTCCATCATTCGTGCCATGCAGAGATTGGCATTCCTTGACCCTCAAGTTGCGCACGACACTTGGGTATCGGTCTTCCCTGCGGCGTGGGCGTGTCTTTCTCGTCGAGAACAGGCGGACATGACACTTCACATGATCAACCTGCTGAGCAAGGACTTTCATATCAAGCAGCTCGAGCTGCGCCCCAATGTCATCCAGACTCTATTGGGTGGTATTCACGCCTGCTCGCCTCCTATGACTCTGCCACCCTACCTAGTGAAATACCTCGCAAAATCATACGGTGCATGGCACGTTGGGATGGAGATTTTGGAGACGTCTCTGGACTCCGTCAAAGATGATGATCCTACTGTGAAAGATACGGTTTACGATTCGCTCGCAGACGTCTATGCTGAATTAACGGAGGAGGATGTATTCTACGGTCTTTGGCGTCGGCGATGCCTCCATGTCGAGACGAATATGGCGCTTTCGTTCGAACAGAATGGCATGTGGGAGTTTGCTTCCAACTGTTATGAAGGGGCGATGACGAAGGCGAAGAGTAGCCAGATCGCATTCTCAGAAGTGGAGTATTGCCTTTGGGAAGACCACTGGATGCTCGCAGCAGAAAAACTCCAGCAGTGGGACACATTGCATGATTTGGCGAAGAGCGAAGGAAATCAGGAACTTTTACTTGAGAGTGCGTGGCGCACGAAGGATTGGGCCGATCAGAAAGAATCCCTGGAGGAGCAGATTAATCAGCTACCCGACGTCGCGACTCCGCGAAAGCGAGTTTTTGAAGCATTCATTGCTCTTCTGAAAGTGCCTGGTGCGCTTGAAAAGAACACCGAATTCACGAAGATCCTTGAAGATGCAATGCAGCTGTCGCTGCGCAAATGGGTTGCTCTTCCGTTCCACATGTCGGCTGCTCACGTTCCGCTGTTACAACACTTCCAGCAGTTTGTTGAGCTCCAAGAAGCCGTCCAAATTTTTGGTTCTCTTTCTACAACCACCGCCCAGAATTTGGAGAAGAAGTCCTCGGATCTCAAGATGGTTCTACAAGCTTGGCGAGAGCGCCTTCCCAACCTGCAAGACGACATCAGCATATGGAGTGACTTGGTGGCTTGGAGGCAGAATGTTTTCAACGCAATCAACAAGGCGTATATCCCTCTTATCTCCAATACCAACCAGAGCAATAATTCTGCGACAAGCAACTTCAATACCTCGGGCTATCGCGGGTACCATGAAACGGCTTGGATTATCAATCGCTTTGCCCATGTTGCGAGGAAGCACGATCTTCTCGACGTCTGCTTCAGTTCATTAAACAAGATTTATACACTACCGAATATCGAGATATCGGAAGCTTTCCTCAAACTACGGGAGCAAGCGCGCTGCCACTACCAGAAACCCAATGATCTGCAAGCAGGACTCGAAGTCATCAATAACACAAACCTGATGTACTTCTCTAACCCCCAGAAGGCCGAGTTTTTTACATTGAAGGGCATGTTTCACGCGAGAAGTGGGAGGAATGACGACGCCAATCACTCCTTCGGCCAAGCAGTCCAGATGGACATGTCTCAAGCCAAAGCATGGGCGGAATGGGGACGGTATAGCGATCGCATGTTTAAGGAGTTTCCCGGCGAAATGTCGCATGCGGCCAATGCTGTTAGCTGCTATCTTCAGGCAGCTGGACAGTACAAGAATGGAAAGAGTCGGCCCCTGCTGACTCGGGTGCTTTGGTTGTTGAGTGTAGATGACGCGCAGTTTACGATCTCCCGAGCATTCGACACTTACAAGGGCGAGGCAGCGTTTTGGTACTGGATATCGCTAATCCCACAGCTTTGTCTTTCTATCAGTCAACGCGAAGTCAAGCAAGCGCGATATATCCTTCTGAACCTTGCCAAGTTATTCCCCCAGGTATTCAGATTATCGATTTTAACTTCTTGTCGTGAGCTCATCCTGATTGCAGGCATTGTTTTTCCCATTGCGGACGACGAAGGAGGACATGCAATTCATCAAGAAGCAAGCTTTGGTTACAGCAGCAGCTCGCGCTCAAAGTGCGATGACTGGCAACGCGAACAGACGTTCTGACGGTGACCAAGTGATGCAAGACGCCACGGCCGAAGTACAACCAGATGTAATCAAGAAAGAGAATTCGTCGGGCGACGCTATCGAGTCTCAGCTTTCCCAGTCCCAACAAGCTCAGTCCAACACAGAGATGACTCCTGCTACTGCACAAAACGCGGGCGCCACTTCTTCCACTCAAAATGCTCCAGGTGCTTCTGACACCCAGCCAACTTATGTCGTCCGTCAATCTTGGGAACATGTCGATGAGGTCGTTCAGATTCTCAAAACGGCCTTCCCGCTGCTTATTCTGAGCATGGAGACTATGGTGGATCAGATATTGCAAAGGTTCAAGGCTACTCCTGAGGAAGAGATTTATCGGTTGATCTGCATGCTCTTACTGGACGCTGTGCAGGTAAGTAGTTCATGCGCTAGCCGCAGACAGACCTGAATTATCCATTTTTAGAACTATGTGATGCGGACGAATACGACGGAGGATGACGGGCAGCTTCAGCAACATACCGTACAAAACATTTCCAAGATGGCTGCGAACTTGACTGGATCAGCTAGGGTATGTTCTTACTATTGAACATGAACATGACTGACCTTATTATAGCGAGAATATGAAGAAGATTTTGTCAAGAGTAAACTGACACATTACGAGTACATCCGAAAGCTCCAGCAGTGGAGGGACCGACAAGAGAAGTATCTCGACTCTCGACCACGCATCCAGTCTCTCGACCTCCTCAGCCACTATCTTACTGAATTCCAATACGGCAAATTTGACGACATTGAGGTTCCGGGTCAGTACACCGAAGTGAGTTGCATCCTTGATATTGTCGACTCGACCTTACATTTTGCTATAGGATAAGGATAGCAATCAAAACTTCATCCGGATCCAACAATTCGGACCCAAGTTCGAAAACTGTCGGTCCTATGGTTATTGCTGGCGCAGATTTACGGTGCATGGTAACGACAACTCGCGGACATCGTTCTCAGTTCAGCTTCCTTCTGGTCGACACTGGCGCAGGGAGGAGCGGCTGACGCAAGTATTCCGAACTTTCAATTGGTGAGGCCGTTTCTAGCTTACATTCTCTACATACTGACCTTGCCTGCTACAGTGCCTTGGTCCGCAGGAAGGAATCTCGCAAGCGAAATTTGCTGTTTCATATTCCAGCTGCTATCTCCTGTAGCCCCAGTCTTCGCCTCCTGCAGACAGATTCGTCGTACGTCACGCTCGGAGACATATACGACCATCATTGCGAGGAAGCTGGTCTATCTCGTGAAGACCCTATACTCGTCTCTGGTGAGAAAGTCAAGAGCGTGCTGCTAGAATTCAAGCAAAAAAGTGGCAGAGCAGTGAGTACATTCGTAACGCGTCCTGGGCTCATTCTTATAACTTTTGCCATAGCCGAGCAAAGCAGAATACTTCACCCTCCGAAAAGACATTATGGACGAAATTGGCACCAAACTTGTTCCAGATGATGTTTTGTCCAAAGTAAGTCATTCTGTCTTTATGTAGTCAGTACTCACGTTCTCGCGCCCAGTATATGACAAATGCCATGGCCACGCCCGCAGACCTTTGGCGCATGCGCAAGCAGTTTGCACTTCAAGTTGCCGCGACGAGCTTCATGACCTTCGTCTTCTGCCTTACCAGCCGCGCGCCCTCGCGTTTCCATCTTTCTCGGTCGACAGGGCTCATGACGATGAGTGAAATGTTGCCTGGTATGCTTATTACCCTCAACTATTAGATCAGTTAATAACCGGGATTATAGGTCTAGCAGGTCAGGCGCCTGTGTTCGCGTCCAATGATGCAGTGCCCTTCCGCTTCACCCCGAATATGCAGAGGTTTTTAGGCCCTGTATTTACCGAGGGGTTATTGACGACAGGCATCATGGTTATCGGAAGATGTCTTACCGAACCCGATGTACGTTTTTCTCCCCCTTCGTCTTCATCTAATGACATGGACAACGCAGTTTGGTCTTGAACAACAACTTTGTCTCTTCGCTCGGGATGAGGTAATGACGTGGATGCACGGAAAAGGACACCCGTGGACGTTCGATTTGTCGTTCAGGACAAGCTGTGCGGCGAACATCGAGGGTGTGGTGAAGCGCGCTGAGATCATGGCATGTAAAATCGAGCGAGAAACTGTGAGTATACATTATGAGCCGTATGCGAGTTCTTGTTCTGATCGGCTTGTCGTCGTACAGGCCCAATCGACCACAAATATGGGCGGCATACCCGTCGTACAAACTGTCACCAACTTGATCTCGACAGCTACGAATCCTGTGCAGTTGATGAGGATGAGCGAGGTGTATCATCCATGGTTTTAGGTTATCTACTGTTATCGAATGTTTTCTTGATAATCGTTTATCTGTCGTTGTTTGACTGCTGGACGTTCATTGCTATACATATATGCACGTTGTACACTAGACATAACATACTTAGTGTTTGTAGCAATGACTAGTTTCTCTAACATCCGAGCAAAGCGTGTGCGCAGCGTTAGTACAAAGCATATCCCCTAGCACTGGTTCACGTGCGGGTGTTGCGCAAGTACCCTTCCGTTTGCCGGAACATATTGATATGGGTCTCGCTCTCAAGCATCATCTACCAAACAACAGTGTCAGGTTCAAAAAGAAAAGTTTCGTGAACAAAAATACCTCTTCCGCCATCAACGCGATATCACTCTCTGGCCTGTTATACATCATCGCATTGGCAAACATCAGGTACACATCCCTCTGAAACTCTCTCGAGGTCCTGATAACTCTATCTTTGATCCTTGCTTTGATGGTCTTCAAGTCCATGGGGCGCTTGATGATTTCGTGGTAATCGGGCGCTTCGGTTGGTTTTATAGGATTGTGAAAGATGTTACCATTGCGGTGTTGTGAGATTTGAGAGTGTAGGAGATTGATGACAGTCTGGAAGCGTTTGTGAGGAATAAATTGAGCTTGGCTTGTAGATTGTGCGGCGGTGGAGCCGGACGGGCCGGATTGGAGGGGTGTGGAGGGGCGTTGCTCGCTGCTTGCTGTGTCGCATCGGGGACGTGTGGTTACTGTGTCCTCTTTGATTAGCGGATGTTTAGTCCTTTTGAGGGCACAAACCTTGCTCCTCCTCCCCTGACATAGGAGGTGGGCTCTCCTCACGTAAACGTTTCTTGTTGGGCTCTTCAGTGTCTTCGCCGTCGTCAACTTCCACTTCTTCCACCTTGCGTTTAGCTACTCAATGTGAATTACCGATTTAGTTTTGTTAAGCCCAATGTAAACGCACCATGTGGACTTGTCTCAGTATCAACAGATAAGTTCTGCTCCGCATCAACGTCCATGGATATCTCTTGCTCCGGTTCAGTGTGGGAGTGTTCAGTGTCTTGTGCGGGGGACGCCTCCTCTTCTTCAGGTTCGAGCGTCTTTTCCTCTTGGACAGGCGACTCCTCCTCGCGTTCGGGCGAGTGTTCACTAACTTCTTCATCAACGGACCCCTCTGGAGCGCCAGGTGTCAGTATCGCCTCTATCTCACTTGCCTCATCGTCTGGGGACGTGGGCTGCTGCTCCCATTCAGACTGTTCTGTTTCCTCCTCATGGGTTGAGGCTACGGTTTCGTCGGGTTCGATCGGCTGCTCATCGTTTTCATGATCAGGATGTTCCTCGGTTTGTGGCGGACGAGGTGATCCTGTTTCCACAGGCACTGGTTCAGGAGCTTGATCAGATTCGGTTTCTTGCACAGGGGCTGGTTCTTCTTCCACTTCTTCTTCTTGCTGGGGGGTTGGTTCACGTTCTTGCTCCTGAAAATCATGTGAGACCTCGGGTTCCTGCACAATCGAGTTAGACTGAAGACGAAGCAACTAAAAGTACGCACGACGGTTGTTTCGCTCTGTGTAAGTGGAACATCGTGTTCTTCCTCGGGCTCAAAGTCTATCCCAGAGAGCTTGGCACGAATCTTATCGTCCCATTTGCCAGCCCGAATGTGCTGAATTTCTGCAACAATGGTCCTGGACAGGTTGAGTATGACGGAAGCTGTACGTTTCATGTACTCACTTAAATTTGACTTCCTCTGCTGCAATCAAGTCACGCAACTCCAGGAGACGTGCACTGTAGAATTTCTGGGCAAGCTTGAGATTTACAAGAGCTGTATGCAATTTTTAGTGATATTTTGGAGTGGCTTTCGATTTGGACTTACCATGTGGAGCATTTGGGTCAGACTCGGTACTACATCGACGGTCATGAGGACAAATACTACAACTTGAATCTGCAAGAGCATCTCACCACTCCAGCTGAGCATCATTCAACAGACGTGCGTATATATCGCGACAAGACTACAACAACAGAACATGATCTGAGTACGCCATACATGGTAAAAAGTTGAAACGGGCTGACATTAGCGGAAAAGTAGGTCTTTGGGTGAGAGATGATGGGATGCTTGGAGAGCAGCTTTGAGACTTGCTGCCAGGCATCTGCTCCGTACTCGTACACTGCTTGTGCGAGTAAAAGACATTCAACGTTGGTCAAGGAACTCATGAGCCTGTCGTGTCGATCGTTGAGCGTCCGTGAGAAATATTATCGGCGAACCCGGCCCTCCAATTGGTGGTCATTCAATTTGTACCATACTATGTCTGTTTTCCCCTTTTCCAGCTCAACCCACGGAAACTGTCTGGCAAAACGCCGTATACATACCTAGTAGTATGTGCTTACCCTCGAAGCTCGCGATCCTGCAACCTTGCAATTTTATCGGTCATTCTTTCGAATGCAAGTGAGCTCTATACGCAGGGGAGCCAAATACTAGGTTGCCGCATATCGTAGGATGCACATTGTACTAGTCCTGGGTTATCGAAACAAGCTAGAACTGGCCTGTGTCTGCGTCACAGCAACTTGCAACCTTCATCTTGTCCCTGCGAAACAGCTGGTCTGTAGCATTGTTGTGACATACCCTTACTCCCATACCTCCGAGTCCAGTGCTCTAGTGCATATCACCGCGGTTCTTCTGTTTGGCAGCTGTGCCATTCGTGTGTGCTACCGCGGCTTTACTAGCTGTGCATCAGTGGTTGTATCAGTTTCAAGCATGTGTATGCATAAATCTTCTTTCGTGCTCTACATCTGACCCAGTGTCCCTAGCTGAAGTGCGTCGATCATATTTAATTTGATCACCGTCATCAGGTTGCTGGTAATTGGCGTTCAGCATTTCTGGTCGCCGCCACATGCTCTTGAGTCGACTGTAACGATCAATTTGATGTTTTACTTTCAAACTTGAGCCTACTGCGCAAATCCTCGTCGATATTTCATCGCGGTCCTCAGCACTGCAGAAAAATGCAGATTACGTCTGGGACGCATCTTGCACGAATCTGGATATTCGCATCACATTCGTCGCACATTTTACTCGCATCATAGCAGCGCTATAACCTCATACTGATCCTCCCATTATGACCAAATTCTTGCACAGGTTCGTATCAAAATTCACTTGTTCCAGACACCACGTTTCAAAATTCGGACAGCAGTCTTTTGCAGATCGCGGCTCTTTCCCCTTCTGGGAGGCCCTCGGGTGATTGGCAGGAAGCCCCAAACCTCGACTATTTTTACGCCTTTTAATCCCAAGTTGAATATACTGTAAAACAACTCCCATCTACCATTACCTCCGACTTGGTCGGAAATGATGCTTTGGGCCCCCGGCTCAACCTGATGAATTAATAACATTTTCACAACTTGGAACAATGGTTCACCGCTCAACCATGTGTTGACCGGAGATGTATATTGACGTCCGCATTCCTCCGAACATGTGTCTTGTCATCAAAAGGGTGTACACAAGGCCGCACCAATGGGGATTTGCTTGCCAGCTGATTGTCTATCGGTGTGTCGATGTCTAGATCTAGTGCAAACACGACACTCACAAAGTGTAATCCACAAGACAAAGGCGTCGTATGCTAATCCTTTATGCATCATTTTGTGCTTATGGTACCATGCTTATTAATGGCCCACACAGGATATTTGTTCATCAATGTGGATGAGGTTGTCAGCGATCTCATCCTCCTTGTTTTTCTAACAAGTTGCGATCGTGACTCTGACGAGCGAAACAAGGCCATAAGGGGTATGTGCATTCCCCTTGCGACCTTCATCAGTGTACTTACGCAACCATTAATATCTATCCGCCGGCATGTGGCCTCATGTGGCATTGCGTTACTCGGGAAGTGATGTGAGTACACAGCCAGAACCCTTACTGTTGTGTTCTGATGATGGTCACTCAGTGGCATGACGAACGTATGTATGGAAATACTGCGGTCAGCCTATCCGGACGGACTTCGAAAGGGAGTTCTTGGACTATCTGGTCTAGCTGTAGCTGGCCCAATGAGTGGAACTTTGGATCATTTCGGGCCTTGGCGCTACTGTAATTCACAAACAAGCAAAAAACATGTCTCCTTCGAGTACAGATAAAATACAGCACTCGCCAACAGAGAAGTCCTTTAGCGACTTCGGCAAACATTCGATCCTCATCCTTAGCTTGTTTGTGAGCATTATGTATATTTTTTCAGTCCGCCTAATGTGATGGGGTTAGGATATGTATGCACTACATATGTCACAAGAGTTATTTGGCCCCATGCTTGGACCTTCATGTGTGTGCTAGGGCCAATTTCCTGTTGTCCCGCGGAAGGTTGCTACTCCGCATCGAACTTCACTATGTCAAGTATTAATCACGCCCCCCCGCGATCACGACATAGGCCAACTTCTTTGCTTCCATTCTCGAATCAATTGTTACTCGATTTGTTATGAACCGCAGCCTCAAATAACCATTACCGTCGGCGATAACAACTTATGATACCTGTGAGGGCCATCCCAGTGACACCCGACTAAATTTGATCTTGTGTTTCAGGATGACCTCGGGTGGCGTCTGACCTTGACTGGTAGCTAGCGCCGACGCTGCGAGCTCTGGGAATGTGATCGATGATTCAAATATTCAAAGGCGGAGCAAGTGCGAGTAGAGTAACCAGGTTAAACGAACACAGGAAGAACCCCGACCTCGGTGTCGGATCAATGTATGTGCATGGTCAATCAACTATCCCCAATGGTTTGGACTCTGCGATGGTCTGACTTTGAACACCAAAATATCTGTTTGAGTCTTGCTCGGCAACTTACTTACGTTGCGAAGTCGGCCGCCATCACGTGCCTCATTGTTTGAGCGTCGGTACACAGCAGTCTGGTCCGTTGTCAACCGCCATCATTGCACGCGTACCATAGAAATCATGATTTCCTCACCCGCGAAACGCCTACTTACGGAGGATGAGCGCGTTTCTAGGATCGGTTCGGAAATTCACAGGAATGATGCGTGAGTCACGGAAATCTTGCATGACCTTGCATTGCATAGACCCATCAAACAACAGCACTCCGTCCGACGTGACTGCGAGCATACGCAATGCGGCAATGAGAGTCAGAAAGAGTGAGCTTTACTATGGCAAGGTACAGCGCGTCGCTAAAGTAGAATGACGCGTATGTGCACGCGTACCATAGATGTATTAGAGGGGTACCGCACACAGCCCTCAGCCCCAAGCACACCGAACAGCTCCCCAGCGAAGTGTACATCAGTTTCTCATGTAGAAGAGGACGCTTACCCTTGGGCAAATGATATGTTGCGAGAAGCATTTGCATCTGCAACCTCCGGCAAATATACTCCTACGTCATCTCCCGCAAAGCGCAGACGCTCCGAGCCAAGCGATGACATTTCCTCGGATAGCGAATCATCAGATGTCCAAATGGATGTCGAGAGGCCCATGAAACCCTTGCGGACGTCTGGAGGAACATTGATGGCTGCGCTAGGACTGCCTCGTGCACTAACCAGCCCACCTGGCGGCGCGGAAATGACTCGTGTTCAAAATTGCCTTGTAGCGCAGGAACACGATGCGCATTCCATTATGGATGTCGTCGGGTCAACTTCTCGCATTGCGCAGCGTTGAACTATGTAGTGATCTACGCTGGACGGCGAATGACCCGGAGGTTAGTCACCTTACCAAAGAGGTTAAGTCCTGACATAACTTGCGGCAGTGCTCGAGCAGGACGATCAAAGACAGGCCTATATTTATACAGGCGTTTTGCACGCCTTCTTGGGCGGCAGACTGTAAGAGGTCGAATAACCGTTTGATGTATGTACCTTGCTGCGGCGGGTTGGCAAGCAAAACATGGAGAATATACTATACTCGCGTACTAGCAACACTCACGCGCATCTTACAGAAATCTCAGGCAAGCAAATTTCCCTGGCATAAACAATGTCAAGATGTGAGGAGTGTACCATTGATTCCTTGCCTCAACCACGTTGTTGTCGTGCATTGTTCCGCCAGCACGATGAGCCCTTGTGGTGAGGACAGACGATGCGTACGTAATAAGCCATTTCGGTTGCGGGCCGTTTAATCGTGGTTTAATCGATCTTGAGCGGACCCACAAAGGATTGGTTTCTGATACGTGTCTGCGTGCGCGCTGACCGGCCCCCCAAAACACTTTCCCACAAAAGCGAATGCAACTTATACATCTTTTCGGCCGCGGGCTATGCCTTTGTTGTATCTCCCGCGAATATTGATCTCCAGTGTGCCATCCATTCGCCCACAGGTGGAAGAAGTCCTGTCAAGATCTCCGACCAGAATGGGGAGTCGATACTGGGAAAAATTAGTTCTTGATCTCGTAGCCTTTTTCTATGAACACAACTTCCTCAGCCGGAGTGAACAGATCGCCTTGTATTTATACCCATCCATTTTCAACCGAGTCTTTAAACCACCCCTCTCTCCCCAGTCCATTCAGTCCTCAAGAAATAATGACACCGCCCTCGTCTGTGCTTAACGCCGAGCAGTCCTTTGACAAAGCCAAGAAACACCTATGGCAAGTGGCACATCTATGTTGGCATTGCATTCTCTTGGCCCTGGTCATCGCTGGAGCCCCATGTTTCGGCGATGCCCAAAGTGCTTTAATCTATTGCATTTTTGCTTTGTTCACTTCGCTTACGATTTTCCTACGTATAATTACTGACGCCACATTCTTCACCACTTCATTTCACCCTCCTACAGGGCTTCCGACTCACCGAAACACGAAATGAGCGGTCTTAGTAGACTCTCTGAGCAGCCACGCTACTCGCTCCCTGAAGTAGAACAGGATTCCACCGACAATGACGAGTGCCAGCTGAACTCGCATGGCAATCCGTCAACTTCTCAGCGAAGATCGGAGCGAAGAGGATGCATACAGCCTTCGTCTTCACGGTAATTCTTCATCTAATTTACTTGTTCGTCTCCTTAATTGCCATTCTCATAAGGAGAATCCTATACACCTTGCCACCTCTCTCTCGCGAAAGAACATATGACCGAGATGTTCGTCCCTTACCTTCTCGATTCACAAAGTTCATGGATCAGTCGCCAGCACAAGACGAGCAGCCTAGGTATGCACGTTCAGTGCCACTTGGCGGAGTACTAATCGCTTTGATAAGGCGCATTTGCACAGACTCGGAGAGCTACCACGACAGTCGGCAACAACGACCCGTCTCCTTGTCGGTTTTCAACGCACCGACGGCGACGTACGCTTGGGAACGCTATGAACCTGAATCTCAGATACCCTATCCACGCCCCCTTTACGTCGATTACACTGGTCGAAGCTCCACGCGGTCGGCATCATCAAGCTCCATCTCCAGCTTACTCGATTCTCCTGGCATGCCGTGCGTTATTATGAATCATTGTATGAAACAGTGTGTTAAAATGTAATCGCCTTGGCAGCTCCCCGGCATTGTCTGATCGCAGCATCTCCACACCTACCTTACTCCCCCAAAAACGAAGAAGCTCGTCCCCAGCTGGACAGTACGTGGCTTTTGATTGCTCATATCTCCTCTGCTAAGGACGCCCTTCTTTCATTAGTTATCATGCATCTTCCGTGACGAAGATCATGGAGCCACTCAGGTACTTCATTTTAACATTCTTTGCAACCTCGCGCTTAACGGACTTGCAGACATGTAAACATCATTGAAGTCGATCAAAGCAGACCTCCTGTTTCTTCCAGGCTTTATCAGCGAACGCTTACTCCTCCTGAAATGATCAGTAGCCCACCATTGCACAGATCTCAATCTGACCGTCATGTTTCGGCAAAACACAGCATTCCAGGCTGCGGAGATGAGCGCCACCGCCAACACGAGGACAGTCCATGCGGCAGTGATTCCAGCGATCAATCACACATTATTCGCCCAACAATACCAGCCAAGACAGATTCAGAGGAGTGGGAGAAGTACGCTTGTTTTACTCTGGACGGCACAACACGGAAATGGCTGTGCACCTGGTCGACAGAGTCAGGAGGACAGTGTAAATACATGTCCAAGAAGCAATTAGTCAAACGCCACGTTGAAACAACTCACTTGCGTTACAAGTAAGCGACTTGGTCATTCACGAGCAACCTCCGCTAAACTCATTCATTTCCAGGCCATTCGTATGCGGTGTCTGCGGCAAAGGTTTTCCCCAGAAAACTTCTCTCGACACTCACATGCACGGACAGTGAGTAGCACTTTTTCGAAGCGCGATTCTAAACTCAATCGACTGATCAGCACTGGGTCCACGCCACACGCATGCCGGTATAATTGTGGGATGTGGTTCAAGGATCCAGCACGTCGACACAGACACATGGTCGACGAGCACCAATACATCCCGAGACAGTCTAAGAAGAAGCATACGAACGGACAACCACAAGACACATTGGACTTTGAATCTGTGCAGCGATGGAATGTGGCCAGTGCCCCTTAGTGCCTGGTCCCTTCGACGAGAAGACTATGCGTGTCAGCATTCATGTCAACCAATGCCAATGTTGACAGATATCGCCGTGATGTCGGTGTTCGATATATCATGTCTACCTATATGTATAATCATGGGTCATTGCATGCCCCTTCACAGAGACCTAGTACTTGTTTGGAACAATTATTCTTATTATTATAACTGAATTATTCTTGTGAATTTCTATCCTCATTATAATTATCTGATATATACGGAGCCGCTAACTATTAAAATTATGATGCATCCGATTCCTAGAAGCGCTGTCAGTGACAGAACGGAAGTTTTATATTGCGTGCCTATCAATTGTTTCTATGTAGAATCGGATGATGATCGTGTTCAGAGCTCTGTCTTACAATGAGCGCTGTCAGGGGACTCTCTGCAGCGCAATATGAGCGGAGACCAGTTTGAAGACTTTCTTGAAGTAAACGCCGCCATAATCACCGCCGAGACACGTAGGCTCAAAGTCAGCCGATATGTGGTGAATTCTTGATGAAAAAGAACAACCCCGACGGTCGCGCGGGTAAGCGCTAATCTGCTGAACTAGACCACACTTTCCTTTTTCACCCATAACTTAAAATAAGTGGTACCGGCATCTTCCGACAGACATCATTGATCGACGTTCCAAATTGGGCCATTTGAGCCCGCGAATTCGGCACTCCGGCACGTGAACGACATGCCTTCGAAACAACCACCAACCTTGGGTAGCTTGGCTGTCCAGGCCCCTTCCTTGGTTCATGTCTCCCCATCAACATGTCACAACCTGAGCTTGTTCAAAGGTACTTTTCAACCTTGTTGTAATTTGGGGTTTCTATCACCTAATTCTTGACAGACCTTCTCAAAGAATATCGTAGACTGGATGATACGATTACTATGCGGTTGAATCGCACGAACGCACAGTTCCGTGATCGAGATCGTGCAGGGACAAGCAGCAAAGGTAATATTCAGGACCAAGCTTGCGCGTACGTATGGAAGGAACTGGTCGGTGAGCTTCTTCGGTGTTCATCCTAAAAAGGTCTCATGCTTGTCCTGTGCTTAGAAAACTGGAAACGGCGTGCGGAAATGATGAATTATTGCGTCAATATCGTCGATCAGTCCATGGAGGAGAAGCGAAAGTCATTGACAAGCGAAGAGGGCGATGCAAGGGCTCAAAGGAAAACTCAAGCGGCCATCTTTGCGGATGAGGTGAAGGTAGGGAAGCTTTCAGCGTGCAACTCCTTTCCTCATAAGCCCATGCCCAGAGAAATCAAGTTCACAATGAATTGGCTATTGAGAAGATCGTACAACAAAGATCAATTGACGGTGAGGATGTTGACTTGTCTCACACATACCGGTTTTTGACATTATTATATTTGTCAAATTCAGCGTTTCAATCAAGGTGTCAGTATTTTTCGCCTCCTTTGACGGATGCGGAAGCGCGGAAGTGGTGGGATGCTCTTCATATGCCATAGGACGATGCTAGAAGCCGCCAAACCAACAATAAAGTCTAAACATTGCTTATATAATCATGGTCATGATGCAATAGCGGAAGCAATTTAGAACAACACGTTCCCCTGCAACTACCGTCATCTATACCATGCTATCCTTACTCTTTTTGCTTGGATTAATCAGTATTGCGATGGCCCTGGCACCGCCGCTCACAGTGCAGGATCAATTTCCAGTAGCAATATCCGATGGTGTGAAAGTGCCAGTCGTTCTAGGAGTCATGTCTCGCTGCCCAGATGCCATTCTGTGTGAATCTGTGTTCAATCGTGTATTGCAAAGAGTAAGCGAGAAAATAGATATTTCATTGTCGTTCATCGCCAAGTACGTCCAAGCATCACGCCTTCTTAGCACGTAGTTCACCATGTTCCATAGACCAAATGCCTCGGAGCCCCTTTATGGTGTAACTTGCATGCACGGACAAGAGGAGTGTGCCGGAAATGTACAAGAGTTGTGCGCTGCCAAATACCACCCTACTTCTGAATGGTGGTCTTTTGTGCAGTGCCAAAATTTTCAGGGGCGTGATAACATCGGCACGCCTGAAACTGCCCTCAACTGCGCCAACGCAGCGGGAATCGACTGGGAAAACGGCAAGGCTGGTCAATGCGCAGGAAAAGATGGTCGTGGAGCAGAAGGAATACAACTTTTGCAACAGAGCGTCAACGATAGCATCGCAGCTGAGATCCAGTAAGTCCTTGGAAAGTCTGAGAATCTCATGGAAGCTAAGCTGGCAATAGGAAAAGCTGCACAATCATCATCAATGGTCGACAAGTATGCATACGGGATGGCAATTGGTATAACTGCGAGGTATGCAGCGAATAACTTTGCCGCACAATGTGCAAGACCTTACAGCGTGTTCTCAGGGAGGTCATTCATCGGCAGACTTCATCAGACAAATCAACGAAGAATACGACAGACTCAACAGGGCTGACTAAAGAAAGCATGCATATAGTTTAACATTTATCCCATGATCCACGTCAGCGTACGCACATGAATACCAATCAGCCACCAAGAATTAGCTCGTACACAATTATGACAAGATTCAGTCCTATGAGTGGTACTATGTGCGGAAACATCAGTGTGTCGGTTCCGACTCGAGGCTGGCGCCACTTACTACGCATGAGTGTCCGCACGGCACTAATGAGGTTGATTAATCGGACTTTGACGCCAGCATCTTGCTGCTGGGTATATCCGTACCCTGATTGATCGTATGGTGGCTGAAAACCAGCATTGGGGTTCTGCACAGAGGACCAGCCGACTGTAAAACGGCGTCAGCGAATGGAGCAGCAGTAATATTGATGGTTCTCACTTTTCGCAAGGAATCGATCCTCACTGAGGACTGCCATTGCATTAATTAGCAGGAGCGAAACGTAAAGAATTGATCCGAGTGTGAGCATCGTTCCGCTCGCAGTGATGGGTTGCGGACAAGTTTTGTAGGGTTCTGTCAAGGTTCTGTATTCAAGTTGCAGTCGTGTCGATGCAATGTGACTTCTCGTGACCGTGACGGATTCAGAGTCGAAGTGAATTTGTTAGGTCTTGCTTGCTTACCAGAATCTTTGCAGATGCAATCTGTCGCAAGACAAGTGCGATGCGGTATGTTGTAAACATTTTTGCAGATATAGCAGCCTTTGAGCGTAGCGCGATATAGCGAGTCATCTAGGTACTCCAGTGCAGTTCCGCATAGCAGCTACTTCATCCCGCATTCAATGGCAATGTCAACGGAGGTACGTTGGTCAAACAGAAATCACGTTCTGCTTCTTATTGTTCATGGCCGCAGAAGTGCTAGTTACTATAATCCTCTGCAGTGGATTCAGGAAAAGTTTGCCCCGAGGCCAAGAAAAGCGGATCCAGTGGGGGAGAAGAAAAGTGAACAGGAGAAACAGGGTCAGCAGAGCGTATTCGAGGCAGCTGTGAGCCACGAGAAGCGACCTAAGGCAAAGTCCACCGAAACCGCCCCTACCGTCGTCAAGAAGAAGGCCACTGAGGTATGATTCCCACTCTCTATGATACATGCCGCATATCGCTGATTATACGCGTCGCACAGCACAAATACTCTACGGCTAACTTCAAAATTTCGCATAGGAAGCTCAATATGATTGGCCGACAGATATCTGGAAAGCCAATTGACCATGCTATCGTGCAAATGCAATTTAGTGAGAAGCGAGCCACAAGCCGGATAAAAAGTATGTTGGCGACGGCTAAGCTTCATGCGACGGCATACAAAAACATGGATCCTTCCAAACTCGTTGTTTGTAAGCCCCGTTGACTATATGTTCAAAGGGTGGATATTCTAATAATTGTATAGCGGAAGCCTGGGTGACCAAGGGACCTAAGCAACTAAAACGACTTGAGCCTCGGGGACGTGGCAAGTTCGGTATTAGAGTTCACCCCGATTCACGTATGCATGTGATTTTGAGGGAAGGGAAGACATTCGAGCAATTGAAGAAGGAGCAACGTGAACGGCGTTTAAGAAGAATAGTTTCCGCAGGGTTGGTTCGGGAGGATGTACCGCTCAGAAACCCCGCTCGGACCTGGCAGTGGTAGTGGTTGTTTCCGGATTACACTTTCAGTTGATATATAATCGTGCTTTAATTCGAGTGTGAGCCTGTTGGAGTTCTTTGAATGTGATTTTGGCTTGCCAGCGCGATGAATCGTGATGAATCCGAACTTCTTTATTTTGAGTTTTCATGGCAGTATGTATGTAAAGCTAAAAATAGCAGAACAAAGTTATGACACGTCGTTGCTCTTTCCTACTACAGACCACGACTTCCAAATGGCACGACGCTGGTGGACATTTCCTCTGCTCCTTGTGAGCGCGCTTGCACCTTCGTTCTCATTAGCTGATCTCGCTTTTGAAAATACGGCTATCGTCCGCACCATCGAACTAGGTGGTTCGCTAGTACACGTCAGTACAACTTACGCCGTCAAGGCTCTCGAACAAGGACAAAGCACATATCAAATCGCGATTAGCAAAGACGAGCGAGCAAAAACAAGTTGGCTCGAGGTTAAAGTAAAGGGCAGGACTACACCTCTTGAGCTCAGCGAGGATGAATCCAGGTGTGTCAGGTCTTGTGTCGTGCAGTACGTGATATTCATGCCATGCAGTACAGGGCATTTGTTATCCGTTTCCCTTCCAAAAGCCTTGGGTGTAAACGGCACTCTCAACCTTGTGTTGGAAACTGTGCAGACGCATGCTACCCACCCATTTCCTGAACAGGCCACTCAGAAAGAGCCTCAGCTGCTCAAGTATACAACTGACCTTTTCACCAGCAGTCCTTATACTACCCTCGTACAGCGCACAAAGATAAAGTATGCGCTATCTATTACTTGTTGTATGTCTAAAGATCTGATTCTGCCACGACAGGTCCTTGGCGCCAAACGTCATTTCCTTTACTACCCCACACGACGTGGACAGTTTCGCGAGAGATGGCACAGTCACCAGATCTGGCGGGACTATTACCTATGGTCCTTATCACGACATTCAAACGGACGTAGATTTCATGGCAAAATATCAACAACCAGTCTCAGTTCATTACAGCTTTGACCATCCTGTTCTTGAGATCGAGACGCTCCGCCGGACAGCAGAGATTAGCCACTGGGGTTCCAACTTGAACATCGAGGACAAGATTCACCTCCATAACGCCGGGCCAACGTAAGTGATGCCTCTCGCATTTCTTGTATATCGTTCAATTTCGAATTCCAGTCTCAAGGGCCACTTCTCTCGCTTGGAGTACCAGAGCCAAAACTATCACCGCAAGCAATCCCCGCATATTCTCTCCGACTTTACTTTGCACCTTCCGCCCGGTGTGACCAATGCGTACTTCTATGACCAGAACGGGAATGTCTCCACATCCCATCTACGCACGGCACCGTCGGTCGCGAAGGGCAGCAAGGCAATTCAGTACAGCGTGCTTGAATTACGACCACGCTATCCAGTTCTCGGAGGTTGGAACTACTCTTACACTATTGGTTTCGACACGCCTCTGCAAGATTCAGTCGGCTATGATGCGAAAAATGGCGTATACATGGTTGGCGTACCTGTCATGACGAACATTGCTGGAACTGTTGTCAACGACGCCGAAGTCAAAATTATACTGCCGGAGGGTGCAACGTATGTTGAATGAGATTGTGGTATTTGGGTATTGACTAATGTAACCTACAGTAACGTCAAATTTGTCTCCCCCTTTCCTGCACTTTCTAGCAGTATGTCAACACACATCAGTTACCTCGACACTACGGGGCGCCCCGCCGTCACTTTCACGTACAAGGACTTGACTTACAAACACACCGGCATTATCTATGTGAGCGCATACCGTGTGTGCTGGGTTTGAAGGCACTAAATTAATATTTTGTCTAGGTCTCGTATCAGGTTCCTTTCTCGGCTCACTTAAAGAAAGCTATGTCTGTTGGTGCTGCTTTCTTTAGCCTCTTTGCTTTTGCCGTCATGGCTAGGCGTGTGGATTTGAACTTACACAAGAAGTGATGTACAGTACCACGGTCGATGGCAATGAAAAAACTTATCCGCTCATGATTCTGTTGCACTCGTACGGTTCCGGTCCCTACAAAATATTCTTGCTTGAAGCACGCAGGTGGGATTTGTGATATGATATTTTTGATTCTTTGTGCTTCGAAGTTCGATCTGGCTCCTAAGCTCCTCCCGCGTGAGTTGTGAAACCTAATTGCGTCGCATCCCTTGATGACATGAAGGTGAGGCATCTTGGCAGATCAAACCCAAAAGAATATGAAGTACACGTTATAATTCAGAGTCTTGTCCTGGCACGTGTAGAACAAGCCCTTATTCGACTGGTCCCTCGCCCGCTGGCACCCTCACAATCCCTCGCATTTGGATTATTCAAAGGGCCGTTGTGAGCACTATCGAGTTAAGTTATAACGTTTGTAGAGGGCGTAGGTCCAAGTTCCCGTCCAAAGCTAATCGTGATCAAACAGAAATGTACACAATCACGTCAACATCTGATTGTCGCGTTTTGCCCTATCCATGTGTACAGAAGCGCGCACTTCTAATAGGACCATCGGCTGTCAGATGAATATTGGGTATGTAGGCAGGTTGTGTAAATGGGGCCTAGTTCTTCGAGGAAACTTCCGCATCTCTCAGCTATCGAGATACTTCCATAGAGCAGGGAGAACAACATGGCCATGCAGTAAGATCGAGCCGAGCCGAGTTGCTGTTTCGAACCGAAATGTATGAATTGTACTGAGACGAGCGGAGCGAGTGCAAGCGATATTGATCGGAACATTCACCCGGTCGTTCAGATTATGTGCAAGCTACGTGGCCGTTTGATGCAATGGCCTTGCGACTTTGTCGTGTTCGATTCTGATGGCAGACTCCGAGTTGACCGCTGCACAGGGGCCAATTCTCCATTTGTATCAAACTTTCCCATTGTGCCAGTAATTCATCCTTTGCGAGTTTCGACTTGTCAAGTTGTCAATAATCTGGCATGATATCGAGTCAAGGCAGAAAAACAGCTCGCACCGTCACCCTCAAGCTGAACTGGTGGCGATCGATAAATTATCCTGCGCCGACAATAGACTCGATTTCAGAGCGAACTTCTCTCGGGCGTACGTCTGAGAGGCATTCTACGCATCAAGGACATCCAGATAAAGCAGGCGGACCGTCGAACTTTCGGTTCCGCGCCCAGCTGGACAGACGGCGAGGAAATGGCGAGGGGACGCAGCAGAAGCATCTACTCAAACCTTATGACTTGTCAATTCAACTCAAGCGTCTGTGCAGCGAGGGAGACCTTGACGGTGCCATTGAGCGTTTGAAGTCGACACCTCGGGATGCGCAGAGCACGGCTGTGTGGAATACAATGATGTCAGAGTGCTTGAGCGCTGAACGGTACCAGCTCTCTTACGATCTGTTCATTGACGTGAGTGGGTCTATCCACCGGGTTTGCTACCTCTTAATAACAGGCTTCTGCAATAGATGAAGCGCAGAGGGTTTTCACCCAACAACATCACTTTCGCCACGATGCTCAATGGTATTTCCCTCATCAAGGACTGGCCAAAATACAGGAAGCAATTGCAGAACGCGCATTCTCTTTACGAGTCTTACCTAAAACACCTCGAATCCGTCAAATTCCATGAGGCTGACAACTCGAAGGAATTATCCCTGCATCCTCTTGCTGCATATATCCAAATTCTCGGCGATGCAGGGGATTACAATAAAATATTTGACGTATACTTCGCCATGGACCAGGAAGGACCTCTCGCACCGAACCGGTTCATCTTCACTGCGATGTTCAAGGCAATATCTACACGTCACAAGCGTTCGGTCACTGGCGGGGAGATTTCTACTCGTAGCGATGCTGCGTCTGATGCGAAGCACGTTTGGATGCAGATGGAGAAAGTTATGCAGAAGAATCCTGACTTCTTCTTGGATCCTGGGCTCATTGCAACAGCCATACGCGCATTTACGCGAGGAAGCCCGAATGATCAAACTTTTGCATTCACTATCATTCATGATCAACTAGGCCTTTCAAAGCCAGGGGAGGATATGCCTAAAAGGTTGTCAAACAATCTTAACGCATGGACGTTAGATGCTACCCTCCAACTTTGCAACTCTATGCAGAAGCATAGGCTCGCTGTTCACTTCATGCGTCAAGTCATGGACAAGATCAATTGGGACAAAGTATGGATGCGTTATCTCATCGACGCTCACCATATACACAAACTCCTCAGAGCGTATGCTGGACTCGCCTCTCTCGGATCTCTCAACGAGTCGAATGAAGCTCTTGAAGCGTTGGAATGGAGTGTGCAAAACGACGTAATTTATCGTCTCCCCAAATTGACGCCGACAGCGCAATCGTACCACCTCGCTCTCATGACATGCTGCCGCAGCGCAGACTGGCCAACCGCCGTCCGCGTGTATGAACTCATGACAGGCGTTGAAGCTAGCCAATTCGAGCCCAGTGGAAATCGTTCTCCGACGGTAAGGAAGAGGTCCGAGGGGAAGAACCTGCCGACGGATGTGGAGACCATGTCATTCCTTCTGCGTACCGCTCTTGCTGCCAACAATGTCACTCATATTCAACATGCGATGTGGCTAGCTGACTTTGCGTGCGTTGACGCGCTTCTCAGTGATACTCACACTGCCGCATTCTACCGGTCCAAACTAGCTTCTTCCGTAATGGAGGCAACGAAGCGCCTCCAAGAGGCAGGGGCCTTTACTCAGGAGCAAGAAAAGACCTGGAGCTCGCATAGATCATTGGCACGACAGGTTCTAAAGAGTACGAAAGGTGGCCCAACACCTGGAGTCGAGGAAGAGATGTTAGGAAACAATCGGAGACTCGTTGAAATGGACAACTATGTAGCCTTTGAGATGGCATCGCGTAGTACCAAGTCGCGCACGTGATGAAGGACACTCCGTGTTGCGCGACACTGACAGGCAGTGAATATATTATATACAAAATATGACGGGGGTGGTAGATCAAGCAGACAAAAAGTAAATAAATATCGTTCGAAGAGAAAGGTCCAGTGTCCGAGAGGCTACTACAGAAGCCCCATCATATCCATCATATTTGCATCAGTACAGGAGAATTGCATGACGGACAGAGCAGTCATGATATAGTGACGGAAGGGGGTATGAGAGTTATCGGTTCACTATGCCACTGACTTTGGGCGGTCTCCAGGTCTCGAATCTCCTTTAAAAGCAGGCGACGGAGGAGCGAAAAGCGTATCTTCAGTCAGTGCCATCGAGACAGGTTGGTATGTGTGTGGCTCTTGAGGGCTCGCATAATCAGGATACCTCGTAGCGGTGATGTTCATCGGCATGGGACTCAATCTTCCGGGGGTCTTGCGCGCTCGCGCGCCCCTCCCACGGCGTCTGCACAGCAGGACAAGGCCGACGATAGCAAGAATGACCAAAACGAGGGCATTAAGAGCTATAACGGCAAGCATGGCGGGGAGGTATTTGGAGAGCTTGTCAATAGTGTCTGCTACATCCGTGGACAACGTCACAGTTGTTGATGATCCGGAATCGCCGCTAGAAGCGTTGTAGGTAATGTTATTCTGTGGCGTTCCGCCCCGGGCATTGTGGAACTCCACCGATGCTTGGTTAGGATCGACCAGTGAGAGCATTTGGACATAAGGGCTGCCCACAGTCCCCGATGAAACGAAGTCGCCAAAGTCGTACACGGCATAGACTGAGCGCAAAAAGTTGTCGCCTATCAACCAATCACTAGGGAGATGATCATTTGGCGATGCACTCCAGAACGATTACCATACACTCACAATTGGCCATCCCCAACAGAAACACTTTGGGGCACAAAAGAGCCGACACAGGTTGAAGGATCAGTCAAACTCGTTGGTGAAACATCGAGGGGATGTATCGGGAAGATTTGATTGCTGTTATGACAATGTCGATGACTAAAAAAATGTGGCCGAGTACAGACACTCACTCAAACTGAAGCGCCATATCTATTTCTGCGTCACAAGGGACGGTCCATTGCCCAATGCCAGAGTTATACTGAGCCCCAGATATGCCGCCATAAATGGCTTGACACACGTCAGTAGGTGCGTATCTGCACTCTTTGTTAATAAAGTATGTCCGACTACTGACGTATATGATCACGCACGTATACGATGTCCCGCTATCCAGAAGAACGACTGCCTTGTTCGATGGCGCTCCCTGAACGCTAGTGGAAACCGAATAGGTCTTTGTGCCAACAATGAAGGAGTCCAACAGTACATTCCAACGCGCTGGGGATTCTACGGGCCAGGTTGGGATTTTGTTGGTGCTTGTGACATTTGAGTATTGAGACTCAGTCTCGCCTGCATTCTGATGCGTCAACGAGTGCATATAAGAGTAACGCCGTAAACTTACCAATTGCGAAGCTGCCTGTAACTTGATCGCCGTCTGATGTACTCTGCAGGGATAATGCAATAAAGTTGGGTTCGGAAGGATTATCCTGGAAAAGATTGTAGAGGAGGCTGCGACCGGTTGAGGCGCCAGTGCTGTTCACGTATGCATCTATATTCGATAACGAGTCAAAACCTAACCCTAGGAGTCCAACAGCTCCATAGGTCAATGCCGGATTTTGCGAATTCGAGACGGCAAGAAAAGCTTGGGAAGGAACGGATATCCTATTTGAAGCTGAATTAGTGTATGATATGTCATTTGAATACTTACTTACCCCGCAAACTCGGTCTTGACATAAGAAATACTTCCATATGCCCAACCAATGCCATACTTGTGCGTTGAAGTCAGACCAATATCCCTATTTCAAGCAGAAATGCGCTCACAGTCAGATTACAGTTCTTGGACTAGTCAACGTAAGTAAACTGTGGTCAGAAGTAGCGTATGCCACTCACTGTGAAGTTTGCATTAGGGACGGCATTTGGACCGTTGAGGACCCACAGGTCAGAAGAGCCTAAGGAAGACGTAAGATTTGAAAAAAGAAAGTGAACGGCAAAAATTACCCGTGTCGAGTTGGACCAGATAATCTAGTTAATCGATGAGTCACCTTACGGTTTGAATGGGGTACGTTACTTACCAGCACCTCCAAGGGTAACCTGATTACCTGGTGAGTTAATTAACATGACAGGACGAACGAAGGGTGCTCACATTTGCCATGTAAATGAGATCGTGAACATCGCTATCCCAGTACTCAGTTGATATCTGTAAAACTGGGGAATGAAAATATAGCTTGCCTGAGCGTAAGCGCCGCGGAGACGGAAGACAAAACTTGTGGCCGCGATACTGAGACGTCTGAGCTCCCACTTCGTCGCTGTAAGGTTGAGCGCTTTGACTGAATGAAAGGTATTTTAACAGCCACTGAAACTCCGGCTAGGACTGCCAGAGAAAGAGCCTGCAACTTCATGGCAGGGGGTGAAAGGAATGACTTTGGTGAGGGCCAGTGTAAGGAGTGCGCACAGGTTAGGGCAGTCTATGATAGCAACCACAAAAGTCGTGAGCAAGCCGCGCGAATCTAAATTGTGATATCAACGAGGCATGAAACAAGAATAATTTTGCTCAAAGATTGACGGGTGTCTATTTTTGGCTGTGTCACCACACGTGTAATACACTAATAATAATATTACCTTTCACGTGGTCTTCTTCGCGCTCTATTATTTGAAATTTCGCGGCACCAGGTCTTCCTTCTGGACCTCCAAGTTCACACCATGGCACCAGCTGCAACGAGGAGCACAATCTTTCGTCTCATAAATGCATCTCAGCACTCAGCGTGTCCATGCCATGGCTGCAGATCTGCAACTCATAACCATGCACATCACGGTGTCCTTGCCCTGAACCAACTCAGGAAGTTCGCGACTCCCGTCCAAACTGTCGAAAAGGAGTATGCATTCGAGGTAAGTCCTGTCAAAGAAGCGCTACAACCACTTATAGCTCTTGTGCAGGTTGCAGCATCAAATTTGAGATTTGGAGAAGGTGTCACCCGCGAGGTTGGTATGGACCTCAAGAACATGAAGGCTCGCAAGGTCAGATTGCTTCCCACGTCTTCGGAACATGATCATCCTTATTGTCAATAGGTTGGCGTCTTTACCGACCCAATTGTGGCCAAGTTGAAGCCCATGCGAGTTGTGAGCATTCTCGTCGCACAATTTTGTAGTGCCAATAATGACTTTGTGATCTTAGGCCCTCGAGTCCTTGGAATCTCAAGAAGACCTTCCATTCGAGGTATATGATCAAGTTCTTGCAGAGCCAACAGAAGAGAGCTGGAGGAAAGCCATCGCTTGGGCGAGACAACACGATTTCAGCCACTTCTTGGCGTAAGTTTCCGGCTGATCGTGTGTAACCGCGACTCATCATGGTTATAGTGTCGGCGGTGGGAGTGTCATTGACACCGCCAAAACAGCGAACTTGTAAGGCTTACATTTCGCTCGTGTTATGTCTCCCTCACGCCTTTTAGGTTCACCGTTTACAAGGATGCTGATCTCATGGACTTTGTTAATGCTCCAGTAGGCAAAGGTCTTCCGATCTCCCAAACGCTGCGGCCTCTCATTGCAGGTTGAAATGTCTGTGTCAATGTTTTGTGACCCTCGCTCATGAACTTGCAGTTCCTACCACTGCCGGTACTGGATCTGAGACCACCGGTGCGGCTATTTTTGATGTCACTTCACGTGCTTTCAAGACTGGCATCGCAAATCGTGCACTTAAACCTGTCTTGGGCGTCGTGGACACGGCCAACACGGAGAGCTGCCCAACCGCCGTGCACATCAGCGCAGGGTTGGATGTGTTGTTCCATAGTTTGGAGAGCTACACTGCTATTCCGTGAGCTTACATTTGGGTTTTTCGATAGGCAAACAACAAAATGATCCTTTAGTTACACGGAACGGACACCACGCCCCGCAAATCCAATTCTACGACCCGCCTACCAAGGAAGCAACCCCGTCGCAGATATTTTCTCGATGTGGGCTCTTCGTACAACTGTGAAATACTTGCCTCGTATTGCCAAGGATTCCGGTGACCATGAAGCGAGAAGTCAAATGCTGTATGTTTCCAACCCATTTCCCACATCACAATTCTGATTTAGAACTAGCCTCGCGGCTTCCTTTGCTGGTATTGGTTTTGGAAATGCTGGTGTGCACCTGTGCCACGGAATGAGCTACCCGGTACGTACAGCACATGATGTTAGGAACCAAAACTGAGTAGCTTTCCTGTAGATATCCGGCTTGAACAAGAAAGGTCCGAAGTACAAGCACCCTGGATACATGGTTGACCATCCCATCATCCCCCACGGTGTCAGGTAATTCAAATACTGACACTTTAAAAAGACGGAGAATGAACGTGAATCCTGCAGTGTCGCCTTGACCGGACCCGCGGTATTCCAATTCACTGCTCCATCTTCTCCCGACCGTCATCGTGAAGCACTTGCCGTTTTTAACGGTGTGACCGTTACCGACCCTTCGATAACAAGCATCCCTGACTCCGAGGTTGGCGCATATCTGTACGAGTCAATTGCATCCTTCCTCGACGGACTCGGTGTTCCTCGTGGATTGAAGGCCGTAGGATATAACAAGAGCGATATATCGATGCTAGTCGAAGGCACGCTTCCACAACGTCGTGTTTTAGATTTGGCTCCGAACATCGGGAATGTGGCGGGCGAGGATGGGAGAGAGCATCTGACGAGAATCATGGAGGCCTCTTTCGAGTACTGAAACACTAGAGCCATCGTCACGCTTTGGGGGTTAGTTTTAAAACGCCTCTGTACATGTATAATACCATCAATTGAAGCTACAGTATACTCTTGAACCTGCAGTGATGGATTGAATTCTGGACGCGTTTTCTGGAGCACTAGTGTGGTCAGCAACTTATCGGAAAATACCGAGAATGGCTCCTAAGCAACGCCATAGCACGTTCCGTCCATGCATTGACCTACATGAAGGACAAGTAAAACAAATCGTCGGGGGTACACTTTCGGACAGCAATGAGGAGAGACTCAAGACGAATTTTGTCGCAACGTGCGTATATACATTCGGGCCCTTTCTCTGATTTACAAATGTCCCTTTAGGCAACCTCCAGAATATTTCGCGAGAAAGTATCGCGACAATGGTCTAGAGGGCGGACATGTTATAAAATTGGGGCCTCAGAACGAAGAGGCAGCCAGGAGAGCATTGGCAGAATGGCGGGGTTAGTGTCCATCATATTGTTCCCAGACAATGCTTTGACTTGACGTATTCTCAATTCTAGATCATCTACAGATCGGCGGGGGCATCACCGCTGATAATGCTAAAGAATGGCTTGATGCGGGTGCCAGCAAGGTTAGGCAAACGAAGTGCGCAAGGCGTCGATTGACTCCTCTCTCTTAGATCATCGTCACATCCTACCTCTTTCCCAGTGGCAACTTCGACTTGGAGCGTCTGCAGACAATCTCATCCCTTGTCGGGAAGGACAAGCTCGTTGTAGACGTTAGGAACGTTGTTTACTTTATTCGGTGAATATAAGGATCTCATGACAATTTCAGTTGTCGCCGGCGAGGAGACAAGTGGTTCGTTGCTATGAATAAATGGCAAGATATCACTACAATGGAGGTGAACAAAGGTAAGTAAAGAGCGAAGAACTCTTCATTATCAATAGGTGCTGAACTCTGTGTCCAGAGAATCTCGACATGCTGACACAGTATTGCAAGTGAGGCTCATGGACATTCTGTCTTTGTCGCGATGACCTTTCGTGTTGCAGCGAGTTTCTTGTTCATGCAGCTGATGTGGAGGGACTATGCCAAGGTATTGACGAGAAGCTTGTAAAAAGTTTGCAAATTGTTTGATGGTGTCACCTCGCTGCTGACTTTTCAAAAAGAGCTTGGCGAATGGGTGACAATTCCTACCACATACGCTGGAGGGGCTAAAAGTAAGTGGTTTGGTCGATTGGTTACCTACTACCAGTAACACGACGCTCGTTCAGGCATTTCCGATTTGGAAACGGTAAATAAACTTTCGGGAGGACGAGTGGACTTGACATATGGCAGGTAAGCACGATCCCTTGATGTTTTAGATAGATAACCCATTCGGTCACTCTAGTTCATTAGATATCTTCGGAGGAGCTGTAAGCTTTGATGAATTAGTGAAAATAAGCAACCAGTAGTATCTTTAATATGTAGCACGCATGTTAGATTTTAAAACATTACCCTGTGACCCACAGGGGAATCCCTTTTCTGGGCGTGTGAAACGTGGCTAATAAACTGTATAGTACCACATCGCGTAGTGCGAGAACTATCGAGCCCGTCGCGGACGTACCGTACGACAGCCCCCTCAAGGTAAATATCTAGCCGTTATGGTGCTCGACCATGTTCTTGAAACGTCCTGTACTGTTTCCAAGCATATTGGTCTCGTCCCGCTCTTTTCCGCATCCGTTTGACTGATCTGTCGGACTCGGTGCTAACCATCTTTTCATTTCATTGTACAGACATCCCTCAAAATGCCCAGCAGCAAAGTCAAGGCCTATGAGCTCCAGTCAAAGTGAGCCCATAATGCTCATGGAAGACATTGTGCTGATTGCGAACCATTTTGTTGCGTGCCATGTACAGGTCGAAGAATGACTTGACCAAGCAACTCAATGAGCTCAAGACCGAGCTTCTTTCGCTGCGCGTACAGAAGATTCTTGGTGGCTCGGCTTCGAAACTCACCAGAATGTACGTTTGGGAATTTGTAAATGTCTAGTGCGAAAGGACTGACTTATCTAGCAACATCGTGCGCAAGTCGATTGCACGGGTCTTGACTGTGATGAACCAGAAGCAACGCCAAAACCTCCGTGAATTCTACAAGAACAAGAAATTCCTTCCTCTTGATCTCCGGCCAAAGAAGACGCGCGCAATCAGACGGAGACTGACCAAGGTGCGCGATATGTTCGCTGTGCAAATTGTGCTCCACTCATGCCTGTATTAGCACGAGGAATCGTTGAAGACGCTCAAGCAAAAGAAGAAGGATATACACTTCCCCATTCGCAAATATGCTGTCAAGGCATAAGCTGTTGGCTGGTTGAGAGAGGGCTGGCCATCATGCTGGGGATTATTCTGTTTTTGCATTTTCATATTTGTATGCCCTACGCCTTGACCGACTCGACATATGATGTTATGCCATGACTCCTTTCCTTGGAACTTAAGCTTGATCCCGCATATGAGGCAAGTGCACTGATTGCGAATGATCAGTATCTGTATCATATGGGACATGTCCGCGTGAGTGCTCTCGCGGTCCTGGAATGGGCGCCCTCACAACACCTTCGGGTCACCGGTCAAACTTGATGTTGATCCCTGTTGGCTATTATCGTCGTACCAGTTTCGTGTTTCTCCAACCGATGCTCTCACGAAATCATATCTGTGACCATAATCTATCATCATTCCACAACTCGTAATAGCTTAGGTGCTGGAGTTCCAACTTGAGTTCACTTGAATTCCTTGCCTTGCGGTTTCTTCGTGCTTGCGACAATCAAGTTAGCCTGACATCAAGGGTAACGACATCAAAGTCCTTTCACGTACTTGGTCAGTCCGTTTTCTCCTTATCTGCTCCAGTCTTTTCACAGACTTGAGAGAATACGGACGGGGATTCCCCGAACACGTGTGGACACTGTGGAGCAAGTCTTCTTAATTTTGTCCGGCATGAGTTGATGTGACACAACAACCCATGTGTTAAGCCCTGTATGCGCTCTGTCCGCTCAGACCATCATGTCGCCTGGTAGTCGCCTCAGAAAGCTCTCAGTGACTAACATTGGCAATGGACAGCCGACCCCTTGCTCGTCCTCGATGTCGCCACAGACAAGCCAGGATAGGGAGACGTATCCTAGGGAGCCTTACCCTGTTCCAAGCAACAACCCAGCCAGCCAGTATACGCTCATCGAGAAGCTGGGAACAGGCAGCTTCGGGGTCGTATACAAGGCCATGCACAACGAAACACAACAGATAGTTGCTATCAAGCAGATTGGTGTGTAGCGGGGATTGATATCGTGTTGGAGCTAATCTCATCATCTTCGAAATAGATTTGGAAGACTCCGATGATGATATCTCGGAAATCCAGCAAGAAATTGCCAGTCTCGCTCAGTGTGATTCGGAATACGTCACCCGCTATTACGGATCATTCGTTGTTGCTTACAAGCTCTGGATTGTCATGGAATACTTGGCTGGGGGATCATGTCTTGACCTCCTGAAAGGCGGCGTATTCTCTGAAGCGCACATCGCGGTTGTTTGCCGGGAGCTTCTGTTCGGTCTCGAATATTTGCATGCGGAAGGCACCATCCATCGTGACATCAAAGCTGCCAATGTATTGCTTTCTGCTAGCGGAAAGGTCAAACTTGCCGACTTCGGAGTGGCGGCACAACTAACCAGCACGCTGAGACACACATTCGTGGGCACTCCGTTCTGGATGGCACCGGAGGTCATCCGACAAGCGGGTTACGACGCGAAGGCGGATATGTGGAGTTTAGGCATCACAGCTATAGAAATGGCGAAAGGGGAGCCGCCACTAGCCGAGTACCACCCTATGCGGGTTCTTTTCCTTATTCCAAAGGCTAAACCACCAGTCCTTGAAGGTTCATTCTCTGCTGCATTTAAGGAATTCGTATCACTCTGTTTAACGAAAGATCCTGCTGATGTGAGCCCGGACTTCTTTCTCCTGTGCTTGAAATGCCCTGACAATCACTGTAGCGTCCTACAGCCAAGGAGCTTCTGCAACATAGATTTATCAAAAGCGCGAAGAAGACATCGTATCTCACAGAGCTAGTCGAGAGGTCCCAGGAGTTCCGTACCAAGTCACCACAGAAAGGTCTGCCGGCAGCATACCAGGCGACTATTCGTGGCGCGGCAATGTGGGAGAGCAACGACACAATCCGAAGTGACTGGAACTTCGACACTGTCAAGTCGACTTCTATCATGGGTACCTTTAGTAGTGTTGCGAAGGATTTGATGCCTGAGATGGACGATGAAGACATGGGTTACGAAGAACCCTCGATATATGAGGACGACGAAGGCTCGATTGAAACAGGGGGAGCAGTCAATGGAAGCGCTCCAATAGGTTCTGGGGGTATCGGAATAAACATTGGTGCAACGCACTCCACTGTTGTCATCAAGACTCCTCTTGATGAACCAGACATTTCATCACTTCTCGCTGCTGCAGTAGCTGTAGAAAACGAGTCTGTATATGGTGCCGAACCAAGAACACCACCATCCCAAGCTACTCACCCTGCAGATGATGAAACGCCTTTGGGCGCACCTCCAGCATACACCGGCTCTGTCCGCTCGGCAATGAGGTCATCGTACGCTGCAAGACACAAGATGACTGGTGCCGGTACTATCATGCGGGAAGCAGATCTAGGTTCCGGCATAGACACCATCAGACCTGTCAAAAGGGTCGACACAGCCGGTTCTCTGAGACTATCTGCAGAGTACGTCGGTACTAGGAGTAGAGAATCTTCGCCATCATCCCCTACTACTCCATCTAAAGACCGCCCTTCTTCGTCATTCAAGCGCAGGGTATCTGATTCTGAGCGGGCGGGAAGGGCCATGATTGATGATGTTGTCCTTCCCGTTCTCCAAAACGTAAGTTATTCCCAAGTGTGCCACTACAGAAGATAATGATACATGACAGGCTATCCGAGATGACATGGATGCTCGAGAGATCGAGTCACTCAGTATGATCTCTCGTGGTTTTGCCGAATTGAGGGAGGCAAATCCTGCCCTATCTTACAGTATCATTCTCGACATGCTCTCCGGTATCAACGAGTGCGTGACCACCGGCTGCATTGAGATTATTTTCATTTATTTTCATAATGTGCTAGAAACCCTACTGTCCGACAACACGTTCAAACATCTCGGGGACTCTTCCCTCACAAACGCGTTATCCGGAAGAGTGAGATGACTGCAAGGGGCCTTGTGGTCACCGAAGTCCAGGAAGATATCAGTGGACTCCCCATGGACTCGAGCGCCACATCATTAAACTCCCTCAAAGCTGACGGCTCTGGATCGCCCGTCCGCAAGTCACCCATCTCTGAATTGCTCTACATGCGCTGGCTGGAAGGCCTGCGAATCAAGTGGCCCAGCATTTTGTCATAATCGAGCCCCTGGACTGTACTACGAACTGCGATTTGACGAAGTCTTATGGTCTTCATTGCATACAACCCTTACATCGAGCACGCCACACCTCGCTCATGCGTATTGAGTCGACGTCATATACTTGGACTTCCTTTCCACGCTGCTTCTCTACGTTCGCTCGTTCATGGTTTTTTTTTCAAGTTCCTCATTCTTTCACGAATTGTTGAACAGCCTCCACGATCACCCTTTTCCGTACATGTAATCTAGCAGATTTTGGCTGCACAGAAATGTCTCACTATTGTATACGTACCTCATGTGGCATCTCCCAAGTATTACCTAAATTCTTATGTTGTTGTACTACATCCAAACTCAGGGACTAGATAAAGCAACGTTGAGGACTGCGAGGTCGAGGAAGTGACCTACTTCAACGCTATCTTTGCCGAGATGGTCGCGTTAAGTCTGCCGTCGATGCACGGCCAAGCAGCAACATGAGGTCCCATAATGATTGTATGATAGTGTGAATAATTCATGTTCGCCAAGAATAATGAGATATAATATAATGTAGCCAAGACGCGTACGGTTGTACAAGTAGGGTAGTGATGTGCGAAGTCCATGAATGTCTCTTGCAAAATCTGGTCGGTACACTTATGCCATAATAGTTCCAACTGCAGCTGCGACGATGGCTGCAGTGATGCCAGTAAGTGCGAGGGACACGGCGCTGAAGTGAGTCGCCCCGCTCTTCTGATTTCCAAGAGGCTTGTTGGGAGAGGAAGGTTTTCCAGACGTCGGCGAGGACGAAGCCGGCCTGCCATATAATCAGTTGCGTCGACCCTGAAAGAAAATCAGCTTACTTTTTTGCAGTGGTTGCCGTCGGTTTTGCAGTAGTGCTGGCGCGGGCCGGGGGCTTGACGGCCAAGTCGCCTACTTTGGCTGGGTTGACCTTCGACGTTGAATTCCAAGCGTTCTGGTAGACTGAACCAGCATCCAACTGAGCAAGAGATGTCCTAGTCCAGCCGTTTGAAACCATCATCGGGTATGCGTCCATGAATGACTTGACGGATAGATCAGATAACTCGTGTTCCAAAATGACAAGTCCAGGGGTCTTCGGACCTACAAGGAACGATCAGTATCAGACACCGCAGAAGATGACAACCACATACCGGTCAACCACTGGGTCATTTGCTGCTGAATTTTTTCTGGTGTGGTCAATGGAACAGGCTCGCTCAAGGTCCAGTCATCAGTGCTAGAATGAAGTCGATACGGTAAACATGAACTCGTTCAGTAATATCACGCACTCTTGATTCCAGATGACGGTCGTGAGCCCGAACACCTCCTTTGCAATAGCCCGGACGCGCATATCAGAGTCACCGTAAGGCGGCCTCCAGTATTTAGGAATACGCCCGCCCGTCGAGTTGTGGATGAGCTCCATCGTCCATCCGATCTCGGCGAGGATCTCGATATTCGACTTGGTGGTCATGTATGGGTGAGTCCAAGTGTGAACGGCGATATCATCCTGGTTCGTCTCAAAGGCGGTTTTGAACCCCTCGGGGTACAAGAGAATGTTGGTGCCAATGAAGAAGTGCGTCACATGTTCTGAGTGGCTAGCGAGGAACTGATACAACTGATCTGACGCCTGGATGCGCGACGGATCAGCTATAGTTTGAGCAATGCATTCCCATGACTAGATACGTACCGGTAGCGGACCGTCGTCAAAACTAAGGGCGACAACACCCGGTGGAGCATCCCATATGTCGCCTGGCGTAACACACTTGGCAGTTGAGGAGCAAACATTCGGGCTTATTGGGTCATATCCAATGGGGTACACGGGATCCAATCCATTGGTACTTGTAGACTGGGGAATATCGGGAACCTTGCCCGCTAAGGTGGCTGCACTAAGAGCATCCATCCAAGCCTGGGGGAGCATCGTAGTATCCGCGATAGCAGGAGGGAAGCCGGCGGACCATTCTGAGCATGCGTGTTGAGCCAGCGGGAGTGAAGAAGATTAGATACAAATGCTTACCGAGCGTTCCTACCGCGGGATAAATAATACCATCGCCGACCGGTCCACGCTTAAAGAGGGCGTGTACTGGATGATCATCTTCATGATACCACCTGTTACCAGGGGGCTTGCTCTTGGTATGAGATTCGTGAGCGGGGGCGACGGACGCATAGACGGCACTAGCGGCGAGGAGGATAGCAGAGAGACGTGACATGGCTAGAAGACGAGCGAAAAGAGAGGACTGGTATAGTAGTGAGTGTGAAGGGAATTACGAGGTCGTGATGGAAGGCGGAAGAAAGAGAGAATGGGCAAGACAAACCCAAGTTGCCCGTTTTATGCGGCGGGTAATGGCATTCTGCAGTGGTTAGCCAAGCACGCTGCGTCAGTCAGCCGCACACGAATACTAACTTCCTTATTGGGCATTTTACTATCTTCTGAGCACGACGTTGGTCATGACAGTGCAGTGCACCTTGACTCGGGTTGCTCGACAGTGGTTAGATCTTAAGACGTCGCGTAGCGTGCCCTTGAACACAAGCGAGCAAAGCAGCATCATTGAAAGTGAACTCATCTCAATCTCTCGGTTTGCTGCAATATGATTGGTCCCCGCCGCCTGACATCGACTGTGTGCCCTCCAAAGAGTACTAGTGCCTACAGAGGACCATGAGAATCGCCTATGATATACATGGAAGATGTCGACCGACCTCGACCAAAAACATAAATTATGATGCAGTTCTTGTTATCCCAAGGCTATCCGACAATATAACCGGTGGCATGAAACCTCATAGGACCTGGGTCAATCCGGAGCACGACGACGTCGTTCACAGAAATCTATAGTACAATTCCCTAAGTCACAGCGAGTTAAGATGCCGGCGAGGCAGCTGCAGAAGCCTCCCGATTCCGCAAGATCAGAATACCGCCCCTCATCTGAGCGACCTCTTTCACCATCGCCGTAAACTTCGCCTTCTTCGCATCTGTGGTCAAGTAAGGTGTGAAATACTGAATACAGTCCCGAGTCGTCGCGTTGGGCTTATTCTGTAACCACTCGACGAGCATCTTCTCCTCCAATTCGCCGTCCGGGGGCGGGACAGTAGGGAGCGCTCTCCGTTTCTTCGGCTTCGGTACACCATTCACTGCAGCGCCCGCTGACGCCGCATTACCGCCGAGGTCATCAGTGGCCTTGCGTTTGTTCGATACTGGTTGTCCATTTGGCTTTGGGCTGCCCGGACTCTTCGTTGGAGCAGATGGACTGGTCGCTCTGCTACCAGTGACGGGACTGGTTGCCCTACTTCCAGTACCCTGTACACTAGTTACGCGGCCGCTATTCGTAGAAGTCGTCTTAAGTTTCGGTGCTTTGGGACTTGTGGCGCGTTTTGCAACGACCGAATGACCGCCCATACTCGCAGGCGCAGGGGAAGTAGCGCGAGAGCCAACAGTAGAACCGTTTTGAGCAGTGCTGGTAGGGGCCTGCGATGATTTCGGAGTTGGTTGTTGAGAAGCTGATCGGGATTTAGTCTCTTGAGGTGGTTCTTGAGGAGGAATTGGTTCTTCTTCTTCTTCCTCGTCATTCTGCCACAGTATTAGCACGCATACACAGAAGTGAGGAAAATGACACACTGAACTCGCATACGGATTACGCTCCTCATCGCTATCATAAGCCGCGTTCTTCTCCAGCTTGCGCATGAGTTTCTTTAAAGATTTGCCGTCCTTCGTCAGCTGAGTCTCCCCATCCTCAGACTCTGACTCGTCGACATAACCCTCGCGGGTCTTGTTGGCACTCTTATACTCTCGTTTGAGGCGTTCCTGTTGGACGAATGTTAGCGCGACAGTGAGAATGACGGAGAGCTGACATACCTCCAACTCTTTGGCTTCCTCTTCGTCCATATCGGCAGGACCTGCCTCATCGTCGTCCGCGAACTCATCATCAAAAAGCTGTTCATCCAAGTCTCCTTCCATGTCATTCTCCTCCTTCTTTCTTCTGGGACCACCTTCGTCATCGTCATCGTCGCCGCCACCATGAGCCCCGCGGTTCGTCGTCCGCAGTGCTCGTCCGCCCATAGCTCGACTCTGTCCAGACGAGTAGACCAGTGATGAGCTGCCAGGTACAACACGGTTTTCAGCCTCCGCCTTGAACATCTCTGATGTTGCGGACGATGGTCCTTGCCCTTTTCTCCGGTGTAGCAGCCAACGTTCCGGGTCCTTATTCTTCTGAATCTTAGCCATCTGAGGGGGAGCGTCAGATCACAGCGATGCATATGCAGTAAACAAAATACCAGAGCCTCCGCCTCCTCTAATCCAGGGACATGATGTTTAGGCTTCTTCTGGAACTTGTACCAGCGATTGGCAGGTACAAATTTAAAAAATTCTTGTGCAGCTGGCATGAAGAGAGCGTGTGTCTCCGCCCTTGCTACCTCCTCCAGTTTCCCTACCCACATCTCGTTCTGCTTTGCGTCCTCCATCACCCAGGGGTAACGCTCCTCGCGTCGCAGCTGACGAGTTGCCTCAGGTACCAAGAACACTTGGCGTGTCTTCTTCTGAAATTTCTTCCGCCCGCCCGCTTTGCCTTTGTCCTTCGACTGAGCCTCACCACCGTCCTTTGCTATCGGCCGACCATCCGCATCAACCATAACTATGTTTCCATCTGTACCGACAACAGGCTTCCCGTCAGGCCCCAGCATATGTCCCGCAGGCACTTGAGCGGATGGACCAGACTCTTCCCTTCTCAACTCCTTCCTGTTCAACTTTATCGGCTCCTCCCAGGTTGATATGTCTACAGTCTTTCTCGAATCAAACTTCATAACATCATACTTCCATCCATTGAGAGCAGAGGACATAAGCTTGAATTCGGAAAATTCGCCATCAGGGAGCTTGGAACTGTCATCTGCGTCACCGACAGGTGGGGAGGGCTGTACGCGGGGAGTAACGGATTTGCGGAGGGATTGCTGTGACTGAGATGGTTGAGAGCCTTGCGAAGTCGTTGATGGCGTAGAGGGCTCCTTCTTTATTGCCTTCTTCTTGTGAAATAGCAGAGATTCAGCAGATTTTGGCGCCATTGGAGAGATAGCTTGAATCCGGAGTGAAGACGAATCTTGATGAGAAAATCAGGTAATCAGAGTAGCAGGCAACTAGGACAGCGACGAATTAACGAGCGGAAGGGAAAGAATCGCCAGAGAGCATGTATATAGTTTTGTTTCACAAGGGAGCAGCAATATTGGTGTCAGAGAACAAGGCTCACATGCTGACATAAGGCATTGTAATTTCCGCTAAGCTATGCCTGATCATCGGGACAACACAGATATGATCTGAAGGGGATGCTTGATAGTCATCATAACAATTGCGACGAGAGGAAAACCTAAGGAGAAGACTATATACACTTCATGTGATCGTGAAAATTTGTCCATAAAAATGAAAACAACCATGCTAAGACCATCACAAGCTCGTAACTTAAAGAAATCGTAGAATCCAGCAGAGGGGAAGAGGCCAAGAAAGGCCAAACAGGTCCACCAACTACATCGACTGTACCTCCGACTTGTTCGTTGGTATACTCGCAACACCATTGGTAGTTGGCGCTGGTGGTGCTCCTGTTGGAGCTGAAGGAAGGGTGGTGGGTGCTGCTGGATATGGATTCTCCGACGATGGCGGTCGTGGCTGAGGCGGATGGGACGGTTGTTGGTGCGGGTGCGGTGGAGGATGAGAGATCGCCCCTGGTGGTGGTGGTGGGTATGGTCCTGGAACCGGTGCGCCCTGCCCATACACCATAGCGTGGGGTGGTGCTCCTGGACCAAAAGATGGTATGCCTTGTCTCATGCTTTCTAGCTCGTGTCTCAGCATCTCGATCTCACGAACCATATCTTGGTGACTTTGTTTCAAATTGGTAACAAAGTCGATAGCTGCATACATCATGTCAAGGATTGCCGCGCGTGTAGAAACCCAGTCTGCATACCTTTGCTAAGTATTTCCCATTTACTCGCCTTCATGCCCCGATCTGCAGGTAGTTGGTCCCGCAGCTCATCAAATAGGTCTTTCATTTCTTTCCGTCGCTTTCGCTCGGCAAGCTTATGCGAAACTCGCAGCTCGGGTGAACGAGAGTAAGGTGTAGATCCCGGCTCCTTCGGCGGTTTAAGGCCAGATGACGGAGAAGGAGCCGAAGAAGGCTCCTCCGCAGGTGGCGCAGGCCCTACAGCAGTAGTGACGGTCTGACTATTTTCGCGTAATTGACGCGATGGAGGTCGGGACCGTGAACGGATATTTCTTGTCGGGCCTATTGTAGAAGTTGAGCCTTCTGGCACCGACATCCGCCTGTCTGACGGGAATGTCATCGGGGGCATCATAGTCATCTGCATAGGTTGTGTTTCGAAAGGACGGGGGTGGTGCTGTATATTAGGATCTTGCGAACCATCTGGGTGTTGTGCTGGAGACCACGCGAAAGTCGCCATGCTGCCTGGCGTCGAGGGTGCAGCAGGTCGACCATGTGGCTGATCGCCGGATAATGCCGAGGGGTAGCCACTAGTGGTCCCGTTTGGGAACGATGGTGGTAGAGAATCCCGTCTCTCATTCAACCACCAATGCCCATTTCCTCCCGAGATTCCTGGACCTGCCGCTGACGCTATCGATCCAGAATGCACTGAATGTCGCCTCTGGTCATATATGCTCAGCTGGGCTATCCTACTCATTTCAATGGTCGACCCTCGCCGTTTTTGTGCGCGTCCCTCTGAATCGATGTTCATGGGACTAGGTACCCCAGGTCCTACCAGTTGCGAATCTGTGTCATCACTTCCATTTGCTTCTCTGTAAGTAGACGTTTTTCGTTTTGTTCCATGTGGCATTTGGGAATCCGAAGAATTCTGTAGATCTGTCAAAATCGGTTTTTCGAATGTGACATCAATGACTTACAGCAATTGATTGCCTTCGTGAGCTGTGATCACTGTCGTCTGCTTGTCGTGTGTTGACTCTGGGCGATTGTTTCTCGCGACTGCTGTCCACGTTCATGTGATCGGTGGTTTCTAGGAACGTTACCACCTCTATGTTCACAAGATGCGTACAACAAATGACACTTCAAACTCACTAGTTCCCCCGTTTAGAGGATGTGATGTCTGTAGGGGTGCAATACCCTTTGCAGGCTCCCATTCTGCAGATGGCGAGCGTAATATCTTGCGCATTTGTTTACTTGAGGACTCAGAATTGTGCGTTGAGCCTCCGCCATCACCGAAAGTGTAGTTAGCAGCTGGACGTGGTCCTGAGAGGATGCCGGTGCATTAGCGACGGACTCGGATGATAGCACGGGAACCAAAATCAATACCATCTATATGACGCGGACCTGCAGACGAGTTGGCCGAAGCAGCATGTAGAGATGGATCTGTGATAGAACCCCTGCGATGCTGTTGTAAATAATCGAGAGGGGGAAGAGAAATGACTGGGGAATGTCTGGATACATCTTTCAGTGCAGAGGAGCCGCTGCCAGTATCCTTTGGTTGAGAATAGAGATTGACATGTTTGATCGTGGCTGTCGTTGTAGATGCAGGCATTATGCCTGTGATAGATTGAGTAAATAGGACGCTGAAGAGGAGTTAAGAGACAGTCCAAGGATGGTCGATGTGAATGGCTTTGTGAATGTCGACGTTATAGAACTAAAACTCAGTTACCAGATACGGCGTACAGCAACTGCACGTGGCAACGCACACCTCCAAAAAGGCTAAATTAACGAGTGAATGATTTATTCCTTTTCCAGCCTTTTCTCTGAGGAGGACAGCACCGGTAAAATGCCTGGGTATCATACCATCACACGAGAATTCAGATCGCAGGCTATCGCAGGGCTACAACACAGCAACTCTCGTAAACTATCCACAACCGTCCTCGAGCCCCTGGATTCTAGTAGCAACCAGCGCCCGACGCTGATCCTCTCTTAGATCAATAGTCCGTATATGTCTCGCCTTCATACTATTCCTCGTTAATCTCCCAGACTTCACCTTCTCCATCTCATCCCACGCTAATCGCTCAAGAATATCATCCACTTTAACCATGAATCTCACCCACGGTATGTAATCAAGGTACACGCTGCTCTGGGGCATGAGAGGTGCGGGTGGTTGAACGATGTCCTGCAATGCGGTTAGCATCTGTGCTTGATGCTCCACGCGAGCGCGGAAGAGCCTGGTTTCCATGTCAGTATTAGAATCACTAGCCGCGGGGTTGATCGACGTTGTGATCGGAATAACACCCAAAACCTCGTGTTTACCACGTGAAAGGTGGATGGCATCCTGCACAATGAGCTCATCATTGTGATAGAAGGCAAGTGTATCTCTCGTGTCAGAGACGTGGGACGGCCGGATTAGTATGGCGTGACCCAATTCATCGTCAAGCGAAGATTCAGATAGGTTGTACGACAGCGCCTTGAATAGCGAACTGTCAGGAAAGCAGCGGGGGGAAAATGTGCACTGTTGCCCTCACCTCATGCCCATCCAATGGCGCCCTACAGAGATAGCTGTCGGTATACGAAACACAATCCGTGTAAGTGGAAGCCCATCGCCACAACTCCTCCATCGATGTCTCAGAAACATCAGCACTGCTTTGGGCGGAAATTGTCATAGGGAGTGACGGAAAGTCTTCAGCGGCCCCCTGTGCTTCTTGAGGGACCTTAGCTTCGTGGGTGGCGTCAGTACAAATCAATTGCAGCTGGGTAATAGATCGCCTGAGATCCGGTAGTGGTAGTGGTTCGGTTCTGGGGTTGAGCGGCGCGCCTGGAAGATCCATACTCTGCACGATGTACGTGGTTTCGTAAAGCTGGATTAACTTATCTCTTGGGATAGCGTACCCCTGCGTTACACACAGGCATTGCAAAAACGTGACAGCGGGCTCGGAAGGGCAAGGTTGGAACGTCAGAACGGATTGCAGAGGAAGATCCGCGACGGGGACAAGTTTAATGTCTGTCAAGGCGAGATTGAGTTCTGGAAAAGTCGACGTGATTAGAGCACAGTACCGTTGCATGTCATGATCACGGGCCGGCGGCACTCCTTGATCAAGTCTACCACTGCCGGCCAAAAACCAGCGTCTTCCTTGAATAATATATCGACTTCTTCAAGGAGAATGAGTGATTGCCGGGCAGTAGCAGATGGTTTGACCGGTCCATTTGTTTTTAATGAGCCAACTAGTTCATCAAAGGTTACAGGTGGTTCCACCGTGCCCTGCAGGGACTCACTGGCAGCATCCACGAGGACGTGTGTGTCAACATCACTAGGATGCTCGGTATCTGAGTATGTTGGCGAGGGTTGGGGGTTAACTTTCCCTGCTTTAGGGAAAAGCGTCGAAAGAGCAGCGCTTGCTCTTGAATCACACTGTGCAGCTGCCGTTCGGTATCTTGGCCTCGTCTGTTGAATGAGGTGATTTTTACCCACATCTCCAACGAGGTTATCGAGGTTTGCGCCGCTCCGTCTTCCAATCCCAGGATAGACCTCGAAAACTTCCCACCCCAGCTCGTCTGCACACGCATAAACTGCTGCGCTCTTCCCACACCCTGAAGGCCCGGTTATAATAAGCGTGTTCGTTAGAATATCGGTAAAATTAGCATCGGAGGATTGGTAATTTGGATTGGTCGGGATGGTGTCGACACCAATCTCTGAATTCGGTGGATGTTGCCCCAATGGCAGCGAATTGTCATTTCGCTGGAGGCGGGAAAGCGTCCGCTGGCAAAAATTAAAATCATCGTCATCGGTTTCTTTCTCTGGTGCAGCCGAGATCGTATCGCCTTCGTCGTCGCTGCGAGCAATAAAAACATCTAACTCGTCCTCGGAATCCAGCCTCCGTCGTTTCCGGCCTCTCTTTTTATCCACAGCTCGAATGACACGAGGCCGCTTGGGCGCCCTTTCGGGGGGGTCGGGCTTGGCCTTCCGTCTCCCTGTGCCAGCTACGCTGCTGTTCGCGGCAGGGGGATGTGTAGCATGCAGTCGAATTTCGAGAGCTTTGAGCCAATCCCGAATATACAATGCACGCGATTCATTCCCTAGCACTTCTTCCGCTCGCCTGGGGCGGAAGTAGGTGGTCCATATTTCTTGCTGTGACGGTCCATAAGTTGTCCGATTGGCATAATCCTTGCCATTTAAAAATTTAGATATTGCGGCATGATGTGCAGCATCCCGGGGCCCGTCAACGCCAAGATAATCTTCACGTTCGGACTGCGAGGAGATTCGGGGAAAGATTGATGGTTGAGGAGGATCTCGGTATCCCTGCGATAAAGAAGAAAGGAAACCTAGAGAGATGTCGACTGTGGCATCTGGCAGACTGCGCTTGTAACGTTTCGGTGGCTCCGAACTCGCAATGAAGGTATTTTGCGGTCCACGAACATGTTGCGTCTCCTCATTTGGATATGGCACATCTGGTGTCATATCACCTAGGGGTACATGTCGCTTTACCGGAGGATGGACATCTCCTGGAACGTATATTCGACTTCTTGGCGCCGTAGCTTGTATCACTGTGTTTGGCCCGTTATTTGGCGAGTTTATATCCTCAATACATGATAAAACGGTGATTGGTGGTGAATGGTGAAGGGAATCCATTTCTGGAGGTGACAAAAAGGATTGTTGAGATGACGGTAACTGTTCATCGTCAGATAGTTCAATAAGAATATCTCCACCGGTGTTTCTGCTCGCAGTTGTAGAACTTGATTCAGCAGTCTGGATGGGCGTTATGGATGGGGTTCCGAAAATGGGGAACAATTTTTCCGGTTGGACTGTGAACGAGAGATAAAGAAGAGCTGTGCTCACATCAAACAGTACTCACTGTTGTTTTGACGGACAGAGTCTCGTATAACTCTGAGGGCCTTAGGACGTGGTGGGGTTGGTTCGTCATCAATGACTATGATCTCTACTGAATGTATTGAAGATGACGTGTTGACTTCATCCAGTCCCTTCGAACCTTCTTCCGAAGGCTTCGTTTCCTCATCCTTCTGGAACAAGTCATACAGAGTCTTCTGAGCGGACGCCTGTGTGCCCTCAACGTCAGGAACGGGTCACATGAATGCCACACTTACCTGCTTTGCACGTGTGCTTCGTGTAACTCTGCTTTGGCGTTTCTCAGTCATCTCAGGTGAAGAGCAAAGGGTTGAAGGCGTGCAAAGAGCGTGGAGGCTTTAAGTTTGAGCACCGGAAATGATTAAAAGTTTCGAAACGCGTCTGACCACGAAGATCGCGTTGCATGTGACCTCAAATACTACTTGCCTTTTCAAGTAACATTCATCTTACAGTGGACTTCCACGCGATCGAGCCACAGACTCGAAGCAGAGCCTCACAGATGGCCCTGGAATTGGATCAAGCAGCATGGCCGAGCCTAACCCACGATATCGCAAGATGGATATCACAAGAGTATCATGGTAATAAAGTCCATTCTAATTTCTTAGGCGCTGATCTTGTGCCAACATTGATTTAGATATGAATGGTTTGTCAATTCAAACCCTTGAAAGACCCCCTACAGCAGCGGAGTTTGCACAACTAGTCCACATATCCAGGCCTGTTGTCATTAAAGGTCTCCTCATGTTAATACACAGCTTAGACCAGCTCGTGACATGAAGTTCAGGTTTCCAAATCCCGGCCTTGAAACGATGGACCGATGATTACTTGCAGACCAAGCTGCAAGACCAACCTATATCAGTTGCAATCACACCCAACGGGCGAGTGTTCATTTCTTTGAGCGTTTCTGTAACTGATGGTAGAACAGGCAAGCAGATGCCATTGCAGCTGGCCCAGAAGGCAGGCTCTTTTTCGTGGAGCCTTTTATCGAGAAAGTTTCCATGAAGAAACTTCTTGAACAACTTAACGCAGGCACTTGCACACGTTTACCTCCTAAAATTGAACATGAGCTTATCCACGTTTTAAGCAGAACAGGACAGCGATAACCTCTCCGCTTCTTATCTCCAATCACAAAATGGGAATATATATTCCAGCCGTTTCTTCGAGTCACCACACGATGATCCGTCAGAATTTTGCGCACTTAGGGAAGATGTTCCAAGTAACATCCCGTGGGTCACCGAAGCGCTAGGTGGGAACTCAATTCAAGCCGAGTCCCTTCACTCATAATATAAAGCACAGGCAGAAATCCTGATGCCGTCAACCTTTGGATCGGGAACAGTAACAGCACAACAAGTATACATAGCGGTAAGTAATGACCAGCCTAGCCTTTGAATGGCGCGCATCAGACCATCCACATCTCACATGGTAGCAAGATCCGTACGAGAATATTTATACTGTGATACGTGGAAGTAAACACTTCACGCTCTTACCACCCTGTGAAGGGTGGTGTCTTCAAGGTAACACGATTTGTCAATGCTATGCGAATCACAGTTATAATTTGCCTCAGAACGGATGTATCCTCACGCGGTCTACGGTTATACCGACAGCATCAACGGTCTGAGTGTCGTTCCCTCTTCAGATACTCCTCCAGTTCGGTGGTCTTCAGTGATCAACCCGGACCTTCCTGGGTCACTGCCTCCGGAAGCTCACCCACTGCATGTCACACTCGAAGCGGGAGATACGTTGTACCTGCCAGTTGGCTGGTGGCACTACGTACAGCAATCTGGCCCAACTACCATTGCTCTTAATTGGTGGTATGATGCCGAAGTACGAGGGATGAATTGGATTTGGCTTAGTTTACTCAGGGGCAGTGGTGATGTGCCATCAGGAAATGATGAAACCGATACTCGGTGATTGGTGGTAGACCTAATAGTGGCGTACGCACATATAATTGTCACCGCAAGTACTTTGGAAACGTTTCACTTAAGGGTATTCTCGCGAAGATTTCAAAGTGTCTATTCAATATGAAGTGTGACAACTTGACTTTGTGACGGATTATTAGTCAGGTTAAGAACTTTCTTGTCTTCAGTAGTGGTAGTGTCCCCTTGCTACGGCGTCAACTCTCGCAATATGCCTAAAGACAAATCAGAAAAACGGGAGAAAAAGGAGAAGAAGCCAAAGACTGACGATGCAGAGGCAGAGGCAGAAGATGTAGAAATGGCTGATGTTTCGGAGGTGAGTGCTTCGCATGTTTCCAAATGTCCTCATGTACATATCATGTTAGTCCCCCAAAAAAGCGAAGAAGGAGAACGAAATCACGATTCCATTGGAAGATTTGTCTCCTCTTGCACAACCACTAGCGCAGAAAAAGCTTGTGAAAAAGCTGCACAAAACGATCAAGAAGGGTGCGCCTACTTATTTTTGCCTTCTCGTTCCATCTGCTCATTAATTCTCAGCCTCCAAAGCACGGCAAGTTAAAAGAGGTGTAAAAGAAGTTGTCAAGGGTATTCGCAAAGGCGAAAAGGGGTATGTGCTCTTTTCCCTTTCGTCTTCAATCAATTAATTGACATATCTTCTTAGATTGCTTGTGTTGGCGGCAGATATCAACCCCATAGACATAATATCTCACCTCCCGGTGCTCTCAGAAGAAGCTCAGATACCATATGTCTTTGTGACATCTAAGGAGGAGCTCGGCCATGCTAGCTCGACAAAACGACCAACAAGTTGTGTTATGATTTGCCCTGACCAGAAACGCAAAGCCCCAAAGAAGGATGCTGAGGACGATGACTACAGGGAGTTGTATGAGGAATGTCGAAAAGAAGTAGCAAAGCTAGACCACAAGATTGTATTCTAACTTTGTCTGTGCTGTATTTTATACCTCATTAATTATCGAGTGTGCATGAGAAGAGAGCTAACGTGTCTCCGGAGACCGGAGTTCAAGGCGGCAATTTGATACATATACATAAAATAAAAACGCTCGCTTTCACACGTGCAGCTTGCTCTATTCCACTTGGTCTGGTCTTTCCGTTCATACAATTCTCTGTCCGTTAACATGCCCGCCCCAAAATCCAAATCGTCGGCTAGCAACGGCGCTGCTAAAATTCACAGTGCCAAAGTGACGCCTGACTCCACAGTTCCCTCGTCACCCGCTCCTTCTAAAACCGATCTCAGTGGGCCTACGGTCACAGGCTCCGGAAAGCCAGATAAGGCTGCATATGATGCAGAGCAAGAGAGAATCAGAACTGAAATTGACAGTTTGCAGACTAAACTTGTACGCGCTTTACTCGACTTCCTACTCGGTGCGAGACTCACAACTCCACGCTTAGGCTGCCGTCCGGGACAAAATATCTTCGGCAAACCAGTCTGGTACTGGAAATGACAGACGTTCTGCTCTTAAAGCTGAACTGGATGGCATACGCGGTCAACAGTCGTCCAATAAGTTAAACCGAGGCAAGACACTTGAACAGCTAAAAACGATTCAAGAGGGTATTCAGAAGAAGGTTCGTGTAACATCGACCCGCATTCACCATTTCCTGATGAAACATGCCATACAGATAAAAGACCTGCAGGCTGCGCGTGGCAAGACACCTTATAAAACCGCAGCAGATGTCGATGATCATATTAGGTATGCCTACTCCCTTCACAGTACACTGCCTTTACTGATACTTCTTGTCTCTTAGCCATCTGGAAAAGCAAGTGGAGTCTGGTAGCATGAAAGTTGTGGATGAAAAGCGTGCCCTTCAGGAGATCAGCCAGGCTCGACGGACGCGTAGAATAGTCGAAAAGTTCCAGGCAGACCAGGAGTCGATTGAAGCCGACCGCCAAGAAGCCGACCGACTGAAGAAGCTACTTGATGACCCGGAGTCCAAGGAAATCTCTGAGCGTTATGATACCATCAAAGCTGAACTGGACGAACTAAAAAAGGAATCTGACGAGGCGTACGCAGGCCGAACCAAGCTTTTTGAAGAGCGAGACGGTATTCAGGCACAACTAACCGCTCTCTTCAATGAGAAACGTGAGGCAGCATATCGTTTCCGGGAGGCGAATGACCGGTATTGGACCAAGATAAACGAGGACCGCGCTCGACGTCTTGAGAAAGCTCGCAATCAACGTGAAGCAGAAGAAGCGCAGAGGAAGTTGGCAATTGCCGACGGTCTGCGTGAAGAAGCGTCGATGCCTGCATTCCAAACGCAGATCGAAGACTGCCAGACTCTCATTGACGCACTCTCTGGGAAGTCCTCTGGCAATGTAGTATTGTCATCTTCATCATTGCCAACCAAATCGGATGTTTCTGGTGTTCCGCAGTTGGACATTCGACAGGTGGATGCAGTTGGGGAGGCCATGGTGGCTCTGAAAAAGAAAGATGAAGAATCGTATTTCGTTGGGAAAGGGAAGAAAGGGAAGAAATCTCCCAAAGCCGCCTCTCCAGCTGATTCCAGCGTCATCCATCTACCCTACGGCCAATTATCCGCTCTGCTTTCGCTATCTATACCGCCTCCGACGGGCCAGGCTGATGTTCCTCGCGTTATTGAGGACCTGAAGACGAAGAAAGCCTGGTTTGAGGCTAACCAAGCTCGTCAAACAGCGGAAAACGTAGCTAAAGCCGAGGCGGAGATCCGACGTCTGACGAATGGCGCCAAGCCTAATGGCAAGCGGAACATGACCGTATCCCCACCGAATGGCAGTGGCGAGCCTTCAGAACCTGTTCCCGCTCCCTCGGGTGACGCAACTCCACGGATTGATGATGAGGTTGAGGAGAAGCTTGGGGAGGTTCAGGTTGACGCTGAGAATTAGGTACAGGCTGAATGGGAACATCTTTTATACCTCACACTTATACTACCAAATCTGCCTCTACTTATATCTGCAAATTATGTCCGGAGCAGGAAGGAACAGTATTATTCAACAGAATGAAGACCTATACAATAATGAGTACGAGAATCAGGAGAAGAGACTGAGCAAAAGTGGCAATACAGATAGGACACTGACAAGGTATGAATAAATGATGGAACGGAACATATACAATCACTGGAGATACTATCTTTGACCGAGTGGTATAATTTTCAATCGAGCTTCGGGGACTAAGGCCCAGCCTCCGTCTTGACGGGCTCAGTCTCGCGATCTTGCTCGCCATTAGTACCTGAAGAGGTATTCATGCCCAAATCTTGCGTCGCAAATGACGCAACGTCAAACGTATTCCCGGGCGCATAGTCAGAGAAGGAAAGGCCTGACTGGTGGACAGGAGGAATAGAATCATCCTGCTGAACTGAAGTATCCATATAATTCAAACCTCCATATGCGTCTGCGTTAAATCCAGAAGATGATGCGTCCAGCGCGCCAGTCGGGAATGGGTCCTGCTGCAAAGCTGCGAGCATGCTTGAGGTGGTCGGGGTATGGTTCATCACGTGTTGAGCGGAACGCGTTTCCATGGTATTAAAACTTTCCTGGCCGGCCATGGGAGATAATGAAAAGAACTGTTGCTGCATGACTGGTTCGACGGATGCAGCCACGGAGTTGGTGGAAAGCGCCACGCTACGCAAAACATTGACAGCAATCCAATCACTGGATGAAACGTTAGTGACGTCCCACGAATGGAAATAGATCGACTTACTCCAAGAACAGCTTCATGATTTGAAAGGCTCCAAATGCTGGGTCGCTGCGAATGGTCTAGTGGCTTTATTGGTGAACGGAAGACGAACGATCATCGGAGCTCTTACCAAATCTCTCATGACTTGACTGGTCACATAGCCCCAGCGAATCAAGACACTTCGGGAACTCAAGGTGCCTCGATCGTCACCAGTTCCTATCCGCTGTCCCATGAGCCGCTCGCAACATTTGTCAGCCCAGGTCATAACCTCCCTAACTGGCTCGGGACTCTTTGATAAGCTGTCCATCATGCCTACAAAATCGACTTCCAGAAGCTGAACAAGCTCCTCATGACGACAGTTGCAAACAAGAGCAGACTGATTGCGAACAGATTCAAAATCCACTTTCTGCCAGGAACGGCGCATCTCGGAAAGCTGCTTCTGGTTCGTCAATACGGTGTTGAGGGCCTGGGTCACTTGGTATATGTCCAAGAAGCGCACTGCAGTAATATGAGCCAAGCCAGTAAAAGCGCTGCAGAAATTACTTACAAACAAGATGGCCAAACCGCGCTCCAAGCTCGACCTTGGGCTCAACAAAAGTGTTTCCGTATCCGTCCAGCGCAACAAGCAGTATTTTCTCCATTTTGCTTGCCAACGTCCTAAGACTAGTCATAGCAGCGGGAGCGATCGGGGAAAGCATCTGGGACCTTAAAAACTCGAGTATTTCCTGTCCAAAAAGTCAATAAGACTTGCCCAGCGATGTAACATGCTACATACATCATATAGAATTGCGTCGGCTTTGGCCATTAGACCAGCGATAGCGGGAGCATGCACTACTTCTCGATGATTCCCACTCAAGCTGGTCCAGAAGCCTCGGAGGTGCATCTCGAATTGGTCAAACCTGAAGGCACGAGCGCTCTCGAGGACGGCGTCCAGATGATCTTGGAACCATACCCACACCTCACGAGCGGCGATGCTCTGCGGAGATGCAGAGTTAGATCCTATCGCCTCTTCAATGGATGGGAAATGCGGCATAAGGCGGACTGAAATATGCTGCTGTGAAGGTACGAAAGATGCACCAGTGCCAGGTCCAAGCGACATGGTAGATTGTGCAGTGAGGTTCGGATCTGACTGGCTGACATGTCGACGGATAGAAGCATGGCTGGGATACGTGTTGCTTCTGGCAACGGCTTGTGCCTGAGAGAGCAAGCTATTAGCAGTAGGTGTTTTGTCACTGATGTCTCCATAATTGAGACCAGCGGCCTTGAGGTCTCCAGAAAGGGTCAACGAGTTCCTCTTCGATGCACTGGACCCCTCTGAATCTTCGTCTTCGTCTTCGTCAGACCGTTCTTCGCCTTTATTTGGATTATCGGACGATTCTTGCGCTGCGCGAGCGGCGTTGATGGACTGCTGGCCAGCACTATTGTTTGATTTTCGGATGTAATCCTGAAGCCATTCGGCTTCAGCCGAGGTAGCGGGACGAATGCCGCAATCTGGCCAAACGTGGCGTCAATCAGAATTCTTCCGATCACCATCAGATGTGGCACTGAAGCAGTGTACGCACAATGATATTTGCTATTTCCGCGAACGCCCAGGCGCCGAGTCTTGATAGTTGGAAAACACAATCGAATAGCCTTTCCCAGTGTAGCCGTATTTATGTGAGGAATTCCGTACTGATCGCACACCCGTCTGTACGAAAAGTAAAGACCCTGGCGGGGTACATTCCCATCAGGATAAGGCGCGTAATTTGCTGTCAACCTTTGAGGCGCAGTAAAATGATGAGAAGCTGGGTATTTGAGTAAAAGCACAGCATAAGCTCACCAAGCCTGAACAAAAATTTGTTTAGCTCTATCAGATGCACTGGTTGTTGTTGCGACGCGGACATTGGCTGCGAGTTTTTCCAATTGATGATCAGGACCCAAAGACATCCTGCCAAAAGCGCCGGCCGTGTGGATGGTTTCTTGATTAGAGGGCAAGGTAGAACCATGCCCATACATGCTAGTGTAGTCTGAGGGATTTCCAAGGAACATGGAAATGTCGTCTGTTTCACTCGATGAAGAGTGGACACTTTCAGTATCACGGGGGTACGGAGAAGCAGCAGCACGGGCCCTGAGATGAGTTTGACGGATATGGCCTTTAAGCGCAGGATTAGTAATATTAGTGTTTGGAGGGGATTGACCAGGGGGAGTCATGTCGGAGGGAGGGAGCGAGAAAGAGGTGTGGCGCGTCTGATCAGCACTCATATAAGAGAGTCGGTAGTGATCGTCCAATGTGGTAGGTAAACCGGATGACATTCTTGACATACCGCCTTGAGAAGAATGAGGACGAGAATTAGGGGAATGAGTAGAGGATGAAGAGACAGAATTTGATCTTGAATGTGGGTGATTGAGTGGTAGAAAGTCGAAAGGGATACTTGAAGACATAGTCTGCAAGTTGACGGCAGCCATAGAGATATGATGAAGATAATGATGAAAGGGAATAAATGAAGGTGACTGCCGATGTAGTGATCAAGGCAAATATTGGCGGTCCAGCCGTCGATTGTGAATGAACGACAAGAGTCTGGGTTTTGTGAGACAGAAGGCGCCGCTGACTGGCAGATGGTAAGGCGAAAAAGAAAAGATTTTTAGAGCTCGTATCTGCTTGAATCTAAAACGAAATAGCAGACTCGAAAGGACTCTAGTCTTGAGCTAGGCCAATATGAATGATAGAGAGAGAGCAAGCAAGCAAAAAAGATACGTTTTGCCTCCTCGAAAGACGCAGTAATAGGTTTGCAGGAACGCTGACGAGATCTTCTAGGAACTACTACAGAAATGTGGTCGGTGGTCAAGGCAACAACGCCGTTTTAGAACGGGTTAAGAATCAACAAACTGATCAAGTAAACACAAATAATTCCTCTACACCGCCGCCGCGCACTTCCCACACCGCCATTCACTTAATCCCGAAAAAATTTCCTTCCTCCGCCTCCTACATATCATACGAACACTCCGGCTTTACCCCTTTTAAATAGCTTCACCTCCCATATACATGTACTTCTTGAACCGCTTTCGGAGCTTTTTCTCCCGCGGCTTCCCCAGCTTGCAGGCTAGATCCAACCATGATGGTATCGTAAGATCAGGCAGTCCATACGGCGCAAGCTCTGATTCCGTTACCCCTGCTTCGCGGAGTGACTTGGGTAGGTTTCTCAGCGGAACGGGTTCCTCCGCGAGCTGCAGGCTCGAGATCGGGAACGTCAAGTATTCCAGCTTGAACTTTGGTTCATCTTTCTCGTCATATTCCCCTAGTGCAGGTATGTAATACTTGAATCCCTTATTAACTCCAATTGAAAGAAAAATAATAATCAATTGTCGTACCTGTGCATATCCCAAAGGCGTCCACAGGGTATTTTGCCGCGACGGAGCGTGGCTGTCAGAACGCCAGGGGTGAAGCTTGCACCTCCACGAGTCCCGATATCCCGCACCCATGCATTGGCGGCCATCGTTCCCATCATCACCATGACGATACGGTAAATGCTTCCATCGGGAGGCTCGATCCTTCTTTGTCATCAGGAGATACTCGTCTTCACCGACGGCACCCACAGTCGTCGATCCCAGCCCCGAGATGTTATAGCTGAACACTCTGAAGCTGGGCAAATAAGGATTGGGCACCAACGACGGGCTGACGCTGACTACCGCATAGTCGTCATAATTCAAATGCCCTGATGCCTTCACAAGCGCTCCAAAGTCGCTCATCAGCGCTTCAAAAATTGTACCCTCGAAACTATGGGACGGCATTATGTCTTCTTTTGGGCTGACATTCAGATCAGCGGCCTCGACAAAGTAGAACTATAGCCGAGTCTCGATTAGAGTTGACTGAACAAAGGGTGCCACTTACGTGATCGACGTTCAAGTGCTAGACAAGCACTGTCAACCCTTTGCTCTGCAACATAATTTTTAAACATTACTCACACCAAATAAACTGCCCAAAATGATATCTTGATATCTCAGGCTCAGCTCCGCGTACCGGTAGTACTAGACCATGCTTCAGTCACTCGTTCGTGTGCAGCCCACTGGAGCACTTACACACTCGGGAAAGTAGTGGACATCAGACGGGGGGACATGGCCTGAAAATTCGGCATCACCACGGATATAATGTTCAAAATAAAGGCATACCAGTGACCCACACCTGTCAAATTAACGCCATGTTATTTTGTTATCTAGAAAGCAAAATGCCCCGTACCTGCATCTGCCGAGCCCGAAACATCTCAAGCTGCACTTCCAGCCAGTCGAACTGTAAGTTACCGGGGTCGCTGGTATCACCGACTAGACACCCTCTCACAGCTGTCAATGCTGTATGTCAAAAAGCAATTAAGCGGAACAGGTATCAGGGACCTGACCTTTGTTATTATGATAGAAGTACATCGTATTCAGACTAATCGCCGCAAGTGCATCGGGTATCACTTCTACTGCATAATATGCGCCTTGTCGGAAAGTGGACAAGGAGGATGACGGAATAAATGAATGCCATATGCTGTCCAATACATCTCAGCGAATGAAAACGGGACATCGAGGAGTACGAACGACGCAAACTCATCCGTGATTTCATTCGGACCTTAACCGATGTCAGCTGAGAGTCGAACCGTCAAAAGTGGCGCTCACCTGGAGATAAAGTATTCTAGAGTGATGGATGTTAGAAAAAGACAAAGGGATTGTCGAGATAGAAACCACTTGCATGTGCTGCCAAGGACAACGACGACTCTTAGAAATTTGCCACAAAAGACTCAATGAAAGCACTTACGCCAAACATCATTGTTTCCTATTCACAGATATGCAACGGACGGCAGGATCGATGAATATGAAATCTCGGAACTACGGCGCAAAGAACCCACCCAAACTTGGCACAACCGGTATTCCCTTCCTGAGGAACACATCTTCCATCTTCTTCGCGACGGCGCGATTAAGAGCGAATATCTCGTCAAGTGGTCGAGGTATCTCGTGGTCCTCATCGTGTCTGGATGATCTATCGTTAAATGGATCTCCGAGTGACTACCGGGACTCTACCTGGCGTTATCACCGGTCCCTACAATATCTCGAGTTCAGCGCGGGAAAGGAAGCTTGAAACGATGAACACGCGTACATATAACAAAGTCTATCTCAGAGCTCCAATGGTCCTCTAGATGCTCGAACGTAAAATTCGTCAAGGTCCAAGGCGAGTCGCAGATACTGTAGAACGTGTTCAAGTTGGGGTATGCAACCTAAGGAAGAACTTTGACTGACCCGAAGGGTGTCCCATAATAACCTGCCTGCTGATCCTCGTCCGACTCCTTTCGATGGCATTGGGACGACTGAGAAGTATCCTTTGCATAGTATGGGTCGGGATGAATATCAGTGATGTGCAGGAAACGTCCATGAAGTTTTCGATCGGGTCTACTCGGAGCCACATTCAAGACAACTTGAGGTGGCGCAGCCAAGACCTGCCCACACAAAAGGCCTGCTAGCCATGGAATACGTTTCTTCATTTTTAGGGAACCAGGGTCGGTCAATGGTCGAGCTGGAAGGCATATATATAATGATGATGTAGTCCCGGTGATGCTCGGATTAATCTTGACACATTGACTTGCGTTAGACGCGAATCAGATGCGAATAACATCGATTGGCTGGTACATAAATGCGTGACACTAGCTATAGCACAAGTACTCCACTGGGTAATAATAATATCATATGGTGGGCTCACGCCATCAGCGTGGCCCAACATACGACACGACGTACTAGAAATGGGGTCTGCACTGAGAAAAAGTGGCCACGTGTGTACCATGAGCCTGTAGCTTGAGTTCAACATTGTTTCAGTGACGTGACCAAACAAATGGCAGTGTGATTGAGTTCAGGCAGTGCAACCAAATCAACTACTATCAGCGCCAGCGCTCAGCATCGGATACAGTGCCACACTGTCAGAAGCTTGCAGTGTCGACATTAAAAAAAGCGATCCATCTAACCATCTATCTATAGCTCAAAATACAGCGGTGAAAGTCTAGTGTCTACAGTAATGTTGCGTTCCAGAGAATATGCGATAATACTACATGCCGTGTTTCCACCACAACGATGGCGACGATCAATTAATGGATGTCCGAGGTGAGCTGAGCTAAACTGTTATTGCTGAAGCAGTACGGGTCATATCCACAGTTACGGGTGAAGGGGCGTTGGGTCTGTGCCAGGTGAGCAACCTCCTCGCGTTGTCTTCTGTGTTTAAAACGCTGCGGATGGACTGCTCTGCCAGATGACAAGTCTTGATGACTAGTTCAGCGAGCGAACGGTGAAGAGAGGAAACACGCACCCTGCTGTATCCTCCGGTTTTTAGCGTTTGACGAGATCTTGATATTGCATTGTGGATCGAGTCGTATGCATGTCGACGTCTGCGTCGATGTCAGCGCTACTGTAGCCAATATCTCATGTAGAAATACATACAGAACTCGTTCCAGCTCGCTCACAAACCGAGGGGGGATGAAGAGATCCTCGCCAGATAAATAACGGTCAAACGCATGATATGAAGCACAGTGGGCAATAAGAGACTCGTCAAATGAAGGCCGACTGATGTCCCAGTCTAACCAGTCCTCGCTAGAATCGCAAAATTTAGGTGGACTCGGTGACGATGCACTACCGCGTACCTGAGCCTGAAGTGTGCCATTGCTTCTGTGCTATGCGGGGCAAGAAAATTATCCATGGTCGTAGTCGTTGAACTGGTGAACAACGAAAGACAACTTCTCGAGCCTGAGTCTGCCGTAGTGAGGTGTTTTACTTATAGGGGTTAAACTGCCTCGGGATGACACCATTATTTTTTTATCCATCCGAAACAATTAATTATTATGTAACCTAGTTATCGCATGATTTGTTTTTCGTTATCATGACTTGGCAATGGAAGATTGGCGCGCTTGTGCACTGCGCGCAGTATGGCCCTTTTGCACATCAATTGGCTCTAGGCCAGCAGTTCGATCTCGTTTCCTGCGATTTCTCCTTCAAAGAATCAACTTTCAAATAATAAAATTCTGAACGAAAAATACTCCGCGACAGGTACATATGCATATGTTTCGGTTCCGAAGACTACGCGATATCAAAACCCAAACCTTGCAGACCGAGCCGAGGACCCTCCCGGATCTTGTTCACTATCGTCGTAATCGAAGAAGGCTGAAGAAGTGTCTGGCATGAATACCGAATACCTGGCCGCGCCTCCACTTTTCGTGCCTCCCGATGCTAAATCCTCGCATTGTGTTGCATTCCTCAAAAAAGTCAACGAGAAATACGGACTTGCGCTAGATGCATATTTTGACCTCTACCGATGGTCCACCCACCACATCGAATTATTCTGGGACACCGTGTGGGATGACGTTGCCATTGTCGGTTACAAAGGAAAAGGTGTCGTCGATAATAATGCTCTCCCAGCAGCAAACCCACCCTGGTTCAGCGAAGCACGACTTAATTGGGCTGAGAATATGTTGACATGTCGTTCGGCAGACAAATTTGCACTCATACAAGCAAGTATGTTGATGCACCATTCATCGTTTTACCCGATATTCATGGTTGATTAGCTGAGCCCACCCCTGAGTGCCCGAATCCTCCTCATCAGCGCGTCACATATGCCGACCTTTACGCGATGGTTGCTGACCTGGTTTCAGCCTTGCTAATGCTTGATCTGAAACCCGGGGATCGAGTGGCTTCGTACTCCTCGAATTGCATCGTGCGTCGCTGTTGGCTGATGATACTTTGCCCACTCTCAACTTCGCGCCCTTTGCCAGGAAAATGTCATCGCTTGTCTCGCTGCCACTGCCATAGGTAGACAATTTCTAACCGTGCTGCGTTTCGCTAACCTTCGTAGGGTGCATCTGGGTCAGCGCAGCAGCAGACTTCGGGACCCAGGGAGTATTAGAGCGGTGCGCGAATTTATCGAAATGCTATCGCACATGCATTTGCTAATTTGTAGATTTGAGCAAGTACAACCTCGAGTAATTTTTGCAGTCGATGCAGTCGTGTAGGTTGCTCTCCCAGCAAATAGATTTTGTTGCTCAAGTCATGCAGATACAATGGAAAAGTTCATCATCATTTGCCAAAGTTGCAATCTCTTCTTTCTGGACTCTCCGACCGATGTTCGCTGGACCCAGTCGTGGTCGTCATCCAGTCAGTCAGGGATGCGTCCGGGTGGGACACCAAATGGGTTTCTTGGGACACGTTCATTTCGAAGGGCAAGTCCAGCTCCTTGGGCCGAACTTCAGAAGGAGAAATCGAGTGGTGTCGTCAAGGCTTTGATTGGCCACTGTGGATACTTTTTAGCTCGGGCACAACAGGTGTGTAGGCCTGTGTACCCGTACTCTAACGTTCAATTTGGTTGGTCCCCGCAGGCCGACCCAAGTATGATGCTATCATCAGCAAACCTATCAAATCATACTGATCTCAACCTCGTAGACCAATTGTGCACCGGGCTGGCGGCATGTTGTTGCAAGCAAAGAAAGAATTCGTAATTTGTGCAGACCTGCGCCCTGACGACGTCTTTTTCTATTACACCACGACGTAAATCGTTCGTTTCACTTCTAAATTGACCGCGTATTAAATCGTTGTGTTGCAGAGGATGGATGATGTGGAATTTCTTAGTGAGCGGTCTTAGCGTCGGATGTACGCTAGTGCTCTACGATGGAAGTCCTCTGAGGGAGCCTTCCTATCTGTGGCATCTTGTGGATGAACTGCAAATATCAATTTTCGGAACGAGTGCGAAATACCTCGATCAATTATCGGTGAGCAGCTACTTGAACTATAATAGTCATCGAGTACCAATATTTGAACGACAATAGAGGATAGGCTACAAGCCTCTTCATCATCACAACCTGACTTCCTTGAGGCATATCTACTCGACTGGTTCCCCATTAGCCCATGTGCTTTTCGACTACGTTTATGAATGTATTCACCCCAACGTGCTTCTTGCGTCCATAACAGGTATGATCTACAAAGTTATTTTTGTTATGCGCCCTGGACTGCTCTTCCAGGAGGCACGGACATCTGCTCACTTTTTGCCGGGATGTGTTCTGCGCTGCCGGTACATCGTGGGGAAATCCAATGTCGCATGCTGGGAATGGCAATTAAAACCTTTACTCACGATGGACACGTCTGTCAAGCTGGCGAGGCTGGCGAGTTGGTATGCGTTAGACCATTTCCATGTATGCCCATTGGATTTTGGCCCCTGCCTGGTTTCGGGACGGAGGAGTGTGTCGAAGCTGCAGCAGAGAGGTTTCGTCTATCCTATTTTGCTGAATACAAGGACATGTGGTGTACGCGCCCCGGATCCTGAGATTGCGCCCCCTATAACTAACTTTATTTGGCACAGATCATGGGGACCACGTGTTGATCACACCATCTCAGCATGGAAATGGAGGTGGACTCATCATGCTAGGCAGAAGCGATGGCGTTCTGTGAGTATACTACTTTCACACTCCTCTCTGGTTCTGACTATCTCGTAGAAATCCTGGAGGGATCCGATTCGGATCATCTGAAATATACAACGTCCTTGAGACGTGCCTATCGATTTCTGAAGAACGAAATGCAAACGACGCAATTGAAGATGCACTGGTTGTTGCACAGTCCATTGATGGCGGCGCAGACGAGCGCGTGATCCTATTCGTTAAACTTTATGACAATCGGGCGTTATCAATAGAAATGGAGCAAAAGATTAGATCGGAAATAAGATCACGTCGGAGCCCACGCCATGTTCCTGCTCGAGTGCGTTCCATTTTTATCAGTCCCCCAAAAACGTTGACTGACTATCCGCGGGGACTTGATAGATAATCCAAGTCGACGATATCCCATATACCTTGAACGGGAAGCGCGTAGAGATACCAGTCAAAAAGGTATGCTCTTATCATTGGATGAAGGGTTACTGAAAACTGGTCAGATCATCAATGGGGCACAAATCTCGAGTGTGAATTCCGCTACACTGCGAAATCCTGAATGTCTGGCTCAGTTTGCAAGTGTCGGAGAGATGCTCCGAAAAGAGATATCAATGGCAGTGAAATGTTGATTGTGTGATCCATGTTCGTGCTTTATATGTACGGTACCGGTGTTTGTAGGGCAGAAAAGGAAAAAATCACTTGTGACTTTTCCCCGGCGTTCACTTCGTCAAGTCATCTCGCTGCTCGTGTCTGCGAAAGTTTTGGTCAACTGCATCTGTTCCCCCTTGAACTTCCTTTTTTGACCATGAATCCAGCCTCGAGGCATTTATGCGGATGTATTATCCGTACGGACCGTACCCTGACTTTTCGCGATGAATAGAAGTCGAAATTTTTTTGCCGTTAAAAGAATAGCTGGCTTGCCTGCTGCGTTTGAACGGACGCACGACTCGTGTTTCCCCCGGATTCCCGCAGCTGATCATTAGAGGTTCGCCACGCCTTCAGCTGCACGGTACACGCCACGCCGTCGCAAGTTAGATTTACGAGAATCAACGCCCCTTCACCTCGTGTACGCATACTTTCCGTCCTATATCATGAGGCCCGCACGTCCACTTCCCCTGAATTGCCAACATCAATCCACCCGCCATCCTCACCAGTCTCGTCAGCATCATTCTACTAGGGAACGCCAGTCGTCCCGTCGCAAGCGACTTCCTACACTCTTCATCTCAAGAATATTTACGGGGAAAGCGATGCCATCGAAATTCAACATCTTTAGGGCTTGTATTTATGGTCAGCACTCATTCTTCGTGTCTGTCACGGCCTTTCTCATTGTGCGACAGGCGCAGTCTTTATTTGGACAGTGATCTGCCTGGCTATTGCAGCTCACTTCCAGAGTCTACTGGTCATCACAGATCTCAGTGAGTTGCCCCATGCTTCCGTAGCCAACCCCAGCTTACGCGAATATAGCTCGTTTTGTTCCTTTCACCATTTTTGTATGTAGTGCCAGCATGCTCATTCTCATCATTTTGTGAGTTGATATCAAATTCGCACGACGCGTCGGCATTGACTAGGGCTGCAGACTTGGATGCAGCATGTTTCGGACTAGCAATCCGATATCCACAAGAATCGAACTCGGATGCCTCGGACTGCTTGGGACTTTCTGGCTTGGTACGCGAATCCCGGGTTCATTAGCGGTTGCACGCTGATTGACCGGTCCAGCTTTGGGTGCCTTCCTGGCAAGCTCTGACTCGGAGAACGCCAATGTAGAATGCTATTCATCCGATGCACAGACGGTTGCCATTGACGTGCCTGGGTGTAAGTCACAAGAGTATCTCCTTTCACAGAGATGTCTTAAATTCGTCCCCAAGTCTCCACAGAGACATACCAGGCTCAGTATCGGGTGCTAGAGGCATTCTCACTTTTCAATGTTATTCTCAGTGAGTGAATCGAGTCCATATCTTGAAGCTTATCTCAAACTCGCGCAGTATTAGGGTTCTTGTTGTTCCTGCTGGCGCTCGCGGTCAAGCACCATTTCCGCGTCAACCGCAATGTGTGGTACATTGCCGTCACCGAATATCCGTGGTTCGGAAAGAATATGTCCAAATTACCAGCACCCGTTAGTAGTCGGTCACGATCAAGAGGCAAGACCTATGATGAGAAAGCCTCAGCACCCTGGGGGTATGAGACAAGACGCGGGGAGTCACGTTACCCTGGATGGTCGGCTCAAGGGCATAACACCCCAGCACCCGCCCACACATCGGACAAGTACAAAAGGAATGCGTCACCCAGGCGGTGATCAATGTACATTTGGGTTTTATAGGTGCAGAATGTCGTTTGCTTGGGAAATCTAATAGATATAGTTTGTACTACATACTCATGGGACTGTCGATGTCAATGTCACAATCTGTGGACTTGGATGGCTGGCCGGAAGTCTACAAGTGTGCTGAATGCACGTTCTAATCTCTTGACAATCTTGCATATCGTTTGAGCGCTTGAACGATGCACGAGGTGCCAGCTACTACTATAGATGGCCAAATATAGCATTCAATCATTGTCATTGAATTCATCCGAATCATCGCTCAACCAACGTTGGTTTATATGCAATATTGATTGTTCATTGCGTTCCGACTCCGTTCCTTCCTTCCGCATTGTTTCAATACGACCCATCATACGACCCACACCTGAAATCTAACGACTTTTGCAGTCATGACTGTCATGTTTGTGAACATGAGGCGCGTCGGATATCGTATGTCGCTCGCTCATGCAATCTACAATCTCAATCGATTGATCAATTAATATCATCCAGTGTTTACGTTTATGCTCTCTGCAGCTGTCCTTGGATTGACGGCCAACTTTGCAAAATTGTTCCTTCCTCATATCAATCGTATGTGTTGCTGCGTCTCTGTCGGTTAGAGGGACACCTCAATTGTCTTAGGTGACTTCACCATCTTCGGTCTGATTCCGCCATCAGCCACTATCTTCGCCTTTCTGTGGATGTGAGCTGAAGACAACTAATCAGCCCTACTTGGCTTATTTGTGACTTTACAGCTGGCAGTTCTCGCAACCAATAGTGGAGGTGACGCTCCACTTCTTCATCAGTGTACTTTGGCTAGGTGAGCTGGCGGTGCTACCCTTTACCCTTCATTCTAAATCTGAATAAATTATTGGTTCGAATCAACAGCTATGGGCGCATGGTCCGCGTAAGTAAATGGTTTCTGGATGCATGGCCGGTTATGAACTGCACGCTCAAGGGATGTGATCGGATATATCCAATGTTATCCACTCCAAGGACAGCAGCTCACAGCCAAAGGAAGTAGTAAGTGACCAATTCAAGAATCTGGCATCACAGCTCATGTAACACTAGTCTCTGCGCGGACATATTGCTATGAAATGAAGGTCATCGAAGCACTATCGTGGACTCTATTCGTGTCATGTGTGCTCTACTTTCTTCGTCTATAGTGCATCTGCTGAAGTCTTCCATTGCAGTTTCATTCTTTTTCATTGTTCTGGTCACGCTTACATCGCGTGCAGTCGTTTATGGCCGTTACTATGCATGGCGAGAACATGTCTCGCAGCTGGGCTGGTTTGGGGAACTTCCGGGATACCCCACTGAAGCTATATACCCGCGAGCCCCGATGTACGGAGGATACGGTCAGCCATATCCTATGATGGGAGGATATCATGTTCAACAAATGCCTGGTCACTCCGTCATGGTTCAGCCAGGTGTTAATGGTGGCCAACCTATTGTCACTCAAGTGCCGGTCTAGCCTAGGCGCATGCCAGTGCTTCATTGGAAATCATACCAAGTACTGCGGATTGAAATGTTGATAGAGCCCACGATTTTTTGATTACAAGGCAATTTGCCAAGGTCGGCTGGTCCCGGGACTATTACGTAGAACAATTGATGAGAATACATATGAAGAATGAAATACCGACCTCGTGTCCGAATTAGAAGAGTAATTCGGCCTCATGGCCTAGTGTTAGTCGAAAATACAAGGAGGCATCTGGTCATAGATTCCCACCCACCCCTTTTCCACTTCTTTCTTACTTCTATCGTCACGAAATGGCTTTGTTTACAGACCATCCGGTCAGGCATGTTCTCAAAGGTGTGTGCATGGGTCTTCATGATGCGTGGATGCCATGCTCAGCGCCAATCCGCAGGCATTTTCGCTTTGGCGATGGGCCATATGATCATGAAATTTATGCCCCACTCGATTCGCAAGTATCGTTATATCTTGGGCGCTTAGAGCAATATTTTAACGAATGATTGTTTACAGAGGTTATCCACCTTACTCAAACATCAGTAACGATTTTAGCGATCGGTGCACTTATCGTATTGTATGACCATGTCAAATTTATCACCACCAGCAGCTAACCTGAAGACAGGGTAGTAAAACACCACCGAACAGCTCACAACGAAGGAGAAAACAGAGTCTTGTCGCAAGGGCAGGAGGAGTTGATCTTGATTGCGGCATTTGGGGCATTCTGGCTCGGTAAGCCTGTCCCATTCAACATAAATGACATACTAATTCAGAGGTGTGTCGGTTTAGCCTTCCTCTTGGCCATGCGTGCGTGGAACCAGAGTAGTGTTGACATCGACCTGGCACATCCACGCAACATGTTCCAGTCGAGCACTGGTGCTGCCCAAAGCAATGTTGTCGGCGCTGGCAGCCGAGGAGTTGGTGTAGAAACACAGGGTAGGCCGCCCGCAGTGGTGTCTGAACGGCTCCAAGGCGCAGCAAGCTATATCCGACAACAGTACAAGCCACAAGCCAGATTCCGTAAACCATACCCATGCGACCCGAACGATGCTTATTGTGTTGTAGAGGAGTGGACCTTTTACTGAGGGTACATGAAGATGTATGATCTTGGTATTTCTTGGTTTGTATGAATCGCGGAGCGTCTTGGGTCGTCGAGTGTATAACTTGTCTTCTATGGCGTTGTTGTAGAACAAGATACTTGTGAACTAGAGCTCCAGGAGAGTGTCAATGAAATCAAAATATATTATGCATTGCTCGACCTGACTCGGCATTTCTCGGTACTTGAAATGAATATCTCCGACACAGCTTCGGCATCGGCAGGGTTTGGACGTTAGCCTGAGATTAGCCATATATTACATCGAGCGATTGTCTACTAAGTGATTTCGCGTCTTCCACAAACCCATCCATCTTATAATTATGATAAGTCCGCTCTTCACAAGGCTGCAGTTCAAACTTATTGGGGTTCATTCTAGACACACCTCAACAAAGCGCCGCATCGAGACAGATGTCATGAAACTGTAAAGAAACCTGCCTCAAGGTGACCCGCACCCTCACTGATGTAACGATTCACAATGCAGGCTTATGTCGGATTACGAGGTGACCCTCGTGAACGACAACATGCGCGAATTCTACGTCCGCTTCTATGGTCCGGGAGAAAGTACGTTCCCTAATCACTCTTCCGTCCACGTCGGATTAATCAGCACCAGCACCCTTCGCGGGCGGTATATGGAAGATTCACGTAGAGTTGCAAGCGGAATATCCATACAAGTCGCCAAGCATAGGCTTTATGAACAAGATCTTTCATCCCAACATAGATGAGCTGTCAGTAGCCATCGCGATGCTTCCCGAAATGTCGATTTATGCGTTCCCATTACAGGAGTGGCTCCGTATGCCTGGACGTTATTAATCAGACGTGGTCGCCAATGTTTGGTATGCGGGGCGGTTGACGCACCTCCTGTTATGTCGCTAATCTGTCCCCTTTCATAGATATGATCAACATTTTTGAGGTGTTCTTGCCGCAACTGCTGCGGTATCCTAATCCAAACGATCCACTAAACGGCGAAGCTGCTGCACTGATGATGCGGCACCCGAAGGAATACGAGGCCAAGGTCAAGGGTAAGATGGTTTCCTCCTATCGTCGCCCCAGAATGTAATGTTCATTCCTGCTCAGAGTACGTACAACGTTTTGCAACGAAGGATATCATGGATGCCGCAGAAGACGGAAATGAAGACGAAGCAGACGAGGAGATGAGCGACATCGGCAGCATCAGTGAGGATGAAGAGTAAGAATCCTGATACCTCCTCCGCTGGCATGCTTTCTCCCGCATTTTTCATCACTGGGTTTTCTCACATCACACATATCATTTTACATATCATATCCATTCTGTACTTCACCTAACCTCTCATTTCTGTGTTACCTGCTATCGTCATTCAATTCGTCTTTTTGCGGAGATACCCTCTTCGCTCGTCTTTTCGACATTTGATGACCTCTATTCCTCTCACCTCTGGATAATGGTTGGATACATCTCATCCCTTTCTCCGTGTTGTATAATTAGGGATTATGTAACGCCAACTTCACAGTTTGTCATAATGTATTTTGCTTAGACAACCGCGGGACTGATGAGAGGCATTCGGTAACTCGGGAGTGCATTCGGCGCGCAAAGAGTTCAGGTAGGAGCGGGAGTCGTTGCGGTAGACGGTGGGAGCGCGGGTACAAGTTCATCAACTTTCTTCTGTATGTCTGCGGCGGCCTGCAAAACGTTCAACGTGAGTGCAGGAGCGAAAACGACAGAGGATTGTTCGCACCTTCATGAGTGATTCTATTTGCGTTTTGACACTTTCCACGGTTGCGAGCTTAAGCTTGCTATGCTTCAGAAGATCTTCCTTTTGGGCTGTGAGTTCTTTTCTTTTTTGATCGAGTCTGTTGTCAATGATGAGACTTGGAGATCCACATGGTAGATCGTGTAATTGAACGTGCCTCTGCCTTTCGACAAGTTCGAAGCTTAGGCGATTGAGCATAAGCTGATGCACATTCTGTAGCACGTCATCTGAGCGCGCTTCAGGAGGTGCCAGAGTTTTAAACTCTGGCAGGGAGTACAAGGGTACGTCCTGGTAAATGGAACTGCACGAACGTTCAGCATAGATTGCAGTGACAGATAAAGAACGACAGACGCGAATTGCAGACACTTGTCGATCTCTCTTTCGAGGTGACGCTTTTCATAGAGCAAATTCTGGAGGCCAAGATGTGTCTGGTCCATGTCATGGCGGGCCTCTGTAGTTGCTTGCTTGCATGCTCTTGTTGCAGCATTTGCATTTCTATTGAGGGCTTTTAGACGAGCTACTAGAGCATTGGCACGGATTTGAATAGACGTTGGGTCTACGGTGGTCAGGTCAGAAGAGACTAGCTCTTGAAAGTGCTTTATGGCTTGGTCTTCAGCCATGGCGAAAGACTAAAGTTGAGGGCACGTGGTTGATTATCAGACGCGGTCCGAATTTGAAATGAGTCCGTGATGATGAGAGTGAAATAGCTAAGCTGTGCGTTGAATCAGCTACTAGACGATTACACAGATTACCATCATCCTACACATAGCCTTTTCGACCTGACGCTGACGAACGCACGGCCCCTCACGGTAATGTCATTCTACATCCCATCACTACTACAGTCTTCTCACACTCACGTCAATAAGTTTAAGAACAACTTGAACCCAAAGCCCCTGCATCTCTTTGTCTTCAACGCATATTTTCCTTGGTCAACATTATGGCCTCAATGACACGCACAAGGTCTGGCACGATCCCATCGATGGAGACCAGCGGTCACCAATTCAGAGACAACACTCTCATCGTTGGTAAGTCCCCCTGTCCCCACCACCGCTCCCGCCCAACTCAAATCTCTCCACATCTAGTCTTTGGTGCCTCCGGTGACCTTGCAAAGAAAAAGGTGGGCAAGAATGCTCTTTCATTGTCGCCCTGGGCGATCCTGAGCACCTCGATAGACGTACCCAGCCTTGTTTGGTCTTTACAGCAACGGTTATCTCCCTAAAGATGTCCATATCGTCGGCTATGCACGCACAAAGATGGATCAAGAAGAGTATCACAAACGCACCACTGGTTACATCAAGAACCCTAACAACGATCCTGAAGTTGCTGCCAAAATCGAAGAATTCAAGCAATTATCCTCCTATGTTTCTGGCAACTACGATGACAGTGCCTCTTTCCAAAATTTGGCAAGACACATCGAGGCTATTGAGAAGAGCTATCAAAGCCGCGGTGTCAACCGCCTCTTTTACCTTGCCCTTCCACCGTCCGTGTTCGTTCCTGTGGCCAAACATGTAAAGGAGTGCTGCTACGCAACAAGCGGAACCAATCGCATTATTGTCGAGAAGCCTTTTGGCAAGGACCTTGATTCCTGCCGAGAGCTCCTGTCGTCACTCAAGCAGTCATGGAAAGAGGATGAGACCTACCGTATTGACCACTATCTCGGCAAGGAGATGGTGAAGAATTTGTTGGTCCTCCGTTTCGCCAACGTCGCTATGGGCGCTGCGTGGGACAAGCATTCGATCAGCAACGTCCAGATCAGTTTCAAGGAGCCCTTTGGCACAGAGGGTCGTGGCGGTTATTTCGACGAATTTGGCATTATTCGTGACATCCTGCAGAACCGTGGGTCTTCTGTGAGCTTGTGTGGGAAGGGGCTGCCACGCTAATGCATGTGCACACTCAGATTTGTTGCAGGTCCTGAGTATCTTGACCATGGAACGTCCTGTCTCGTTCGCGTCGGAGGACATACGGGACGAAAAGGTTATTCACGCACACTAGAAGTATTTGTCGTGTTCTCACATTTGCGTCCCTTGTTCTTCCCAGGTCAAAGTGCTTCGCGCCATCCCACCTATCAAGCGGGAGGAGGTGCTTCTAGGCCAGTATGTCGGAGCCAATGGGAAGCCTGGTTACCTAGATGACGACACCGTGCCGAAAGACTCTGTTTGCCCAACGTTCGCTGCTACCACGCTCTGGATTAACAACGAGCGATGGGAAGGCGTTCCTTTTATCTTGAAGGCGGGAAAGGGTATGTTTGCATCTAGGATTACGCTCATCAAATAGCCCCTGACAAATCATGCACTTTAGCCTTGAATGAGGCAAAGGTTGAAATTCGCATGCAATTCAAGGATGTCACGCAAGGAATTTTCAAGGACATTTCACGCAACGAACTTGTTATCCGCATTCAGCCATCGGAGGCCGTTTATTTGAAGCTGAACGCTAAGACGCCTGGATATGCATTCCGCGCAATTCCGACTGAGATGGACCTTACATACAAGAGGCGATTCACGGATACAAAAATTCCGGAGGCATATGAGGCGCTCATCTTGGATGCGATCAAGGGTGACCACTCGAACTTTGTCCGAGATGACGAACTGGATGTTGCATGGAAGGTAAGCACGCTGCTGCAAGCCATAGCCAAGGAATGCGATTGATCGCCAATGTACCAGATTTTCACCCCCATTCTGCATTGGATAGATGGAAAAGAAGGACCGCGCCCTAAGCCCTCACCCTACCCCTATGGCTCTCGGGGACCTAAGGAGCTTGATGGCTTCATTGGGAAGTTGGGCTACAAGCGCGCAGCGACAGAGGAGTAGTAAGCATACACGTTGCTCGATTCAGTAGCTTAGACTGCTGACCGGGATCGCACTACAGCAGCTGGCCCACGACGAACATGTCAAATTTGTGAATGAGGATGCGTAGTATTGGAATTCGTTTTGTATTCTTGTTGCACGAGGTTCGGGTGTGTATGAAAAGTGATATACTTTCATAAATTGACTTACATGTGTCTTTCATGATTCTGGAAATCGGTAGCCATTGATTGTATGTCCCAAAGTATTGTTACATATGTGTAGCGGTTCCGGTCAAGACAGGAGGTGTGCAAACGTCGTCATTGGAAGGGCCAAAATCGGCGATCTGTTGCAGCATAGTCTAATTAAATCAAGTAACGTTTAAATAGGGCGTGGAAAGTGTAGTTGGGGGAGCATCGTGAATCTCTTGATTGAACGCTTGAATCGAGTTTGGATCTTGCTCTGTTGCCTACTGAATCGTATTAAACGAGGTAAGAAAACTGCCTTTTGGCTTGCCGCGGAGAGCAGCGCACAAAGCTGGGCAAATCTACACGAATCTTCGACCTCGTCTTTCATTCATCCTTATAACTTTGCTGATGCACTCCGGCACTCGTAAGTTTATATCTATTCCTCTCGTCTTGTGTGCTCATATAATTGTCGGATAGCCCTTCTTCATTGCTCTTCAAGTTCGTCAGTGCAGCACCAGTAGTAACACATCCTTATGGACCATCCTTCTCCAAGTGTTATTCTGCCTCTTCTGCACTGTCCTCTATGCTCCCCGTCTCGTCTACTAACAGACCCAACCACTCTACGATGTGGTCATACCGTCTGTTCATCTCATATGACCTCGGATTCATGTCCAATCCCTACTTGTTCATCTACTCCAGCAAATTTCACGCCCACTATTCCACCTAGCTCTCGAGTCGCGTTCTTCCCAGCGGCCACTGAGAATTATACGAGCTCTCCTGAACCAGCCGAACGAAGAATTGACGTCAGAGTGAGAAAGTTGGTGGAATTAGTAACGAGGGCCGCAGAGTATGAGAGCGAGCAGCCTGACCACCTTGTGGACACCTATTCTGACTCCGGAGACGATTCCGATGATGAACCGGTTGATTTTCCATCGTCCTCGTCATCGGCTAACCGTCCCGTGACACCCGTCACTAGCCAGTCGAGTTCCATTGATTTATCCTCCCCTGCGTCTTCTCGGCCACGGAAGCGGCGTCGACTTCATACATCCAATTCACGTTTGCCGGATTTTCATCCTTCTGGCCCTGGCACTATATCGCTAGCCGAATTTGACAAGAACCTCGCTACGGAGTTGACCTGCGAGATCTGTTTTATGCTGTTCTACCAGCCTGTCACAACACCTTGTCAACATGTATGTATATACAATTCCCGTCCTATATGAAAAACCCTGACGACGGCACTGCTAGACATTTTGCTCTAAATGCTTACAAAGGTCGCTAGATCATAGCATGTTATGTCCGCTATGTCGCGTGGAATTACCTGGCTTCGCTTACTTTCATGAACACTCGCTTAACAAAGTTGTCCTTGCGCTTCGTCAGTAAAATTATGTCATAACTCTTACATCCATCTAATTTCTTGTCGACGTGCAGTGCTCAAAGCTTACCCTGAGTCCTATGACACAAGGGGACATGTAATTGCGACAGAAGAGCGGGACGCGCGTTTAGACACACCCATTTTCGTTTGCCAATTATCGTTTCCGGGAATGCCAACACTCCTGCATTTCTTTGAACCACGCTACCGGCTTATGCTCAGGCGTTGTCTCGAGGCTCCGACACCAACTTTTGGCATGATAATGCCTCCACGTGCAGCACCTGTTGCCGGTCTCGGCGTTGATGCGGGTGGAGATTTTGGTACCATGCTTGAGATCCGCAGTGTGCAGATGCTGCCAGACGGGCGGAGCATGGTGGAAACCTGGGGCACGCATCGGTTCAGGATACTCGAGCGCGGATCTCTAGATGGGTATATGATTGGAAGGGTGGAACAGATCGACGATTATGAAGACCTTTTTGATGACTGGGAGTCTGAGATCGAGGAGAATGCTGATTCCTCGTCATCCGCATCATCATCGTCTGCTTCTAGCGCCTCGATTCAGGCATCGCCATCTCCGCACCTTTTTTCGCGCATCATGTCGAACCTGTCAGTACCTCCATCACCCACCAATCCTCCTCCTCTGAGCACCGCCGCGCTCCTTCAAACGTGCCACACGTTTCTGGAGCAGCTCCGTGCAGGCACTGCGCCGTGGGTAGTTCAGCGTCTGAATCACACATACGGTCCGCAGCCGCCTGACGAGAACCCTGATGCGTTCTCTTTCTGGATGGGTATGGTGCTCCCGATAGATGAGCATGAAAAGGCCAAATTGCTACCGATTAAAAGCGCGCGACTCCGTTTGCGGATGGTCGTGGGCTGGATCGAACAGTTGAACAGTAATTGGTGGGTGCTGCACATTATTCTACCCCTATCCCGCTCTTGACTGTGACTCGATGGTTAGGTGGTTTTCGAGTGGATGCATTGTCATATAGCCTGTTCATTCATATCATAGCCCCTTATTACACCATGTAATCATCCTGATCACGATGAAGGAGATGAAAGCAAAAAACGGAGTTTGTTTAATATGTATCACGTACTCTACCCACGTACTGTATCATCCGCACTGATTTTATTTAGTACTGGAGTGTATCCCATGCGCTCTATTTGTCCCCATTCTCCTCGACTCTTCAATTACTTCCAGTGACATTGGTTATTACAATCTGGACTAGCTTGATTTTTCGTTGCAGCACTTGAAGCTTGAAATACTATATGCTTGACAGTGGTCTCAACCCCCAACCGCCTTATTTTTGGGAAAATTGTAGTCTTACCCTGGCAAATAAAATAATCGTCCGCGTAGTCGACTGCCAGTGGTCAGAAGTCACGAAATTGCCTCAACCCTATTAAGCCCGGTCGGAGGTTATTCTGTCACATCGGAGTCACACCCTATTGACCAAAGCGTGACACCCTTCCGGACTGCTTATTCCACTGCGTCCTCGGACGCTAGTGCTCAGCACGCGTCATGGCGAACTCAACCACAGGTCCACTACGGCTACTCATGCCAACCGTGCGCCCGCCCGCACCTCCACGTGTACCACAATCTCCCCCAAGCCCACCAACACGAAGGCACACCTCGTCAAAATTAATCCGTTCGCGCTCCGGCTCGGCAACTGCCATCATGACAAGCGCGGCATTCAATGCAGGGACAGGGGTGAGTGGGGATTCTGTCGGGGAGCGCTGGATTGGGAGAAAATCTCGTCTTGAAATTGCTGAGAGTCAAGTCGAGCTCCAGGGTTACCAGATGTATGCGGTCGAGAAGTGGTTTGTGGCTTGTCTTTGTGTGGGATTCGATGTGTGTTGACTGACACATAGGATAGTTGAGCGTGTACACCCTGTTACGGTGCTCATCGTGTATACGGGAGACCCTTCCCATAAGGTATGTTCCTGTAATGTAAGCCTGGACTTCAGGGAGCACATGTTCATCCCACTTGGTATGGCTCCAGATTACTGTCTCCGTTCTTAAGCCTGCTGGCTTTTTGACACACCAGGAGGGAGAGTTGGAAATCAAGCTGTCTGTGCAATACCTTCGCAAAGACGGGGCCCGACCAAAACAGGTACCTTGGCACTTGGGCGGTATACTCGCTTACTGCTAATGTATACGCCTTAGACACCCCTGGGCATTTTGATGGTCACATCTTTGGCTAACTTCCGGTCTGATTATACGATTGTGCAGATTCCCGATGGCGACTTTCTAGCAGTGCAGGAGCGTTTGTACTGCAACATCAATCTATTGCGAATGGGATGCAGTGGTCGAAGTGCTGTTACGCTCGAAGAACCTAGGTAAGGTTTGGGCACTCGGTTATGTGTTCGCTCATAATTTCGTAGCGAGACGACAAAGGACCGGTTTAAATCATTGTACTTCATTCCTGACACGCCATCCGCGGCACATCCATTTCGCTCTAAATCTCCTCCAAACTTGCGTGCCCAGACTCGCACTTTCTCGCATTCTCCAACTCCCCTTATCATTCTTGACACGTTGAACAGCTCTTCTTCGCATGTCCAGTCATTGTACACTGGCGCCTCTCCGCAGCATAACACGTCCAATATTAATGCACAGCAATCGCAGCGTCACCCGCACTTTGCAGCCACCGTTCTGGAGCTGGTGAAACTGATACAAGCTGCATTGTCTGTGTGTGGAATGTTTCCACTGACTACCCTACCTATGCTAGATGGCCTACTTTGCGATGTTACCATAGATGGATTGCAAAAATGGATGATGGAGATAGGAGAGAGTTTCCCAGATATTGAGGTCCGTGAAGTTACTTTACATTGTTGAGACCCTGGCCAAATTGAGCATTTTCAGGCAACCGAACGTATTGCTGACCCGTCTGCAGTTGCCGCACTGCTTTCATTCGTGCTTTCAGCGCGAAATAGGCTCGCGTCCCTTGCACAAGCAGTGCCGAAGGATCCATTCCTACATCCACACGCGTTAATTGCTTGCATCAGTGCATGTGCGCAGGCTCAGCTTTTGGGCATCAGCTCGCATCCCAATAATGGGGGGCATTCATCGCCAACGCTTTCGCACACGGAGACACCTTTACTGGTCACGGTATCGGGCGCATCCTCACCTGGACTGTCAATGTCGCCGGCAGTCTCCATGTACTCGCCATCGCCTTCTGTTGGTGCAAACTGCTCAGTTTCCCAACCAGCGCTCCCGACTTACTTAAATCTTCACTCATATAATGCGCTCACCTCCACGCATGAGGCAAGGCTTAAGCATTCTGACTCACGACGTGTGCAACGCATCATTTTATCAACTCTCGACCCTACTTCTGAGCCGAACTCATCTGATGATGAGCGGCGTGGGTTAAGTGGACGTGTCAGGGGCTTTGTGGGGCGCGGTGGCGTGGCTGGTGTGGAGGGTATATTTGCACCCGTGGCAGACCTGGGCACGTTCGTCAGAGCTGTCGTAGGGCGTGATAAACAGCATGGGAAAGTTGGGTCCAGGGCCGAGAAAAACAAAATGGAAAGAGAGCGCGTTAGGAAAGACGAGAAACCCGACGAAGTGGATGAGAAGGAACGGGTAGCCGGTAGCGTGCGTGCCCTTTGGACCGGTAGAGTGGAGGTGGCGGTTCGTTTGCGGGCGCGTGCAGTGGGACCCACGCAAACACTCCACAGAACCCAGGAGAAGGTACGAGAAAAAGATAAGGACAAGGAACGACTTACGTCAAGTGATGTGGACGATTTGGGGATCGTGAAGAGCGCGGGCGAAGACGATATTGATCTTACATTCGGAGGTGCTTGGTCTGGAAAGGTTCAGAAGAAACTGGAGTTCTGGGCTGGGTCGGCAGCTTCTTGGATTCTTCCGCTCCGGGCTGACACCTTCATTATAGCATCAATCGATCCAAGAGATCGATAGATCTATCATCTCCATTGAGATCTACAGGGCGCTCATCGTTGATAGCAGTGCCGTTGTCTGCACAATCGTCTTTATCAGGCCACGTGTATGCCGATACAAGCGTTTTGACCGTACCATCCGTGGTGTTATCCCCGTGAGTACTTTCCCTTGTCTGGAAAGATTCGCATTCAATTATGAGAGGACAGTGAGAATGACGAGGACCTCCCGAGCAGCGGCCAGGTATCACCCATCTGTATGCACACAAGCGACTTGTTTGGCTAGACTGTAAACTGATGCATCAATCTTAGCGATCTCAAGGACACATAACCCGTTCATACTTGACCCTTCTGATGCATCCATTACCGCGCAAATATCCACTTCCAACCTCAACAAAGATGACCCAGAGTACGATCGCCGTTTGAAGTCCTTCCTTGCTCGACATCCCAGACGGCATAGAGATGAGAGTCGCGTGTCTAGCTGGTCAGGTGTAGGAAGTGCAGAAGAAAAGAGAAAATCCGTTGATAAATCTACTGAAAGAGAGAGCGAGGCGGAGAGTAAGAGGACGATGTTGAGGCCTAGTATTCAGAGGTAGGCGGATAAATTCCACTACATGATATAATGTGCTAAAACTCGTGACAGACGGCATAGTTTTCACAACATGGATGCTTTCCGAGACCTTCGTATCCTTCCTCTCAAATGGCTGCGAATCGATGTAGACCTTTGCGGCCACTTATTGGTCATGCATCGGCGAGAAGAGCATCTGAAATGCATGCTTGCTTGCCTCGAGGTGAGCGTTTGTGTTCATGAGTTCCTTAGGATGCCCGCTCATGACGACGTGGAACGGTCTAGCATGTATCTTCACACCTGGCAGCGACTAACGCGGCTCTCCTAAAGGATGATAGAGATCATCGTGAATTTCTATCTAATTTGTCAAGCCAACTCGAAGCCCTGCAACGCGTGGAAGACGCAAGGCTCGTGGCACATGGTAGTCGTCAACAAGTCGCAGCTCTCGACTACGAAGCGGGGCAGTTTAGACGGCAAGAGCTCTGGGATGCAGCAATTGCGCCTCGAGCAAAAGTGCTCGAGCTTAGGGGTAAAGTTTTTGGATCGGACATTGTTAGCTCGAGAAAGCGACGGAGAAAGCAGTGGACGCTTGGCGGCCAGGAGCTGGAGGTGGATGTATGGGGACGGACGGAAAGCGAGGCGGAGGAGGAACGTCGTGCAGGTGCCGGGTTGGGTGATTTGCGGGTGCTTGGTGATGAGACGGATGATGAGATCAGCGAGGCGGAGGAGGAGGGTGAACACAATGACGCTTTGATGCAGCCGATGTGGTTGCTCAAATTCCTTACCAGATGGACTGCAAGGTTGGGATTCTTGGCGGGTCAACAGGCATCACCATCTCAGTCTCACGCGCAGTCCCGCGACAGCAGTGCCCCTGCTACGGATTCTCGGACCAACGGTGCTTCCATTTCACCGTCATTACCTTCATAATAGATGACTTTGACGTTATTTACTGCACGGACTACTGCTTGGTCAAGGATATATGGAATAATATTTTTATGTACACTAGCCCTTGCTACATATGATCTTAATGGAATATTTATGATTTCCTCACCACCTTGCCCTGCGAACGTTTCAAGGCACGTTTCCGATCACGCTCAATGATCTGATGCGGAAGTGGTAAGCAAGGAAGTAGAACCCGATATGCATAAACGCACCTTTTTCTGTTCTGCAGCACTCAGGCGTGAGACGCGTTCTAGCTCTGCTTTCCGCCTCGCGGCCTTCTTATCCTCGGCCGCTTCCTCCTTCTTTTCCTTGACAGCCTCTTCCCGGATTTCCTTGTCCACGTCCTCCCGGACCTTTTTCATCTTAGAACGGGTTTCTGGCCGCAAGTTCATCTTCGTTAAACCGTCAATAAATGTAAACATGGCCGAGACTAGTGGAATGGTCTCGGCAGCCTTGTCTGCAGGGGGAACAGCCAGACACAAGATGACGTGTTTCTCGCGTTCGGCAGGGGTAAGTGGGACAGCAGGACGTTCACGCGGCTGATCCGTGACGGAAATGGATTTGAAGTATTTGAGATTAATGGGGTCCGAAAGGAGCTTGGTCAGTGATAACGCGGGAGTAGCCTTGAACAAGTTGTCGGTCACATCTGCCCACTCGGTCATCACGGAGAGCGAGGCTGGAAGTGAGGCATGATCAGCGGTACGAGTAAACGTCTGTGGTGTGTGAGTTTAATATAAATTGACTGTAGGGTACGAGGCTAACCAAATCCCAGCGTTTGTCCTTGATACTTGCGAATTCATCCTTTGCGAGGACTGCCCATACGTAATCTGGGATGCTGGCAGCCATTTCCGCGTCGAGTTTGAAATCCAGGATGAGTTCATCGTATGGGTTGTACCTGAGGTCGTACAGTTGCCAGCCGAAATGATAGATAAGTTGCAATGGATCTTGGCGTGGGCGAAGCGAGAATACAGTGTGCAGGGACGCAATAGCACGTCGACCAGTGGAGAAATTAAAAAAGTCCGTGTACCCATCTGCAATGAGCCCTGAGGCGGATGTAGGCGAGGAGAATTGGTCTTGAAGGAGTGTGAGGTGAGCATTATACCTGAAAGTGCGTTAAAGATGGCCTATATTGAGATTTAAGACGTAGACGTACCAGGAATTAGCTCTTTTGGAGTTGACATACTTGCCGTAGATAGCTATGGCTACATATGCCAACAATCCAGCTAAAAGATACGCCTGGTTTTGAAAGACTGCGTCATGCAGTGAGCACGAGTACGTTAGGAAGAAACCGACTCCAACCACATACGTCCTGGACGAAACACCAAAAATTTCCATTTAACTTCCCAACCATCATAGTCTGTTGGTTGTACAAAAGGAGGGGGTGTCATGGCACCCACGATTTTGACGAGGAGACTTGCCATGGCTTGCTACTTAGCTGCAGCTACCCTAGTGAATTTAGAGAATACCTGGGAACTGTCACGGTCGGAAAGAAGTCCGGGGCTCGGTAATTTCCGGAGGACATTCGATCTGGCATCAAGAATTGGCACCAGATCGCAGCACACAAGGTAAAAGAGGGCAAGTCGTAAGTGCTATCACCACCTCCCTCTTTCCAACAGACACTGACTATGGATCCATCAATGCTTGTCACAAGGTCATTGTTCAATCAATTCCAGATCGAAATGGAGGTAAGTTCAAAATAATCTATAATTCGATATTTCTAAACACGAGAACAGCCAAGACAAAGCCAGCCAACTGACTACAGCCGTTTTGTGATCCATATTGTAAAGCGTATGACACAGGAGTCGAACGCTGTCGACCAAGCCATGTTACGTCGGGCGATTGGGCTCGCATCGTCATACCTTGTGACTGATACAAGCACCAATTCCGAGCGCGGCATCCAGACATGGGGTACTGGATTCCATAGCCTCGTCGACATTATGGTTGTCCTACACTCAAGAGGGGAGCTGGAACTTGAGACAGTCAACGAGGCGTCGAAAGCGTGTTCTGAATGTTGGAGTGTGGCCGGAACGTGGCGGGGAATAGAAGATTGCCGTCAGGGTGTGAAGGAGGTCGCTGCTAAGCTTAAGAAGTTGCTTGACGAGCCTCACAGAAGAACGTATAAAGGATCCAAAGTGTATACCCCGAACAGTAGTTGACTTGTACGAGAAATAGCCCCTAGTAGAGTGGCTGTGCCAGTTTGATGTACGTAATGTGGCCGTATATTGACATCGACTCGGGAGTCGGTGACCACAGGACTGTACTGCGGGGCTCCAACACTCCTTGTCATGAACACATCACCTCAGGCCTCTTCCTTGACTTCAAAGCATCGGCCACGTCGACCAACTCGTCAGATACCTTCTGTCCCAAAGTCAACTGATGATGATCCACAGGATCATGTCCAAGTTCCTTCCGAGGAGCACTATTTGGCTTTGACACCTCTTCGTGCCCACTACTTGAAGAAATCACTAATACAACTTCAATTCCACAAAGAATTAAATCATATAACAAACGCACCTGATGATGGCGGCTCCACCCTTGCATACCTTGGGGCTCCGTTTACACCGCCCCCGACGGGTGCTCAACCCCTTGATTTACCCTTCTTGAAGTATATCTTTCGCCAATTTGTTTTAACATTCCCTCTCCTCGCAGCTGCAGATAAAAGTTTCTATCCAAATAAACTACAAGTATTTGTTGCGTCCGCTCTTGCGAAGAACATATCTCCCACCTCATTACTTGAGGCTGAAAACGACCCCAAGGCTGCTCGTATCAAATTACTTGACAAATTGGAGCGGAACTTTGCCCTATTATTCAGCGCAGGTACAAAGCTAGTAGAACAGGAGGAGGTTGTCCGGCTCAACCAACATGACCTCGATCGGCTCGAGCAACTCGCTAAGAAGCGGCAGGCGCGGTTAGCCAAACATCGCGACGTATTCGAAGTAAATATTGTATGTGTGAGGACTGTCACAGACAAGGGTCGGGTCCGCAGTCGGGTTCACGAGGTTTGCTGGCATATATCGATCATCAATCATCAATGTCCTCATCACCTCATATAGGAATTCATCATCAGGACTCGATTATCAGAAAATATGGAGGTTTGCGTGTCTCGAAGGTATGGCGACTTCAAAACGCTTGCAGATGAGGTATTACTTCACGCCTCAATACTTGACACAGTTCATCATATGTCCTATGCAGTTGCGGAAATTTCATCCTGAAGAGATGGTACCTTCCCCGCCGGTTAAAGATCGTACCATCGTAAATGTTCCCCGCTCCACCTCCCCTCCGGACGTCTCCATCGTGTCACGGATGCAACGCACGACCGTCTCCGATTACGGCCCCACGTTCTCAGATGGTTCATCTGAGTCGCTCCCGCACTCTCCATCTTCGCAGCAGTTCGGGAATGGTGGATCTCCACCACCCCTGTCCCGGGAAAAGAACAGGTTGACCCTTAGAGCTTATCTGCACTCTCTCATAAACAATGGGGCAATCGGGAGCTCTCCCGTGCTCAAATCTTTCTTACTCAGCGGACCTACCAGTTTGAGTCCTGAAGAGGTAGAAGATGCTCGGAGAAGAGAAGACGCAGATAGAATTCGTGAAAATGGGAGAAAACGGTTTGCGCAAGAAATTGCTGCGCGTGTTGATGGATTAAGAGATGCAGTGAAGAGCGTTAAGGGGGATATCATGGGGAAAGGTCTGTCAACTCCAGGACTGATCTATCACCAATCTCACATATTCATAGATGGACTAAGTCATATTTTCGCCATAATTAAGGTGACTCCCGACATAAACCAATTACCTCCTAATTATCGGGCTGTGACAGAATGGGGCAGAATAACGTGTGTATACCTTGCCTTTCCATGACACAATAACTGATCGGTTTGGTAGGCTAGCCTCGACGATCTTCCAAATGTTTGTCGCGTCTGATACTGCGTCAGAAACGTTTGCAAGCATGAAGCGTCTGCATGGATTAATGCCTTACTTTTTGCTGAGGACAGCACTCAAGATAAGCAGTCCGGTTGCCATGATACGCAGTATGGTGCATATACGCTCTCACTGTTCATGTATTGATGAAGGCTAGGCGTGATGGACATTTTTCTGGCGACTCCCTTCGGTGGAAGAAGTCTCCTTCAACGGTAATTCAAAGTCTAGCTGGTCGACCAACTGTTAACACTTTGCCAGAATGTTCTCCAGCTCCCTTACGGAAGAGGTCACAATTATCGAGGAAGACATCGAAGCTGTAAAAGCTAAAGTTGATGACCCTGTCATGTGTGAGAAGCTTCGCCTATTTGTCAACGCCCCGCGCGAGATCCAGGACACGTATCGAACGGATGCAAAGCAGGGGAAAATTCCCGTACTTGCTGTCGTCCTGCGCTCTGGAGAAGAACCCAGGTTGAATCGTGACCAACTACGCCGAGTGCACCGGGCGCATCTTGCACATGCGGCGTATCTGAGGGAGCGGGAAAACCTCGCGGACTCGGACGATGATGATGGGCCAACCGACGAGGAGGCATGGCTGTTTGAGGATTTAAAGGTGCTCGTGCAACTTTACTCCCGATTGAGAGACCGGGAACAGTTGATTGCACTGATATTCGAGGTTAGCCCGCTTGACAGACTGTCGGTATCTCCGCTGACGCACTCCCAGGGTGTTACCGCCGAATTGCTCAAGGATATCATCTCCATTTTCTATGCCCCGTTAGCCCAAGTATACCGGGCTGCCAATATTGGAAATTCTGTATCAGATCTGCAGAATTTCATCACAGATTTAATTAGGGTCGTCGAGGCTACGGAAGAAAGTAAGCTCTTCGCACCGATTCTTCACGAAGAAGGTCTAACCATCGAGCGGTTAGTGAGCGAAGAGGATCCCCAGGCCACCGTACAAGCCTTTATCGATCTCGTCGGCCGGCACGAGCAAGCGTTTTATTCCTTCGTGCACAAGGTACATGCGAATGGGAAGGGCTTATTCGAAAGCCTGATGCGATGGATTGAAATATTCCTTACTGTCGTCCGGGAAGGTCTAGGATCACCGGTATCGCTTGAATGGCTTCTGCCTCATGGCGGACAAGAACGCATCAACATGATGAACGAGATAGACGAGGTCGCTCGTTACCATTACAAGCTAAAGATTGCACACGAAGAAAAAGTGCGGAGGCGGTTCACGCTGGCTCAGGGACATGATGATGCAGACGCCGAAGACGAAGCCACGCAGGCACTGGTGCACAGTGTGGTAGGGGAAATTAATTTCGGGGAACTGGTACAAAGCGATGCTCTTGATCTTGCCGCGGAGGAAACGGATGACGAAAGTGATGAGTCTTCTAGTGAGTACGAAACAGACAGTTCGGGTAGCTACGAAGATGCCGACAGCGAGGAGAGCGAGGAGGAAGGGCCAACTCCAACTCGGTCCCGAGTGCAAACAGCTAGGCCATCTCCGCATACATCGCCCCCGCAACGCCCGCTGACGCCTCCACCTATACAACAACCTCCCCCTTCTGCCCGCCAGCGATCCATCTCATTACGGAGTACGAAATCCACCAATTTCTCCCATCACTCGAACCGGAAAGATATCCCTCCGGTCCCACCATTACCGTCATCACTTCATCGTGCGGACAAACCGTTACCCCCACCTCCCCCCGCCCTAACTGCACGTTCCGCGGAAAACCTTCAGCACGCACCAGATCACCCACCGCGCAGATCGAAGGGATCTACAAATACGCTCAAGCCTCCTGATTTGGTTTACATTCCACGATTGTTGCCGTTATTTGTGGAAGTGGTCAGCTTCTCCTGTTCAACCTTGACTCCATTCTTGTGGCTGACTGTTCCTCGCAGATGCGACCAAACCTACGTAGAAAGGATACACGATAAGGTCAACTGTTGCATTTATAGGGGTTGTGCGGAGATCCATATTCTGCTATGCTTTTGACAGATTTCATCATTTCTACGAGACTCATATACCATGGGGGTATTCATTAACGTTACCTAAACATTTACCCAGTTTGTGCAGATGTTTGTGCAGACCATGTGTCGTCCTGGGCTCACGGGAATATTGCGCAAAGTTAGTAGCCAACTTCGAAGCTTCAGCATCCTGTAAACAGCAATGCTTGAAGCACTGAGCTGTTTGTCGCAGTCCGAGCCGATATGTGCTCACCAGCAGGGTATACCCATTGAGGATAACGACAATGTAGTCTAGACTCTAGCCGGATGGTGCATGAATTGGACCTACGAAAATTGCTAACCCATATGTTGAAATCAAAAACAAGCGGCATCGGCAAGTGGGAGTGCAAGTGCTGTTACGATATGTAGTGACACGCTACGTGTTCAGAATCACCATAACGGAGGGAACGAAATATCGCCATACTTTCACAAGTCACCGAACTCCTGATCGAATTCATTCTGCGAAACTGTCCCCTTCCGAAGTTTTTTAGCCAATCGTTCTTCTCGTGCCAGTTCATCCCAATCGTCCTCTCCGCCGCTCTCTTCTACTTTGGCTCTACTTGTTTGGAGGGCACCTTTTGAGTCGCCACTGACAACATTTTGGCTTTTGAGCCATTGCCTTTTCCTAGCCTTTTGTGTTCGACGTTTGTCTTTGTCTTCCCTATCATCAGCTTGCTGACTCCATGCAGCATTACGCTTGCGTTTGGCAGCTCGAGTCTCGGAGTCGTGCTTAACTACAGCTTTCTTCAAATCTTCTTCAACCCGTTTGGCTTCCTGTGCCTTGTCCGCATAACAGTATGAATCCCACTTCATTCATCACTATAATCAGTATATGTGATATCTAAGGACTGTTGAACATACGTTGAGTTCTGCGCCTTCCCATTGTGACTTATCACGATCTTTCAGTTCGGGCATTCGTGGAAGACGCAGCAGACCAAAGCTTTTGGCAACGCCTATTAGGTCTAGGTCTTTGATTCGGAAGATGTAGGAAGCCTCATGCTTCGAGTATGCACGAACGAAGGAGACAAATGCTTTCACAGCCTGTTAAACTATGAGAATGGTCACATATATCAGGTTCACAAAGGGTAACTACCTTGTCGTGCAGCGCACGATCTGTCAAGACAGTTTGTCTGATTTGGGACATGAAGGTATTGACGACATCATCCTCTGTCGAGAGACAATCCAAGTCCGGCGCTTTGCTTCCATCTGCTAGTATATATGGATGCTGCCTGATTGGAATTTTTCGAACGGATAAGAAATCTATTGATGCGGCCATCAGATCGAAGACGCAATGTGAGCGCATATGAAAACAGACCAATATACTCGATTTCTTTTCCTACTAAAAGGGCGTATGCCTTCCCACTCCTTCCAGCTCTAGCTGTGCGACCGCAACGATGGGAAAAGGCTTTTGAGTCAGATGGAGGATCAAACTGAATGACCACATCGACATGAGGAATGTCAAGTCCTCGGGCAGCGACGTCCGTGGCAAGAAGCACTGAAGGGGAAGAGGACGACGACAGAGCTGAAGAAAATGCCGAGAGTGCACGGGTGCGGGCTGCAGGGGGGAGGTGTCCATGGAGGGAATGGAGTTGGACACTTGATGGTAATAGCGTTGATAAAATCTAAATCCCATTTAAAATTCATGAGCAAGAGGTCGATATAAGAGTACTCACGCGATAAAAATAATCAACGCATGCACAAGTCGCAAAGTACACAATGAAGTGCGGCGCGTGATGAGATGTCGACTCCTGCTCGATTATACGTGTCAGTTGAACCAACTTTTCGGATGGGAGACAGTTAATGTAGTAATTTTGAAGTCTTAGGAGAGAGGAGTGAGTAACAATTGTTACGTAGTACAAATACCTTACCCTGCAGGTATCCGTCTTTCCTCGATGACTTGAGTTTCTTGTAAGGTTCCTGACTTCGTTCCCTTTGTTCTCTTTGATTGAACTTTGACAACAATGCGAGCAGGGTTTCGTAAACCAACGCGAACCAATTCAGAAAGAGCATCAGCGTCAGTCATCGTCGCACTAAAAAGACCGGTTCTCCTCTGTTTCGGAATATGAGTAATAATGCGAGTCAGTGCAGCTTGGAAGCCTAGGTCCAGTAAACTTTGAACGTCTTGAGCAAATAAGCTCCTAATTCTGTATACGGGAGAGGCTCACCGGTCTGCCTCATCCAACACCAGCACTTCCAACTCCTTAACGCTAACAACAGTTTTCCCTTTGCCTATCAGAAATTCTTCCATGCGTCCAGGTGTCCCGATGATGATATCAGCACCAGTAGAGAGAAACCGCTGTATATCCTGAGCTGGGGAAGATTTATCTGATGAAACAAGCAGAAGGGGTGGAGGAAATCCTGCTTTTGAGTATTCAGTATCTGCTGAAGGTGGCGGTGATCCTTCCTCATGTTCAGACCCCTTCGATGTGCTATTTTCCGGTTGGGCACTCAAGAAGAAAGAAAATACGGAATGAATCTGAGTTGCAAGCTCTCTTTCGAAGCAGGACTAAGATTAGACATTGAGTAACTCCAGAGCTCCTCATAAACCCACCTCGTAGGACTGATAACCAGTGCACCGACCTCGTTTCTTCTGAGTCTAGCATCCCTTCTGATAAGACGCTCGAGGATAGGGATGACGAACGCTAACGTCTTGCCAGAACCTGTCACAGCCTCGACTACCACATCTTTGTGCTGCATAAACAGTGGTATTGTAGAAGCTTGAACGGGCGTCATTTGGGTATGCCCCATCGATTGTATAACATCCAGACTGGAAAAATTTGGTCTCACTACATAATTTAGATTAACAGTGGACTTACACCCATGGTGTTAATGGCGTTGGAAGCGATGACCACAAGCCAGCAAATGCAGCAGATTGTGACATGCTTGAGCAAGACGTTCGGAAGTGCACTAGTAATCTTAGACCCAGGAGTCGTATATCCGCCTAGCGCATTCAATGACTACAGTCGCTGATAAGTTGTGATGCCATACTGCCAAAAACTTGGTGACATCCATCAATAAAAGTCACGAGACTCTGAATTCTCAGCGTATTACTTTGCACAAATCAAAAACCGTGACTGTCTGTGGCACAGCCATTGCTACAAGTAAAACAACCTCTACTACTAGGTGGCTGTTCACGCGCTCACGATTCACTCATTGAAACTTTGACTCACATCCCCCCGGTGGCTAATACCCCATCACTTGAATATTTTTTTCCGGCTGAATGGCTTTGAGCCCGACGAGGGCGTTTACATAGCAGGGCTGGATCGCATCACGGCGAAGCGAATAGTTGACGATACCGATGCACGGTGATGCTACTCAAGGAGCGGGCACCTCATCTGGAATGCGGTGATATCAAGCTCAATGGTTGAACACAGTAGGCAGTCAAATACGATGTGCTCATACTCATTTCCCAACACCATGCCGTTCTCGAACGTGAATGGTCCAGAATGGAGGAGGAGCAAGGCACTCGCAAGCTAAGGCTAGTCATGGTCATTCAATTGAATTCTACGCTCAGAACGCAACCCCAAGTCTGGATGGCCTAGAAAACTCTGGTGACTGAGGGATTGCACGAGAACCGTTATGTGATGCACCGTGGCCTTTATAGTTGAAGATAAATAGGGAAGCGGTCCTGTCTGAGCATGCAGGTTATCCTCATCTGTGTGCGATCCGTATGCTGACATTGAAAATTCCCATCAGGGAATAGGCCACGTCTTCGGAGCCTTCTTGTTGTGTGATGGCTGGCTGCCCACGTCATCCATTCATCCATTCATCCACCCATTAGAATGAACTTCGTATAGGTGGCTCTCTTCAGAACTCCCAGTATATCGGTCGACTCCCGACTCTTGTTGTTTTGATCACCCGTCAGGGGCATCTACTACTGTGCTTGTTGAAGAATTTGGCTTACAACGCCCAGCCTCTCTCCATTCAATCGCAAGATCCAAGGCTTCGCTTTGTGCAAGATGGACGATACAAATGGTCGAGTTTCTGTACCACCGAAGCATTGAGCGGATCGAATCGTCGAGCTCGGTACGGTCGCTCTTTTCGATGCAGCAGGTATCCGACCACTGAATTCCATATCGTTTCCTCGGCTTTCTCGTATCCCTGACCTGCCGCCGTGTCATCCTTAACATGTCTTCATAGGCTGGCTCTCCCCCATCCGGCCATCGATGAGACCGAATGGCCTATTTGACGGTTTGGGAGGGGATCATAGATTTGCCAGAGATAATGTACCACTATATCTGAAGGGACAGAGTCCTGCAAGTGCTTCTTCGCCAATCGAACTTCATGTCTGAATGACTTACGATGCGGGTCGGGGTGTCGTTCATGACGCGGACGTTTCAGTCGAATCGAGATTTGGTGGCGGTGACCAACTCATGGGTTGGACACTACCTACTGACCGCAAACCATAATGAATGGCTGTGACAAAACGAAGCCAAAAATCACACCTGCGCGCTCGTCAAGAGACGCTCTGTGATGTTCTGCTGACGCGTCGTTTGCACAGGGTCCCTACACTCGAACTCGACAAAATAGGTGAGATTTCAGTTTCACGCGTAACTGAATCCCTGCCTCCCGTAGGCGAATCGTGGATCGCTGAAAATAGATGCTCTAACCCCGGTACCTAGTGTGGACAACGGTCAACTAAAATTATCACATTTGCAATGTATTCGAAAATTCGAAATACAGCCTGGTGGGCTGATATCAGGTTCCGCAGCGCTGCGCTGTGAATGCGATGCACTGTAGACATGTGCATGTGAAAACTATCAATAATAAGTGATTTTCGATGGAATTCCGAACTTCAGATTGTCTGATATAGAATGGACGTTACCATCAATATTCGCCCAATCCTCTGCTAACAGGGCGTAAGTAGGGTCTAGATAGACGGTTGACATGCTTCATGAATCCGCACAGAGATGACCAGCTGTGCGAATAATACAACAAGCCTATCAGATTCATTCCTTTTGAATTCAATATATAGTAGCCGTACATGGTGGTACATGCGTACCGATATCGAAATTACGGCGAGCCCACCGTATAGTCGTACATGTCTACAAACCTTGCAAATAAATATTATACAACCATGAGCAAATAGTCTAACATCAAACAGCGTGCGATGAGATCGTGAATCGCTTGAAGGTATATCTGTCGAAGTATGAGCAATCGACAACAAGACAAGGCTGAATAGACATCATACCCAAGGAACGCAAGGTCCTTTTGAGCATCGGCGGCGTCTGCTACTGGGGCTTCAGCTGGTGCCTGGTCGATCTCGTCCGTAGGGAAGTACGACGTATCGGTGATCGAGCGAAGATGCGGCACAAAAGGCGCATCAATCAGGCGTATAGTATCCCACTCCACTCCATAAAAGAACGGGTGATTCTTGATCTGCTCGATATTCAATCGCCGATCTTGAGATGTGATGAGTCTGCCGAAGATGTAAGCACGACTATTCAGCAGTTATATTCTAGACATACCGCTTGATCAGGTCTTCAGCTTCTCGACTTAGATGGACATCATCCGGAAACACTAGGTGGTATTGCCATTGCATGATTTTTTGATATGTTTCGTGCGTAGATTCGGAGCAGAAGGGAGGGTATCCGACAAGGCATTCGAACATAATCGCGCCCAACGACCACCAATCACACTCATTGCCATAACCCTTCTGTTGAAAGATTTCGGGAGCAATGTAATCAGGGGTTCCAACAGTCGAATATGCCTTGTCGCGCCACCAAATCAGTGTTTGCTGTGAACATAGCATAGCAATGCCCTTACCAGTTTCCGTCGGTTGGCTTTCCACGTAGCGATTTGGTCTTTGCTTGACATGGTCAAGTGTATGGCATTGACCATGACACTGTTACGGGCGGCGGCAGCTGGTGACTGCACGCCATTGGAAGAGTCCAAAAGCCGCTGGTAATAACTTGAATCATGCTGCTTATGAAAACCAGTCGATAGACCGAAATCAGACAGCTTTATATGACCATCCTTGTCAATTAGGATGTTATCTGGCTTGATATCCCTGCGAGAATGTATAAGTTCAGCGAAGTGAAGAAAGGCCATACTGACCTATGGATGAAGCCAAGCTTATGGACAGTGTCGATGGCAAGTACACATTCTGCGATGTAGAACCGAGTGACATCCTCGGAGAATGTATCATATTTAATGAGCATGGTCATGAGGTCCCCACCAGGGAGGAACTCCATGATAAGATACAGCGTCTGTGGGTCCTGGAAGGAATAAAACAGCTGAACCACCCAAGCGGAGTTGGACTCGGCCAGGACATCGCGCTCAGCACGGACGTGGGCCAACTACGAAGAAAGTTCCAGTCGCCTGCATCTGTCACAACGAATAAATGCGTACCTGGTCCTTTTTCAACATCTCATCCTTCTTCAATGTCTTCATAGCATAAATTTTACCGGTATCAGTCTTTTGGACCAGCCTGACCTGCACGCAGTGACACCGTATAGTGAATGACAACCGAGATGACAATACCACCCACTTCACCGAAAGCACCCTTCCCGATCACCTTGACTGTTCTGAAGTCGTCCAAACCTAACCGAGTCCGCCGAAGTCGAAGATAAGTAGACTCCTTCTTTCCCAGTTGTTGCAGTTGGCGATGTTTCCTGTCTTCGGATGTCATGACATCGGACTGCAGCTTCCTTTCAAGCTCAACGCGCCTACGAACCAATCAAAGCCTTCTTCTAAGTCGACCGGCAATTCTCAACGTACCTGGTGTTGCGCTCGATGGCTGCCTCTACGGCAACCTTGTAGAAATGCTCCAGCTTGAGCTGCGCGGCTTTTGCACGGTGAACAGCATCGTCCGAGAAACCAGTAGCGCTACGCTCAAAAGTAACATAGTCGGCTGGTTTACCTGAGCCTGACGAACTTGAAGTTGTCGACTGACTGCTCGAGCGTTGCATGATAGTGAGGGCCCACCGCGTCACCTATCTCCAATTACTTAATTTTGGCTGGGGTTAGAGTATGTTGATGTTGATCGGCTGGTTAGCTAAACGTGACAAGAAAATATTCTAGGTTGTGATGGTAACTTTCGAGTTTGTGATTTCATATGCAGGTGCGTGCTACAATAGTAATGATAAGACAAGGGACTCCATACTAATTGGGCTACATCTGAGGAACGTATGTACGCGAAGTAAGATATCATAATGGGGGGGGGTAATGAGAGTGTGGGATGTCTGAGACCTTATAGTACAGTTGAGTAAATCGCAACGAAAGGATGTGGTAGATCATGGGTATCTGTCTCTTAAATCAGCTTCTGAGGCCCATCGAACATGACCCCCTTGGTTTGACTTAGATTGAGCATACCGAGGGAGTGATTGTTGAGAAGCCGCATACGCAGGTCCATAAGGTGAATGGAATTGCAAAGCAGGAGATCCCAGGTTGCTTGCAGGCGCAAGCGATTCATAAGATGCAGAAGGTCGTGGAGGCGCTGAAAATCTGTTCTTGGCCCCACTTTCACATCATGTAAGGTAGGTTTCGGACTTGACCGAAGATTGACAACTCACATGTAGGATGCTGGATTAACAGCTGACCCTGGATGTAAATAAGATGATACCGCTGAGCTGTATACGCAATCAATCAGTTGACCAGGTTCAAAATGGAAACTATATCACATACGAGTAGAGCGAAGCAGCATTAATATTGAGTGCTGTCGAGTCAGATGCACGCTCCCAAGGATCATACACAGCGTTAGACGAAGTTGCATAGGCAACTGATGGGTTGAAATTCAGTCGGGTATTGGAACTTTTCCCTGGGGGCGTTAAATGCTTCGAGCAAGAGGGCTCGAGATAAGAGCCATGAGAAATGCGCCGATAAGAAGTCTCTGCGCGTGGCTCAGCGGGGGAATATGATGAAGAGGGACGGTGCTGTCCACGACGAACAGGAGATGGATCAAAGGAAGAACGATTGGGTGGGTGTTGCGACGCAGAGCCACTGGCATGATACATCGAATATTCGTACGCAGGTCCCTCAAGGGAAGGACCTACAGCTGTGAAGGGTGGAGGAGGCGAGAGAACCTCTTGATAGTCATAATGTTCTGGTTCCTCTTTGAGAGGACCGATCGGGTGGATGGCAGCTGGTTTGCTGCGGGAATATTGGGCGTCTGCTGGGCTTGGGGGAAGGGGGCGGGCTCCTCGAAGTGTACGCTTCTGTATGTGAAGCGGTTGTACTGGGGTCTGGAACAAACTTGAAGGCTGTTTCTGCTTCTGCTCCTCTGGTTCTTTAGAATCTTTACTATCGTCCTCATCGCGCTCTTCCTCGACGGGATGGATGGGGATCTTTGATAAGAGCAGCTCTTGGATTTTCTTTTCAACGATCTTCCGGTCATGGCCTTGCTGGGAAAGCTCGTATGAAGGTGGAGGTGGGTTGCAGGAATCACTGCTCATTATGAACCGTGTTTGGTGCTCTAAAGAGGGACGGCAAGGACATCGAACAAAGTCGAAGATGGGTGTTTCGTTAAGAGAAGAAATAAACGCCCAGGTCCAACGGAGACTAGTGTTGCCAGCGATTTATGCACAGCAACTACTAGCCCTCAGGGCACTCACTTGACACATATGTCATGTTATTATTACTCACACATTTGGCGACGTGCGAACTCCCGGAAGCACTACTCAAAGCAGAGGGATTAATATTACAACGTGCATGCACGATGTCACAGGTACAACTGCGAGGAAGCGAGGATCTCCGAATAACTCGCAGGATATGATCGATGAAGCAGAAAACAAACATTTTGAGACGCCGCACTGGTAGTTGCAAGGCAGTGGTGGTTGCTGGACACAGCATTTCAAAAGGAACCAGTTCAAAAACTACAAGCCATCACTAAATCTGCAATACTTCTATCAGTGTAAAAGATACTAGGTGAGCTTATGCACATAGTAATATCCAAGTAAAATTATTCTCACCAGCTGCCTTATTTGACTCCACAGGAAGTTGCACAGCGGTAATATCATACCCGTGCACAAACCCTATAGCTCAATGCCCTCAAGGTTCGTGCCCTTGGCCCAGCGTCACATGTTGATACCTGCTGACTCAAAAGAAAACTCACTAGCTTGGGCAAGCGTAAATATACATCCGTTCCTTTATAAAGTCAACACGAGGCCCGAATGCAACGGACAAAAGTTACCCACCCCAACCATCCAAGGAAACCAACTCCAGGGTGCCTCCGAAATACCTATAAACGCAGCTCAGTTCACGTTATGAAGGCACTAGCCAAGAACGATGTACGTTGTAAATATGTTGCTCATAGGTAGGCCAAGCCCGATTCTTGGATGTGGCGCAATGCCAGCCTCACGTTCAGGGTCTTTATTGTTTGAATTCACATTCGACTGATCTGTCCGCAATGGGCGTATTTGCTCCGCAACAGTTGCTTTGACGCCTCTCGAGCTGGCAGAGCGTAGTGCGCCCAGTCGCGTGTCATCCATGCGTGTTGCATTGCGGATATGAGAGAAAGAGAAGAGGTCGGAGGGTGACTTTATCCGAGCTGATGAGAGACCACCACCTATAGATATTGACTTTAGATTCGCCTGTAGGCAAGAAAAGGGGTGCCAACCTTGATCAGATATTCTCACCCCAACGTCGTTCTCACCAGCTACGATAGTAGCGCGTATAGGAGGAAGGCTAGATGAACTCCGGTGATTCAGTCCAGTAGCCGTTATTGCCTAAAACTCCATGAGTAAACCACTCTTTTAGATGTGATCCTAAACCTGCACGTTTTTGAGAAGTTCAAATATAATGTACCTATAGCATGAGGCGTGGGTGAGATTGAACATGGCGTGAGTGAAAAGATTTACTCGAGGTGTTCACGTATGTAAGAGAACTTAGTGTCAATATGACCGTCGACGATCACTTCTGGCCATCCACGATTTGGCATGCTCTCCCCAATTTCATCCTCCATATCGTATGACCTGCCATGCAAGAGCGCGACACACTTGTCAATAGAATGTCTGAGGTTGAGCGCCGTGTAAATGATGCCGACATGTGGGTCTTCGGGAAGACTGAGGCTGTTAGTTCCAAGGGACTTCGAGAGCGCAAGGTGATGCTCGGCGAGAACACGCCTTGAGATTCGGGATACGAGCATGCGTCTCATGAATGCATCTAGTGAATCTGGTGGAAGGTGCGGAGAAGAAAGGGAGAGTCCCAGCGACAGACTTGGTATGACGGGCGCACTGACATATTAGTAGTGAGAACCAGGAGCGCGATGGGCGAAAATAATGCATTACTGCTCATCCAATATACTCTCGAGGAACTCGCAAAAGGCCTCATTCTCTTCCAGAGTGGTTACTTGAGGATAGCGCCGAAACCTTATAAAACAAGTCAGAAAAGGTGCATTCTGCGCAATCAAGTTACTAACTTCTCAAATGCAGACCAATACAACTGTGTAAAATTGCCCCGAGGTCAAGAGCAAACTATGAAATAGTGTTATTGAAACAAACCTCATAGACCTGAGCTACACCCTCCTGAGTTACCACTACATAAGGAAGGGCTTGCAAGTCCCTTAGCCTATGTGCGATACGGACAGGCAGCTCGGTGCGGACATAATTAGCGCTCTATAACAAATGACATTCAACACTGGCGTTAACATTTGTGCCCCACCTCAAGCGCTCACCTTAATCAGTTTCTCCTCGTCCATAGACCGCCCAAAGAACACCTATCACACCATAAGTATGTTAAAAATGGGTTCACAAAAGCAGTTTCACGAGCTGTCGGAGGGTCAGCCTGTTTGCTTCCTTTGCAGCATAAAGCTCTAGCTGGCGATTTTGATAGAAGTGGAGTGCGGTTGAGGGTTGGGCCTGACTGGAGGAGTGCCTTGGCAAGTTTCGGGTGCAAGCGCCTGCATGCCAGCTATTTCGAAACCGCCATGACATGGTCGAATGGAAGAAAGTGCTAATGATGGTTCAAACGTTCATGCACATGAGTGGTGGTAGGTCCCTGGAGTTTACCAGAAACACCAAAAACGTATATGGTTCCATCACCAGTAGCGTAAACTACTCTTCACAAGGCAGTCATAGGTGCAAACTACAAAATGCCTTCTGATTTTAATGCACCGATAATCAAGAAAGCCGATCTACGGTCTCTATCGACTCCTATCCAATCACCCTTCTTTTCAGAGGCTAATCCTTCGTCGCCAAAGACATATATATTATCTGGATCTCCATTCGACTCTGCTTTCTGTGACAACTGTCTTTCTTCTTCCTCACGATCCCAAAGCACCTCTTCCCACTGAGAGTCGCTAATGGTGACCGCCACTGTTTTAGCCTCTCGAATATTTGGGAGGACGGATGTGAGAAGGTTGGATAAAAGCTCTGAGGTTCCGTCTGCAGTTTGAGAGTGGAGTACCGGTAACGGGAGATACTCGGCCTACGCATCATTATAGATTAATTTAATTTGCCACCTAAAAAAGTTGATCGCTCACCTCAAGAAGCATACCTTTGACGGCACCACCAGCAAGGACTACATGACCAACACGGACAAGCCAATCATTGCCAATAGCAAAAACAAAGCCTTCCACAGAGAGCTGCTGACCGCCCTGACTTCTTTGTGCGCCAGGAGCTGTTTGTCTGACGGGGATCCAGCGTGCTCTCAACTGAAGCAGAACTTGTTCTAATGCGCCGGGCGGACGGAGTGTGAGGAAAGTAGTTCGGTAGTGTGGTGGGACTGGGGAAACCTGTCCATTGGTAATCTGGGAGTTTTGAACATTTGTTACAATGTCTGCACGAGTGGGTGCTGCAGGATCCTCCAGAAGAACGAAGACATTCTCATTCATCGTCAGAGTGCACATGGAGCGCTCTGAGTGGACTTGAAGGCCGGGTATTGAACCCAGTGTCGAGCGGTAAGATTTCACGCTCAAGAACCACCTTCCTCGGAGCTGACCCTACGAGCGGCATCAACGAACCGGAATGACGATTGAGTTCTCGTTGTGACGAACATGGTGGTTTCGCATTATATTTTCACGAACGAGTTCGAGACCTGTGCTTGGTGCATTGATCCATCTAGCAAGCCTGAATCGTCGTGTGTCAGATCATGACATACTGGTGCTGAAGTAACTTGCCCTGTGAAACCCATGAAACAAAAGAGTTGGTTGATGGTAAAGTGTGGACTGGACCACAGTGTGACAACGTCCACTCGTAACGCGTGACAATACGCGTTGGACAATACTGTTATATAGCACCGTTGAAGTTGCCTTGAAGCCACTTACTCCTAATCTCGATCATCTATCATCACAAATGCCTAAACGCAAGACGCGCGAGGATCCCGACGTTGTAACTGAGGCTCCTCCTCCAAAGCGTGCTACTAGAGCCAGTGCTCGACTGAACAGTTCTGGATTAGCTGCATCAACACCTCCGAGTCGGTCTACTAGCAACGCTCCGAAGAAAGTTATCCAGCAGAGTAGCAAAAGATTCCAAGCTGATGTACAGCTGGGTTCATCAGTGCAATCTGCACGCCCCTCACGAACCCGCAAGACGCAGTCGGCTGCCAGGCAGTCGCCCCTCAAGAAGACCAACGCTTCGTTGCCTTCAACGAGGAATGGAAAACAGAACTCTAATCCGATCACAAGTCCTCAAAAACAGGAAGTACCTGATAACCTCGATGACGCCGATGAGCTGAATCTGTCTCCCCACAAACTGCCGGCCAATTGCACAACGCCTCCACCTAGATCTCACGTTGGACGCGTCCTAATGCATTCTGTGGAAATATCGACACCTAGGTTGTTCCCAAAGATCACTTTTGCAGCCTCACCGGGGGCTAGTACACGACAATCTCTTGCCAAGACACCTGCTGCAACCACAGGTGTTGCATATCACGCAGCAGAACTAGCTGCCGCCTTTCCAAGCCGCCCTCAGAACGTCCTGCCTCCCCAGACTTCACCTAATAGAACCAATCAACTTTCTAGTACAACAATTAGGGATAGGCTACAGTCGAAGTCTCCCAAGAAAGATCAGCCTCCAGCTTCTAGACCCCAGTCACCTACCCGCATTCCTCGTAATTTACCCTCTCATCTCGGCACATGTCTCTTTCTACAAAAGCGCGCTATGCTACTGGAACTACAAAATTTTATTATGGAATGCGATGAAGACGCTAGTCTTGGACCTACAAACACGGCCGCCTCTCAGCAACTGAAGGATCTGCTTGCGGGATCTGTCACTCGTGGGGAGGGCAATAGTTGTTTTGTCCTAGGACCACGAGGCAGCGGAAAGACTGCGGTAAGATGCCCATATCTTCCCGTCGTCTAACCATATTAAAACCAATGTTTCAAGATTGTAGATCGAGCTATCGCGTCTCTAAACCAGACTCCGATTGTCATTAGGCTTTCGGGTTACACCGAACTAAACGATCGCCTCGCACTTCGAGAGATCGCGCGACAGCTCTCTATCCAAACAGGCAAAACTTACTTTGGCGAACTTAATGATGATGATGACCAAGATGATGATGACAATCCTTTCCTGGACGCCGGCCCAAGCATCGACATCCCGCCCCCATCTCATCTCCCCGCATTGGTATCGACATTGACCACGCTTTCGCGGTCAGTGGTAGTCATTTTAGACGCCGTCGACCTCTTTGCGTTACATGCTCGGCAGGCACTTCTTTACTGCTTACTGGATACCGCGCAAAGCTGTAGAGTCGGTCAAGGACACAATGGCATTGCAGTCATTGGAGTAACTACAAGGATAGATACAATCAACCTTTTGGAGAAAAGGGTCAAGAGTAGGTTCTCTGGGCGAATGTTGCGTACTGCTGCTCCCACAGAGCTCTCATTCTGGATGAAGCTCATAGAACGAGTGTTACGGGCCAGAATTGAATCTCCCGAGGAAGAATGGGAGCCGTTGTGGACACTGACCATTGACAATTTTATTGCAGATGGGAAAGTGCTCAAACAAATTCAAGAAACTGTTGCTGTTACGCACGACATCAGGGTACTTCGACGAATCTTGGTGCGACACCTGGATGGCTGGTTCGGGAGCTTTTCTGACTATTGAATAGATTGGTGTTATCGCTGCGCTAGCCCCTTCGTCTCCCTTTCCCACTTGTGCGCAGCTCGTATCAGCAATACATGCACAGCGTATACGTGATCCATTTCCTCACTTAAGCAGTGCGTCTATACGTTCCCCCTGCCATGAAGGTTTCAGCTGACATCTTTAGTAGCATTACCATATCCCTCGATCTGTCTTCTTATAGCTGCCGCACATGCCCATACTGCTGGCCATGATGCCATAACTTTTGAGATGCTTTACGACGCTTTTCGTGAACAATACCGTGCTTCGGCAGCGGCCCCGATCCAGGTTGCAGGAGGAAGCATTGGCGTGTCCCGGTGTACTCGGGAAGTTCTGATGAGGGTGCGTCAAGAATTTTTTTTGATTTATTTTTATCTGCTGAAGTCTAATACAATTCAGGAATTCGAGCGTCTGATTGATGAAAAAATATTCATATGCGTAGCCCCTTCGTCTACGAGCATCGCTCCAGGATTCGTTCGATATCGAAGTGCTTTGACCTGGGATGATGTCAAAAGGGCAGTTGATAAGATGGGTAAAACGAGCTTGAAAAAATGGCTCACAAAAGCGCAATAACTTTGTAACGTAGCATAGCTGTGTTTGCCATAATCAATCTTGGATCAATCGATGATGTGATCAATATTGATTTTGCAGGCTATGTATCTATCGATTCTGCTACGCATTGTATTTGCGAAATGGTTCAGCCCATAAATTGAGATGCATGACATGGCTATACAGGTTGTTTGGATTCAAGTATCAAGTACAGGTTATTTGTAGAACTAATAATGCTCCTCGTAAACAGTTTCGGTGAAATTTTCGTTGATCTGCTCCACAGCTGCAAGTGACTCGTCGTCAAAATGGGTCAGATGTGGTAAATAAAATCACATACCATGCTCGCGCGCTCTCTTCCTCTGGTGTTCAGACCATGCGTCAGCCTGTTTTGGTGTTTCGTTAGAGTGTCTAGTCCCGACAACTAAATACATACACCCTTCGTCTCGACCACGCGATCAAGGGCAGCCCCGGCAAAACCAGCGCTAGACACCACATGAGCAATACGAAATGCATGCATCTGGCACGACCTACAAAAGTTCCTTGGCCAAAGCATGACTTTGGGGCTTGCCTTCTCTGGCACAGTGATCTTCGTAAGCCTTTGCAGCCTGAAATCCAACATGAAAACTGGTTATGGCAGGCAAAGGCTGAGCTTACTTCGAATGCGACGGCACCACCAAGGAGTTCGTGGCTCAAGCTAGCTTCGTGAGGTGCATCCGAGCTGTTGAACTGTAGATGTATCAGTGAAGATGTGTTGTTTGTGGGGTTATAGAGACACCAACGTCATTGTACTGGGAGCTAGTGAAGACGTCGAGGAAACCCATGATAGTAAGTAGGAATAAGTGAATGAATGCTGAAGGGATGAGTGTAACATGGGTTTATATACCTCTGGACTCCTTTAGAAGGTTCTATCAACCCAAAAGCGGAGTATATGATGGGCGGTGTCAAAGATCACGGGGACGACAATAGCTGATGGATAGTACCTTGGCAATGGTCGATACCCGGGAGATCTTATCTCCTACAATCGGATTCTGGAGTATTGCGCGATCAGATATCATCAGAGGTGAATTCTATAGCCGACTGTGTCCAAGTTAAGATGAAGATATGAAAGATAGGCGAATAATGCCGATCCAATCAGTACTTTCCGTCACCTCATAGTGTAGATCGCCCGCTGTGCTGCGGGCGGAGACAAGTAGACTTCCTCAAGCAACTAGAGTAGAAAATGCTGCGGTCGTTGGGGGAGCTATAAATCCACAGAATGATTCCCATGGCGGCAGCGAGGGAAAACGGTACGATATGGTTCCTGGAGGTTCCTACTCTAGTATGAGAATAGCGACGATCAAGGCCCGTGACGGCTGGAACATAAGATCGATCAGGTGTCAGACGAACGTGTCACCCTTAACAACTGAAACCAGTAGATTCCGGGGTGCAAGCGTGAATTTAAAACTAGAGAAGCCTTCACTCAAGTTAAAGCAACCGCTGGGTGGAAACATTTAAGAAAATTTGGATGGATGTCGTTTTGAACATTTCTCTGTCATGCTCTTTGGGAAGCCATCAATTTTCACGCCATTGGTAGGCACATCCGGCACATCTGCAATATTGTCAGCCGGGCTTGGTTATGAATAAACTAACTAGTAAAACTTACCTGTAAACTGATCCGAAGAAGCAAATCAGTGCCCAAGTTTCGTAAGTCCAACCCAGAGGAGGTATGCTGAACGCACACGTTGTCATAGGCTCATCTGCAGATCTAATCTGTAGCTGATAGAAATACGCGCGTGGGTGACCACACTTGTCACAAGCGACTATTGGCCATGGGTGGGTCATTATCCCAACTTCCTATGTCCTGAATGAAAAATGGGACTGACCGGCAGTGGAATCAGCATCCCGCCAAGTCTCCTCTCCTCCAAGCACATCGTCCACCACCTTGCGTTTCATACGCGAGCGGGAAGTCATCTAGACACTGCCATTAAAGGACTATACCTAGTGATGGGGAAGATCCGAGATACACACCTGCTTCGAGATCGGAAACTCGTATGCGCAAGTATTGCACGCCCATTCATTGTAGCCTGTTTCCGAGGATATTACAAGCAGATTAGCGCATGTCGGACAGAACAGCATGAAATTTAGGTATGCTTTGATAATATTCAATTGATAGGATACACCAGCTGAGAAAACAGTAATCGTATTGTATATGTACAAAGTTTCAAACAAGAGAACGGTGGAAGTTGAATAAATCAAAGATCACGTGTTTATCGATTAGCACCAAATTAGTACTGCCATGAAGGCTACGTCGTACGACCTGGACCGTGTTTGCTGACTCTTTCAAACAACTTACCGCCGCTGGCAATAAAAGAACGATGGAAGCGCCAGCTGATTTATTCGATTCAGGCTACGTTAACGAATCGTTGGTCCTTTGCCCTGGTTCCAGTCAGTTATAGTTTGACGGAAACCCTTTGCAGACACATACAGGCTTTTATTAACGCCCTACAGTCGGACGACTTAGATGGACATGATGCTCTATCAGCAGCTACACCCCAGACTGTTCCTAGCTCCCCCGTGCCACAGAGCCCTCGAGTGAGGAAGGTCTCCGCTCTTTCCGATTTCGCTCCAATCAACCTGAAGGTGAAGAGGTACGAAACTTCATTCATCGGTTAATTGACACTGCTGAATGTGTTATGATCAGAAAACGAAAGGGGGATAAGTCTACAGATAGGAGGCAAGAGTGGTCGTTTCTCGTGCTCCGATGGCCACTTCTTGTGAGCATCAATATCCCTATACCCACCCCACTCAACATTCATTCATCACCAGTTCTTGATCTTTATCCTCATCGCGGCTCAATTCGGATTCTACATTCTCATTAGACAACTTGTAAATACCAAAGAATGGCTGCTAGCATGCAAGTTTGACCTTGGCTATACCAATACTCTAGCTCATCCAAAATCCCAGGGCGAGGACAGAAGGGACTCCTACGAAAGCGTCTTCGTGGGGCACGCACATATCAGGTGTGTCGCATGTCTTGAATCTTGATATATGCATCAGCCTCTCACTTTTGACTTTAGGAATGGAAGGAAACGGCAAGGATGCTCGACAAATACCTTCTGTTCAATGACTGGAAGAAGGTTGACGAGGATGCATTTTATGATTGGAAACTTCTGCGCAAGGTGAAGAAAGTTCCGTACATCAACTACAGTAGCTCAAGCGATGCTTGTCAGGTGAATCGATCATTGAAGATTTTGAGAGAGAAGAAGGATGTTCGCGGCGTTCTCGGTGTATTAGAGACATGTATCCGAAGTAATTTTGTAGGAGTTGAGTCTTCGAGGTGAGTGTTTTTAAAGTTGCTCGATCCCACTCCCATTCACGATTGTCTTAGGCTTTATAGTGAAGTAAGCATTTATCCTTCTAATGGGAGCCCGATCCACACCTTTGATATATCAGACTTTCCTGGGCACCAAAGACTTAATCGAATGTCAGTGGCTACTAAGGTAGATATTATTTGGTCTAATTCCCCTTTAATAGCATATCATACAGAGTTGCAAAGCGCGTTACAATTTGTTCGAGAGTCCTTGGAACTTTCTATTGAAGAGAAGAGAAGATTCTTCAAAAATGCTAGTACTAATCTGGGAACATCTGCCTTATGTCTCTCAGGTGGCGCATCATTTGGATATTGTAAGCCAGAAACTATTCCACGCGATTGACACTTGACTTTCTCTTCTAGATCATTTCGGTGTAGTGAAAGCATTCCTAGATGCAGGGCTGCTTCCCCGGGTTATTGCCGGAACATCTGCTGGTGGTCTCGTTGCTGCACTGGTATGCACACGTACAGATGCGGAACTGAAGATTCTTCTTGTTCCGGAACTCGCCCAAAAATTGACGGCATGTGAAGACACGCTCAGTGTATGGATAAAGCGTTTTTGGGCCACCGGCGCAAGATTTGATAGTGTTGCGTGGGCTCGTAAAGTCGGCAGGCATACTCAATCGACGTTTCTTTTTTGATCCGTTTTTTTTGACAGTGCACATTCTTCACAAGAGGTTCCATGACCTTTCGGGAAGCCTATCTACGGACTGGGCGAGTCCTTAACATTTCTGTTGTCCCCGCTGACCGCCACGCGTAAGCTCGTCACCTGGACTCGAATCTAAAACAGCTGACATCCATTTTAGTCCCACGAAGCTCCTGAATTACATGACTGCGCCGGACACGATAATCTGGACGGCCCTACTCGCTTCAGCAGCTGTACCTGGGATTCTCAACCCAGTTGTGCTCATGCAAAAGCTTCACGATGGCCGCGTAGTGCCATGGAATTGGGGTAGTAAATTTAAGGACGGGTCCTTAAGGTAAGCAGGCATGGTCTGCTGAGATATTCTTCATACGCCTCTGACATCAACTAGGGTTGATATTCCTCTCCAAGCTCTTAAAATGTACTTCAATGGTGAGATTGTTGCCGTCGGATGATCATGACCAGCTAACTATGATTCGAGTTACCCATCCGGTTGTATCGCAAGTGAACCCTCATGTCCATTTGTTTTTCTTTGCGCCTCGTGGGTCTGCAGGGAAACCGGTGGCTCACAGGAAAGGAAAGGGTATGGGATGATTACTTCTTTTTTCTAGTCAATGATTCATGCGTTTACAGGGTGGCGAGGCAATTTTCTTCTGTCTGCAGCAGAACAGTGGCTCAAACTAGAGCTCACAAAGAATTTCAAGGTAAACGCTTCTTTACTTGTGCCGGTAGATTCTGAGTCAACCATTCTGACTAGGTGATTCGTGATCTTGAGCTTCTTCCGCAGTTGCTCGGACAGGACTGGTCTAGTGTCTTTCTGCAACGTTTTGATGGGACTGTCACGTACGTACCGAGCATCTGACCATCTGATGACACTCACACTCGGCTTCAGAATCTGGCCGAGAACGCGAATTTTGGTGCGTAGTCTACACAGCATTTTCTAAATAAGATGCTGATAGCTGATTGAATGATAGGATTGGTTACATATCTTGAGTGACCCAGACTCGGTCGAGCTCGAACGAATGATGAAAGTCGGGCAAATCGCAACATGGCCCAAGGTCGGAGCTACTGGCGCTCCGTATCTTTGTTCACTTGCTCATTGTTGATTTCAGTTACATATGATCGAAAATCGGTTTCGCATAGAAAATGAGATTCTCATGGGTCGACAGGCAGTCCGCATGGCTATTGACCGGGTTCGGTCTCGTGCAAACCCCGGTGACACCCGAAATATAGCTGTCAATGGTCAAACTGTTCCCGAGCCCGTTACTGGCTCTCGACTTCGTACAAGGTCCGAGTCGCCGATACCATTGGACTCGGACACAGAACGTGCATTCGAAGACAATGGCACGGCTTGGTACTTCCGCCGTGGTACTCCACGAGAATCTGAGACAAGTACACCATACGAAAACAACTATAACAATACTACCGACCCTTTACGTTCTCCTGTTCTGCGTCGCAAGTGGGCATCTGATCTCCTCGATCGCAACGGCGATAGCGGTGCTGGAAACTCGTCTGCAAGCCCGCGTACAGCTACGCCAGAACCGTCTGCTGACAATCCAAGGCATAATGCTTCGAGCTCGTCCACATTTTTCAGAAAATTTAGGCCAGGATCCCTGTCGATACCATTCTCGGGTTCTCATAGACCTACCAGGTCCAACGGGAGGGGTTTGAGTGTAGATGCATCAGAATTTGCCTGGAGTAGTGAAAGCTCATCGGAGGATGAATTGGATCACCTCCAACCACAGCCCACCCTTCAATTGAATACTGAATTCAATGAGGATGCCGTTTCAGATGGAGAGGGAGCTGATTCGGACTGATCCAGTGTCCCTTTTACTTGTATACTGTATACCGACTGTAGCCATGACTTTCACTATGTATTTCTGCGTTCCCCATCTATTGTTTTCATACTCTATGGACAGACTGAGATAGATTCACTCCTGATATCAGTGACACGCCCAGTACTAAGCTGTCCATTGATTGGATACTATGCCTCAATGTTAATATTGTTGATGTTAACTTGGTATTATAGTGCGCTTTTTCAAGCTTAAGCTTAAAGTTCCCGCCCCACTGCCGTCAACGGATCAGCCCGAAACCCCGCATTCCACGCACTCGTGCCTCACTGGGATTCGAATGCCCCCTATTCAATGTTTCAGTCAGAGAAAGCTGACCCCAGTGCTGGCAGCAGCCAGTGCAAACATTGAAGGATGGCGAGACTGCAATATAGACTGCCTATCGTGTTATTCCAATGCATTCTTCACAATAATATTAGTCCTGCACTGAGCCGAATAACAGTGCCTGTACTAGAGGTCACGAGAAAATCCAAGTTTGACTCGGCGCTTTCGGTACGCCGCGTTTGACTTGCAACCACATCTTCATGTCTTCAGACACTAGCTCACCGCCTGACCCGGAGTTCCTTGCTGCTGCAGCTCAAAGCCGCAATGCCACGACAACACAAGCATTATCTAGTTCTGAACTCCTTCGACAGCATGAGCAGCGCCAAAAGTTTCGACGTCTGATAGACCCTGGAATCTCTCGGCCTAACTCCCAAGAAGCGGCGATGGCTTCCTTAAAGGTGTGCAGCGGATGCGTTAAATCATCACATATGAGCAACCTATCAATGATTGGCTTGTCGCAAGATATTATCAAAGATCTCTGAGAACCTAATACGAGAACCTGAAAACCCCAAATTCCGGCAGTTCAAAACGACAAATGACACCATCAGACGGTGCCTGATTGAAACTAAGGGTGCGCTGGAGTATGCGATCGAGGTGCGTTTGACTGATGCAACTTATGTACGTACCTATCTGATCGAGAGAGCATAGTTGGGGTTTCGTCCAGAGGTATGTCTTCCCTGTCAGTACTGTACTAACATCACTTCATCTCGAGTTCCTTGTAGATAAAAGATTTTCAGCCCCTCTACGTCTGGAACGAGCGCAAAAGCGAAGAGCTGCGCCTTGGCGCTCAGATATTACAAGAGACTATAGCACTGGCTGAGCAAAAATCAGCCAGGTCGCAAAAAAATGCGGCTGAAGCGAAGGCTGCCACTGAGGCTGTCACGCGAAACGTACGTCACTAGAACAAGTAGGTATTCTGTTACCCAGGTCTCATCAAATTACAGACTCTACTGGCCTTCATGGACGACCGCAAAACCAAGATGCTTCGTGATCAACGCGATCGCCACAATCGCGAAGCTCGGGCCCTTCGCTCTTCAAGCGAAGAAACTACATCCCCTTCCCCAGCGCCTCCCAGTGCAGAAATGCCAGGCAATGGCCATGTTTTGTCATCACCTGATCCTGTAGTAGTAGATGAATCTCCGTACCGCGACTGATAGTTTTCAACCCTGCCGATCCAACATGCTCGCATTTACGCTGACCAACGGTCAAGTATATAATATTGTATAAATCGATTAATTTGCAGCAATACAATACACGTACAGCTCAAGACGAGGTCTAGGAAGTGGTGTTCTTTAAGAGAGTTGAACCGTCACTATCAGTCTTCAAACCTAGATCAATTTCATGGGGAAAGTCGGGAATGGGAACCAGTAAGGGCAATGATGATTGTGTTCCTCTCACGCTGTGAGAATGATGCCTAGATGAAGCTTTGGATCCGATAGTCAGATTTGATTCCAAACAACGTAGAAAGAAAATAGCTTACAAGTCGATTGTTCATATGCCCTAGCCCTCTGTAAAACAAGGCTCTGGCTGCCCTGTTGGATAGGAGACCGACTGCGTCCCAAGAAGTCAGAAGGATCGTGGGGAGGTAGTGATGGAATCATAGAGCTGCGTCGATCAAAGGAAGGGAACATAGACCTTGTAGGAGATTTCGCCCTCTCGTTGCGGTCATCTGAGGTCGATGTCAAATTACGCCCCTGCATTATCGACGATCCAAAGGATCTCACGGCTTGCGACAACCGTGAAGTAGGTGATGCAGGTGGTGATACAGGAATTGGGAACTCCGAGACAGCTGGCACCCCTGGGCTGCTGATGCGGAGAGGGGGAATGGGCGGGACGTTATGCAACACGTGCTGTTGTCTCTCCCGCAGCGATGGACTAGTCAGTGATTGTTGGTTGGAGCGGGAATACGGCAGTCGAGATGTTACTTCATGTACAGAGGGCACTCGGCGCCGCGAGCCACGTTTGGGCTCCTCGTGTGTCTTGTCAGGAAGTGCTAGGTCTTGCACATATCCGCTAGGCGTCCAAGTGACTCCATTGACAAAGACCTCTACATGTAGCTGACGATGTGTTTTCGCAGATTTTTTCCTAGCCACAAGGAGCCCAGGTGACGGTACCACCTCAGAGTGTAGTTCGGCGTGTGTCTTCTTGCGACCTTTCGCAGATAATGGGCGCACTAGCATATTGGTCGCCTTCTGAGATGGCTGCGCTACATTTCCAAGCGCAGGGTAAATATCCAAGTGTGGATAGACAGCAGGGTCTAAATCATAAATTAGGTGAGCCAGAAAGAGAGTGGGCGCGCGGGCTCACAGATGTTCAAGACTGGGTACCCGTGGTCCATTCTAACAGATGATTTTCCGCTTGCAGCAGGAGCATCAACTGTCGGGGGGATACTGGGATATAGATCGAAATAAGGATATACAAATGGATCTGTCGCTGATTAGGATGGGTAGTATTTGCAGTATACTTGAAGACGTACAGATCACAAGATAGGGATATGAATTAGCAGTTACATTAAGAACCTTTGATTCTTCCCGGGTTACGACTTCTGCCGCGCGGGCGGGATATAGATCGAAGTGCGGATATACAACAGGATCTACATACTCGGTAAGAATGCGAGCAAGATAAACATAATGTAAAACTCACAAATGACCAGGAAGGGATATGTGATACTCGAAACGAAAAGCTTGTTGTTGGTTGTTGTGACCTCCTCCCGACTCGCTAGTTCTGCCGCACGGGCGGGATACAGATTGAAGTGGGGGTACACATGAGGATCTACAAACGCTGTGAGAAGATGACTAAGAAAACGGAACATAGAACGCACAAACGACAAGGAATGGGTACGCTGGGACGGAGAACTTGCCGTTTGTCATGTCCTCCTCCCGACTCGCTGGTTCTGCCGCACGGGCGGGATATAAATTGAAGTGAGGGTACACATGAGGATCTACATGCGCTGTGAGAAGATGACTAAGAAAACGGAACGTAGAACGCACAAACGACAAGGAATGGGTACGCTGGGATGGAGAACTTGCCGTTGGTCGTGTCCTCCTCCCGACTCGCTTGAAGTTCTGCCGCACGGGCGGGATATAAATTGAAGTGAGGGTACACATGAGGATCTACATGCTCTGTGAGAAGACTATTAAGAAAAAGGGGCGTAGAACTCACAAACGACAAGGAAGGGGTACGCCGAAACGAAGGACTTATTGAAAGTCTCCGTCTCCAGTTTCAGTGGTTCTGCGGCGCGCGCGGGATACAGATCGAAGTGCGGATACACAGCAGGATCTACATACTCGGTAAGAACACGAGCAAGATAGACATATTGTAAAACTCACAAATGACCAAGAAGGGGTACATGCTACTCGAAGCGAAGAACTTGTTGATTGTTAGATCCTTGCCATCACGAGACGCATGTATCTGAACACGTGGATACAGGTCGAAGTGAGGATAAGCGGGAGGATCTACATGAAGCATATTTAGTATAGGGCAATTGCTCATTTCCACATGAGTCACTTACAAGGGCAAATGTATGGGTAAGTGCCTGCAAGGTCAACTGATACGCTACCAACAATGTCCTGAAAGGAGCAAAGATTATGAATTGCTATTCACCAAATTGAGTCTCCTGCTTTACCTTGGCAGACTCTACTTGTTGCGGTCCTTTGGACTTAATGTTTGGTAAGGTAGGATACAGGTCAAAGTGTGGATATGCCGTGGAATCTAGAATAATAAAGGGTCAGTACACCAGACTCGAGGGTAAAGGTCAGGTCTTACATAAATCAAATAGTGGGTAATACCTAGCTAAGGTGACTTCCACACATTCCGACTTGGAGTGAGTCTGAGATCTGCTTATGGGGCTTTCGCATGTCTTGTTTAGCGTCGGGTACGGCTCAACAAAAGGATAAACCGAGGGATCTAACGCGCCAGTTAAGGTAACTCAAACCGAGATATACTGAATGACTCACAGATGTCTAGCCATGGATAGCGCGATGACAAGTGGACAGTGATTTCAGAAGCATTTTCGACTTCGGTTGGGGGATAAACTGTTTTCAGGTTCCACGGATAGCCTGCAGGATCTGGGGGCAGATGAGATCCAAGCCAGTAGTCAACATGCGCTTGCGCCACATACAGATATCAAGAACAGGATATTGTGGCCAAAGTTTTACTTCAACAGGCTGCGCAATCTCGTCTTTTGCTTTCCGGGGTCTAATTACCTCATCACTGGCTTGTGGATATGGGTTCACATGAGGGTAAACAGAATGATCTAACGCATGTCAGATCCCGTTCAAAAAGGGCGTAAGATAACTCACAAATAATCAACCACGGATAGCTACTCGGGAGCACCACAGATGAAGATGGTTCGACAACCGGTGCCGGATAAATCGAATTGAGATTATACGGGTAAAGAGGCGGGTCTGAAAACAATCAGTCCAGAAAAAAGCGCGCCATCAACGACTACCCACAAAGATTAAACAGAGGGTAAGCTGGAGCGAGTTCTACAACGACAGATTTTTGTGGCTGAAAGGCAGCCGTTTCAAGAGGAGCAATAGCTGAACATGCAATCGAAGGATATAAGTTAAAATGAGGGTAAACTGCAGGATCTAATATTCGAGTTTAGGATCACCCTAAAATCTAGTCAAACGACAACTCACAGATTTCAAGTATGGGATAACCTCTAACGCTGCTGGGGCCGCTGTTGACCTCTGCGCACGCGGGATAAATATTGAAATAAGGATAGGAAGCTGGGTCTATTGAAAAGTTAGCAGTCGTTCACGAATCACGAACAATGACGGCTCACAGATGTCTAGACTGGGATATTCAGATTTCAACCCTCCTTGTTGACTGAGCGAAATGACCATGGAATTGCTAGGCTGTGCACCGCCAACTTCGTGCCACGGTCCAACGTTAAACCAGGGCATGCCAACCCAGGGATTTGAGGAGGTGCTGCGCTGCAACTCTAGATCTCCCTCGTCCTGGGAAGCACGAATATGGAACCAAGGCCATGCCCGGATGGCAGGCACTATGGCCCAGGGGCTGTAGGAAACTCCAGACTCTGCACTGTCAAGTTCGGACCAAGGCCAAACTTGAACCCATGGCATTCCAGCCCAAGGATTATAAGGAGTAGTCGATGGAAGCGTCACCACTGTTGTAACATTAAACCATGAAGACGATGAAGCAGACATGCCCGCCCATGGGCTGTATGACTCCCTTGCTGGTGATGCGTTTCTAATCTTGTGCCAGGGAGCTCCTGAGGTCGGACTCGCTAAAGCGCCTTCCAGCATTCGGTGAGCAATGTCTGGGGACGGCAAGCAATTGATGCTGGACACATCTGACCGCCAATCGTCAGCAGGCCCCCAACTAGTGGCCGTGGCCGGGGTCAGGGGTGCGCTCTCAAGTATACGTCTACCAATGTCAGGCGAAGGTAAACGATCAATGCTTGACACATCCGAAAGCAAATCATCATCCGGAGGTCCCCAGCTAGTTGCTGTAATCGGCGTCAACAGCACAGATTCCTGCATACGACGGTCAAGATGAACAGAAGGAAGACGACAGGAAGACGATGGAGAATCCAGGGGCGGACTGAGTGGCCCAGCGGATGTAACGGACCAGGCAAAATCTGCCAAATTCAAAGGCTCTTGGACTCCTACCTCCACCTCTAAGGGGTAATCATCCGTAGCCTCAATCACTGCAGCACCCAATGCGACATCAGGGATGGGCTGGTATGACTCCGTCATTGACGCAGGATCCAAGAGCGCGCTCGCTCTCCATGAATTGACGCGCCGATGAAGCTCGGCTTTCGACCTCTGCGGAACCGCAGATTGCGGGACGGGAGACAGTTGATGTGCAACATGGTTTAGAGGTGGAGAAATTGCCTGCGATGCTTTGTACGAATCCTGGAGCGCAATGGAATCTAGCCGGTCGACAAGGGAGAGTTTTTTGGGTGCGTGACGGATAGCTGTAGGCCTTGAGTTCGACTGAGTGGTCTGGTTTTCCCAGCGGTCTTCATTCGCAATGTGCTCCTCTGCAAACGTAGTCTTACTATCTCCGTGTAAGTGTAGTATAGATGCATGGGACTGCGGAGCAGCAATGATGGTGTCATCACGCAGTGTGCCAGTAAGCCAGGCATCAAACCAGCGTGCTTTGTTGAGGTCAATGTCGAATTCTACGCGACCACCGATGGGTAGTTGCTGGGAGCCATTACGTGACTCGATAAGATGTGCCCATAGGTACTGCCAGGCATCGTCAGAGATGCGCGGCGTCATGGTGGTACCATTTTCAGTGGTGTGATAGTAGAGACACAAGCCCACAGTGCTCGGGAAATTGAACTCCCGTGCGATTGCAGTGAGCTGCCCGTACATCTAATCCCAAAGTTAGAACACTCGTCACTTGGTTGCTAGGACCACCAACCGTAGGGAATAGGGGCATAAGCATCCCTTGAGACAGACGGTGATGAGGTCCCATCGACAGCACGGTTCCTAGTTGGCCATGATCTACAGGAAAGTCTGGTGGAGGAAGAACAACGATCAAGGACTTCGAGGCCCGTGAAGGGGTTCGGTCGCGGTTATCTCGCACTCCCGAGTTCTGGTACGACAGACTAGACGTCCTGCGAGATTGGAATTTAGAACGCTCAGGAAAGCTCAAAGCAGGATGCCCCAGCTGTTCCAGCTCTGCGCCGGCGACGAGAGAAGCTGGTGGCAGTTGAACAGGTAAGGATTCTTGATCGGTCTCCGGTGGGCTGAGAGGAAGTGGATGGTTATTCCGGGAGGAATGAATAGTTGGCATGGTATGGTACGGGTGGCTAGCAAAGTGAGACATTGTTCTGATGTCCAGAAAAATGAGCGACACTGAGCGCAAGCTATTAATCACAGGTGACGGTTGGCCCTCTAGAGACCGAGGTCAGTCTAACTTAGAGGCTGGAGTTCAGGTCGCTGGCTAGCAGCGAAGGAGCCTGCGGGAGAAACGTGAGCGAGGACGACAGATAAAACGGATATAAGTATGCAGCACGTAGCACGAGGCTATGGGAGGAACAGGAGAGTAAGTTCTCAGCGGGACCTGAGTGAACAGCTTGGGATTGGATCACACGAAAGACTGTGTAAACGTCAGGGCAACCGTGTCCATGATCCCATTCAAGCCACGCCAATCCCTTTGGACGGTGAGAGTATGTTCACGGAGTAGCTCCAAGATTACAGTCTTTTGGACGAATTCATACCATTTCCTTCAAACGGCTTCCCTCCAGTCTGTCTACGGTAAACCTGGTAAACCATAAGCGGGCCGCCGAGTGAAAATTCCCGAAGCAAATCCAACCAGGGAATTCCGTGCTGAATCCGACATGGCTGTTCCACATGATGATCAATTACCGGTCGTGATGCAAGTGCAGCCTGAGTTTGATACCTGACACCGCCACTCTGAAGTTCCGCAAACTGCACACCCATGATTATTTCCTTTTATGATTTTGAGCCTTCCTTTGACACGGAACTATAATGGACTCTAGACTAGCACAATTCGCAGCTCTCAACCAGAAGGACAAAGCTCCAGCTTATCTATCTCTGGTGTCAGAGATTCTCGCTCGTCAAGATCAGTCTCTCACAGCTCTCGATCTTCATACATTAGTGGAAACAGTCGTCCAAGATGCAGGCATCGTAGTCGGACGGCAAGTTCTTTCTGAACTGGTCAGAAATCTTGGTACCGGAAGCATATCAGACCACAACCTGCGGAAACGCGTTGTAGAGGAAACACTCAACACGCTTCAACCACGGATCGTAAGTTATGAAGAGCAGGTGCGTTTATATAATTGCCCCTGAAGATGCGGTCTGATAACATATTTTGCAGGTCAATTCTTTACGCTTTCAACTCGCAGATTTGCTAGAAACAGAAGAGGAATGGAGCGAAGCCGCTCGTGTCCTTATGGGAATCTCTTCTCGGTGAGCCTCGCTCACTTGTAAATGGTTCCTATGTGTCCCCTCATTTATGAGCCTGTGGCAGGTCACTACCAGACGAGGAAAAGTTTCGCGTGAATATTCGGATAGTCAGGCTGCTCCTAGAGGATGAGGACTCTGTCCAGGCAGAGACTTACTACAATCGCGCCGCTTCCCTTTCCAATTCGACATCAGACCGAGAGACACAACTTCAGTTCAAGCTTTGCCAAGCCAGGATCAGTGACTATGCGCGCAAGTTCCTTGAGGCTGCAATGCGTTATCATGAGCTGAGCTGGCTTGCTGAGATTGATGAAGAAGAAAGAAAGGAGATGTTGTAAGTCGCATCTAGCGATATTTGTATCCTACTGACAATACTAGGTCGGCTGCAGTGACTTGTGCGGTCTTGGCCCCAGCTGGTCCAAACAGGTCGCGCGTGCTTGCTTCACTGTATAGAGATGAGCGTTCGGCTGACCTACCCTCGTACAACATCCTGTCAAAAATGTTCCTCGACCACATCCTCCGCCCAGCTGAAATCAGAACCTTCGAGGAGCGCCTTCGGCCTCATCAATTAGCAAAGATTGCTATATCTTCTAATGATCAGCTTGCCTCGACTATTGACGATGATGAATCTGCCGAGCCGTCGACAAGTACTCGCAGGGGGCCATCAACCGTTCTTGACCGAGCGGTCATGGAACACAACCTACTGGCTAGCTCAAAAATTTATAACAACATTACTTTTAGAGGTCTCGGTGCTCTTCTAGATCTAGCACCTGGAGCCGCAGAGACAATGGCACGGAAAATGATAGAGCAAGGACGTCTGAAAGGGTCGATCGATCAAGTCGATAAGCTCATCTGGTTCGATGCAGCAAGAGAGGAAGATGACGCTCAAGGCAAAGCAGGTGGTCTTGGTGACTTAGAGCCGACAAACGAGGATACTGGTGCTCCGTTCACTAAGCGGTGGGACTTGCAAATTCGCATGACAGCGGCGAATGTAGGTTCCGGGAATCTCCTCAAATAATCGTCAGACTGATTTAGATTGGCAGGTAGAGACAATCGTGCAACATCTGGCTGAGAAAGGTCTTGTCCAACAACCAACAGTTACAGCATGAAACGTGTTGCAATTCTTGTAAACTACAATGCGTAGTTGGTGTCGTGCACATGGCAATGTCCAGTATATAATAATCAACCATACCAACAAGACAAGTCATACGAGCCCGTTTTCCAGTTTGCGACGCTTCTTGGCTCGCTCCCGCTTCGTCTCCAGCTCATGCCATTCACCTTCTAGAGTAGACAGGCTGCTCAGAAAGAAATAAGCATAGAACGACTTGAAACGCGCAAAAAATGAATCATAACGTACTCAACAGGCAACTCAGGTGGAGGTTGCTCTTCCTTGAAGTAGGGAGCTTCAAGAGCCTCTAGAGCAGTGACTCTCTGCATAGGATCATAAGCCAGAAGCCGCTCAGCTAGGTCGAGGGCTGCGGGCGATAGCCATCTAAGTTTAAAGTGAGCTTACCACATGTCACATGACTCAGTCTGCATGTGGACGCACCGAGAGAATAGGTCGCGGAAATGACCATGAATTACATCTTTCGGCTTCACCAACTCATACCATGGCAATGCGGTGAGCCCTTGCCATCGCTCAGTAGACGGAGTTCCAAGAATACGGTAGATCACATCCAGCTGATGGATTTCATCATTGCCCTGGAACACTGGTTTCTTGGTGAAAAGCTCTAGCATGATGCAGCTGAACAACACCATCAGTAAAGGGCGGTGCAAGAAGGCACGAGCGAAGCTTACCCCGCACTCCACATATCCACTTCCGGCCCATATACTGTAGCACCGAAGAGCAATTCTGGCGGTCGATACCATAGAGTAATGACACGATTAGTATAGTCACTGCGCCGTCTTTTCTGGTAAAAGCGCGCCAGCCCAAAGTCAGCGAGTTTCAGCTCCCCTCGGTTATTGATAAGAATGTTGGAGCCCTTGATATCACGGTGGATAACGCCTTTGCGGTGCAGATATGCCAGCCCAGCAAGCATCTGACTACACAGTGACTTCAGATTTGCCTCAGAAAATGAGAACTGCGTCTGAGACAAAACCCCTGTAAGGTCATGGTCCATGTACTCGAACACCATGTACACAGAGCCTTGAAAAGATATCAGTATGCTGAGGGGCAATAGATCCCAAAATAGTTACCATTTGATACCATCATCTCGTAAAGACGGACGACATTCTGATGTCGTAAGGATTGCAGTAATTTGATTTCCCGCATGGCAGTAACCGGAAAGCCATCCTTTTCTGCTTCCATGCGAATTCGTTTGAGTGCCACGTGGACATTGGTAATGACGTTGCGAGCCTTATAAACCTTGCCGAATGTCCCTTCGCCAACCTGGGAGACAATGGCATAGAGGTCCTTGCAGGTCGTCCCTGATGGAGAGGATGGTCGTGGCGTACCTTCCGCGTCTGGCTCCACTATATGCAACTGCTGGGCAGGACTAACAGAAACATCACCGCTGCCTATTGTCTTTGGTACAATGGAAGCTTTCAGCGAGTCACGGACAGCTGAAGGCACGACCTGCATAGGCTGGGGAGCTAGAGGTGTCTTTGTAACGGGCTCGCGTGGACCAGGGACTTGTTGGAACGGCAAGGACCGTGAGAGGATACTTCCATGCATATCTTCATCTCTGTCGGTTGAACCTTCATCGCGAGTACGCTTCGCAGGGACTTCCGAATGCTTAGGGGAGGCGGGGGATTTATGTTGAGTGGCGTGACTAGCATCATCATCGTCTTCGTCACGTGGGAAAAACAGTTTAACTGCTGAACTAGGCTCCCCAATTGGCCTAAATCCTGCCTTCGAGGTCTTTCGGATTTTAGGAGAGTCACGATCAGCCCAGCCGAGCGCGGATGATGGATGGTAGCTGATGGGAGAATCGCCTAAATGATGTTTCGTAGACGTTCGTGGAACCTTAGCTGGAGGAGGCATTTGCTCAGCAGCCGGCGAGAAATGTCGACGTCGCTGCAAAATAATCAGCGCCTATCTGGGGTTGTACTGAGTATTCTTACATTGCCCTGCTTTCCATTCGTTCTCGTTTTTCCATTAGGCCGCGATTCAGAGTCCCGTGTTGTGGGGAGAGGGCCACCACGTGGTTGTTGGATGGTGGTTTGTGCTATAGACAGTGATATATCATTGATTGAAGTTGCGGTTGGTAAACGGTGCTTGGGTTTGGGCCGGTCGTCCATGCTCCGGCTTGAACTTCTGCTTCTACTCCGGCTTACAGATGAGGCCGACGAAAGGCTGTGTCGACGACCCCTGCGTATGGTCCAACTGCGATCGGATGATCCAGGGGAATATGACTTCCAGCTTTGAGCTTCCCTGCCAGTTCGTCCCCTGTCAGTGGGTGTCCGACTACGCCGTCGAACTGGACTATAACTATGTTGCTGCGATCTTGGAGATAAGGACCTCGAGTGCGAACGACCTCGCGAAGACATATGAGAGTAGTAAGAATCAGGAGAGCGCGATCGCGTCCCCGCAGGTGACGGTGATCTGGAGGGTACCATTTTCGGTTTAACAGGGGAGGTGCGAACAGGTTTGGCAGGTAAGGGATGGAACTCCCGTCTCTGCCAGCTGTAAACAAAACAATATGAGAATGCGAGAGAGAGCACAATATCAAACACAAAGCACTTATTCAGGTCATCGTCATCGTCATTTCGGCGCTGCTCTCTCTCCCGCTCCTTATCTCTCTCCTTCTCCATCCGAATACGATTTTTTTGCTGATTTTTTTTGTTTTTATTCTTGTTCCCGTTATTGCGATTGCGATTATGTCTGCCCCCTTGGTCGGCGCCACGCGCTTGCCATCCGGGCCCAGGCTCCCAAGACCGTTCATCCTTGAGTGGCTCCTCTTGAGAATCCTGCATCCGAGGTTGCCTGTCTCTACGAGTGTCCCAACCATTGTCTCGCTGTTGAAACTTTCGGTTATTACGACGGCGGTTATGGTTGTTGTTGTGGTTGTTGTCATTATTAGGATGATGGTGATTATCCCCCCAATCATCCTTCCCCCGTCTGTCATCTGGTTGCCAGCCGTGACCGCGACCTCTATCCGTATATGAAGTAGACGCTCCCCAATTTTGTTGCTCTGAGGAACCTTGATTCGCTGCCCATTCCCTACCAGTCTGGTGGTTCCAGTCATGTTTAGGACGCACGGACCACGGTGGATCATCATCGTGGAGGTCATAACTATCTCTGCCACCTCGATGATGAACATCGGACGGACGGGTGAGAAAACGGTCAGGTGTTGCCAGTGGGTCGGCGAATGAAGGAGGTTCCCAACTCATGGCAAGGGAATTTCGGGATGCGAAAGGGACGTAGGAGTCTGTTTGTTGAGAATGCGGACGAGAGCGAGAATAAACTTCAGACTGGGTGTCTTCAGCCCGTGAGACATGCAGAGGCGGTCCGTCGTCCTCGACGTTGTCGATTTTGCCACGCTTGCGCCTCGATCTGGTGTGAGAAGCGTGCATGGTTAGTTTTCAAATGTCGGCGTTGAAGCGCTTGAGAGGTGGGTGAGACGGGTGGTAGAAGCAAAGACGTGACGTGTTGTTTTATACGGGCGAAAAAGGACGTCCTCTTGCAGTTGGTGGAAGATAGACTGAACAGCTCGGCAAAAATGAATGCAAACGAACGCTCAAATCACACAGAGGGACAACAGAACAATACTGAAAGCAAAAAGACGAGATTAACGTCCACAAAGCGGTAGGCAGCGTGATTGAGCACAGAGAGCAAAGGGTCAGCAGGAGCCTTTCGGGTGCAGGGCGCAAGATAATTGAACTTACATAACAAGGAAAAAAACAAATCAGCAGAGGTTCGCAGTTATACCATTGACCAGAGGTTCAGTTTTGAAAGGTCCTGCGGGAGCCTTGAAGTGATGGAGTATGCTCCCAGTGCTCCGTCCGATTTGTGTGGCGGCACTGAGTGAGTCAAACAAGAGTGGCCTAATGATCCACTCCCGAGCATACACGACTCAAACATCAATTCAAAGTGACATCTGAAACCCCAGAGCGACGAACAGCCAGGAAATGAATACTTTCACTTGATAGAGACGCCAAATGATATGGCCGTATCTTGAGATGTAGCAAGGCTACCACGTATTCCTAGTTCAAGGTTGTATGTTGCAGAACTCATTATCAACGACTCGGACTTTGGCCCCGTGCGTGTGATATGACCACCCCCAAAACCAAAATTACTCGTAAGTACTATATACAACAGATAGGTCTTTCATTGATTTATACACTGTGTGAGCTGCGCCTCCGACTGCTCCCCTCCATCATCTCGGATGCCTCGTAGCGCTTGTTCGTAGTTCAGGACGAGGTGTGCGAATTGCAGCTCCGCACTGCCACCCAAACCCGCTTTTGATGCACGCGCATTGTTCTTTTTAATCGTTTCAGCATTGTTCCATCTCGAGAATGATGGCACTCCACGAGCTGGGGCAAATAACTGCAAGAAATGAGATATCATGTAATGATAGAAAGAATTCGGGATGTGCACCTTGATCGTCGTATCTATCCCACTGACAGCAACCAGAGGCAAGTGCGGGTGGCTTTCAATCACATTGACCACTTGTTTGTCGCCTTCGAGAATGTCAACAAGTTCCCCAGTCGACTTTCGCCAGATGAAGAAGTTGCCATCATCTGACCCTGAAGTCACGAACTCGTCGTGAGGCCCTAAGAAATTCACTGGAGATGATGTTCAACATCAATCGAGTTGAACATCAATCAATACATCAATAACTAGATCGCACCGTCTTTGACTGTTTCGATATTGCAGTGCCCAGTAAATCGCGTGCGCGGATATACCACTGGCACAGCCTGATGTGAATCCGCATCTTCAGGGGCGAACAAGCGGTCATCCTCATCCTCGTCTTCCTCGTCATCCTCAGTATCGCTATCTGTGTCATCTTCTTGCGACTGGTCATCAGGTTCGTTCATTACATTATCTGCAAGTATTGATTCCAGTTGATCCTCGACAATCATTTCCACGTCCGGACAAATAAGAGGTTCACCGTGCGAAGACGGCGACTTCGTCGTGCAGAGCCGCCTCTGCTTCGCGTTAGGCGTAAGGATTGAGCGCGGACCTCGCTTGTCCTCGGAAATTCCGGGCTCGTCTCGCGTCGAATAGAGAAACACCCCGTCCAAGTGATATGCTATGAAGCGTTGGCTGCATCAATCCTCACGTCATATCGTCAAGTAAATGGACAAACATAACAACACCTATCCCCTAACGTTCAGTAACGTTCATAATGTGGGATTAAACAACTCACCTCGTGCCCATTCCAAGCAGACATCCGCACGCCAGTAATATGTTCATATCCCTTTCTTTCTCCCTTTGCACGTGAGCGGCGTCCAAACCTCCTGACGCATGTCGTCGCACTGTCTGCATCAGGAGGCACGCCCCACTCTGCTTGCAAGTAACGCCCCGCATGCCTGCGGTCGAACAAGTGCGCCTTAAGGATCAATCGTGAGAACAATACAAGAATATTGAATCCCACAAGGCGGAACAAGGGAAACCACAAACGAGAGAGAATCGCCACTAAGCCGATGATGTTTTCCAGGCATATCAACTTCGAATATCAAGAGAGACCGTAAGAAGAAAATATCAAACGACCAACACGCACATATGGCGATTCACCGCCAACGACGAACTGATACGGTGTGAGAGGTGAAAGTGCAATTGTTGAAAGCTCATGCGGAAGCTTCACCAGCGGTGCAGGGCACGCGCCTGACGTGCATGAATGTGACGTACGCAAATCATGCTGACGTACTTGGCCATCCTGTGTATCTAGTCAATAAAACTTGGAACTCAACTAGAACACTCGCTACCTCGGCCACAGTAAGGAATAGATCAGGGCTGTCCTCGGTGATGATGCGTTTCGTGCGCCCAGTGTGACAGCGTAGCACGCGAATGCAAGACTCCCGCGTGGTATATTCCATTTCACTTCCCGTAGGCGACTGTCCCACCCCCGCGCCCACGTCAAACACACGGACTTGCCGGTCTCCAGAGACGGTCGCACTACCAAAATAATTGTTTTCACATCCAAAGTGAAGGCAGTAAAGACTTACATCCTCGTAGAAAACGGGAGCATGTGTGCATTGAAGATATTCTGTGTATGACCTGTGCTGATCACACTCTGGCACGCGAATGGATACTCTTCCTGACTTGCAGCATTCGACAATTTCTCAGCTAAGTCTGCGGCCGCGCTAGACGAGCAGCTTGGACCAGAGCTACCAGATGCATTAGCACCAGTAGAACCTGATGGGTCCATCCGCCAGACTCGAATCCTATTATGATATTACAAACAATATATCCAAGTCAGCCATATGGGATGAGAACTTCCTCGAGCACACTCACTTGGTATCGTCCCCACCGGTGATTAGGAGCTCTCCACCCTGCGCCCAGCTAACCGCGTTGACGCAGCTACGTAATGTAAGAGCAATCATAAGAGCAGTGATCTCCAAGACCAGGTCCAAAGCAATTCACCATCCAGTCGCCGGCCATCCGAGTCGGGAATGAACGATGAACAAGACCTGTCGAGTAAGGCGACGCACCCAGTATGTCCCCAGTTTTCTCCTCCAAGCACCCCCACCCTATCTAGCCTTCCGCTCAGTGCGCGCGCCACTCGCGCGCGCTTTATACGGTTTACTGGTGCATATTTTAACGTGGAGGGTATGCGAAGCGAAGAGGGAGATCGTAGGCATAGACCGTCAAAGTCGTTGGCATCATCCATGTTCGATATCTTTAGATGACTGGTAAAGATGATAGACTAAGATACATGTAGTGCACAAGTTACCCTGTTACTATTTATGCACACTACTCCTGTTATCACGTTACGTCAACTTCGTATGACAATTTCTTGGACAAAGATGATTCAATAGCACTAGCACTGTTTATATGCTATGCAATGTATCTGATTAACATGTTACAACTCTACAGCAGAGCATCGCAGCAGCAGGTAATGGCGCATTATGATAACCCAAGCACTCATAATTAAAAATTTTCAAACCGTGCAGAAGACATGTATGTGCCACCTCGTGGTATAGATACCAGCTTCGACATAGTACGGGATTGCATAGGAACCCTTTATGCAGCCTTGGCAAACCCTACAGCGTTCTTGCCGAGGTCGTAAATCGTGTAGTAACGGCGGAGGAACACATCACCTGAAGGCACGTATCAGAATGAAGTTCGTAGAAAAAATATATAAATCACATACCAATAATCCACAATGAACCTCCAGGTAAGTTGATATCCATACCGGTGAACGACGAGATACACGTGCCCTGAACTTCCAATACGTAGTCGCTTCCCTTTAGTGGGTAGGGTTTGCCGCCGAAATAGAAGGTCATATCGGGAAGAGATGGGACTTTAGCACAGTCCACCTGGTATTGGCCGTTCCAGGACTTGGTGGCACCAATTTGGGTATTGAGCATTTCGGCAATGTCAGTGGGAAGGGCAATGAGGGAGGTGCCTGCATGCAATTGAGTGAGAATGTGGCATCAATCAGATAAAGAGGTGACTTGCCAGTGTCGATAGCAGCGCCCGTCATGTCAAGTTCCAGTACATCGGTTCCAAATGCGACCTTCTCGAGCTCAACTTCCCAGTATGCCTTGCGGCGGAGAGGGACATAGTTGATGCGACCGGTGTACGCAGCGTGGTCGACACCACCAAACGTGGCCTCACCACCATCGGCTTCTGACTCACCAAGGCGGAAGGCGAAGACGGGCTCATCGATAAGACCTTGATTAAGCATGTTGTAGAATGGAGGAGTGATGTGGTTGACAGAGATGGTATCGTAGGCAAGGCCGAGGATACCGTCGAACCTAATTCACGAGTCAACCGCAAATTACCAGTACTTTCAAGGGAAATGTACATACTTGCCGAAGGCAAAAGTCAGACCAGGCTCTTTGGTGGCCTCCGCAAAGTCCTGGTTGCGGATAGAGATATCACCGATGGTAAGAACGTCTGAGGAGACGTAACCCTCCATGGAACCAGTGCCGTACTGAATGGAGAACTCGGATCCATTGGCCTTGTACGTGGAGGAAGAGCTAGACTCGTATTTAGCGTGAAGGAAGCACGCGATAGATGTGCACTTGGAGCTGGGGACCCAGAGGTTACTCGACCTAGAAGAGAGTGAATGTTGAGAATGCGACAAAAAAAATCGAAGAGAAACTCCTGACCCAGTGTCAAGGATGACCTTGAATGACTGAGGGGGCGTACCGATGAGGATCTCAGTATAATACTGAGCATTCATGAAGTCTGAGAAATGTGAGTATGACAGCAAGAGAGGAGAGGATAGTCACATACTAGTGAGGGGGACGTCATGTCCACCATTTATGACCTCCTGGGTCCAGAAGAGGTCATCTTCACCAGTTGGCGGACGAATGTGACGGCCAGCGCCGCCAGCACCCATCAAAGGTAGCTGTTGGTAAGGCGCTGCTCCATACTTCTCGGCAAGGTAGGCAGTCTCTAATGCATGACCTGGTGATACTTGTGGTAGCTTGTTAAGCTTAAGTTTGTGGACACCAGCTGAAGCAAAAGGAAGGAGGCAGAGCGTTGTGGCGAACGCGGAGAGCAACATCGTGTAAAGAGAAAGGCACGCGGGGAAGTTCGCAGCAGTGAACTGTCTTAAATAGGGCTGACGTCGTCCCATGAACGGATTCCTAAATAGGAAAATTAAGCCGTGGATGGTCGGGAATGGACTTGTTGCCGCTCGCAGCCACGGCGAACCAACGCCTTCAGGACCTCCCACCGGTAATTCTGGTCTCCAATTCGCAGTAGTCGCTCACAACGAGCGTCAGCTCGCGATATACGACTTTTCAACATCATTAACTTACACCTGACACGAGCATTATGGCAACCGGTTTTCGTCAATGTTCTGCAATTGCTTGGCTTTTCCTTATAAAATATATCTCCACAGCTTACGCCCAGAAGCTCCCCTCCATATTTCCAGTTCCACCATTACAATGGCTCAATATCACCGGTAGCATACAGGGTGCACCACCGGCTGCCGTCAAATATCCGTCCATCGGTTACGATCCAACGACGGGCTACCTTATCATTTTCGGTGGTGAATCATCTAGTGGTATCCCAACAGACCAGACCTACCTGTATGTGCAATTTTCTGTGCATCTTTCTGTGTTATATAGGACATAATTTCAGCTTGAACCTCGGCACACTTGAATGGGGTACTCCTCAGCCTCAGTCAGGTCTACCACAAGGTTCACCCCCAGCCAGGTACATGGCTGTCAGTGGTGAAGACTTCTCCTCCAGTTAGTAAGTATCAGTCTATTTATTCAATTTTATCCATCTCATAATTGACCAGTCGGCATGCTCACTTGGTGATGGGTGGAAGGGGGATCTCTGGACAAGCTTTATCGGACGTATGGGTTCGTGTTACTCGCAACATTCAGCCTATCAGGCTTGCTCATCTTCATCCAGGAGTTTGACTTCATAAACCATTTCTGGTCTGAAGTCACTGTAACGACAAGTAGTCCACCACCACGTTGGGGCGCCTCTGGTGGGCGGGACGATACAGTAGCGCCTAATGCCACCACAACAAGCAACACATTTTACATGTCTGGTGGCACCGATGGCACAAACATGTACCCCCTATCAGATGTTTGGGATTTCACCATCTCCGGAACGTTATCCTCTAATCTGGCGACTGGTTCCACAAATGGTGCTTGGAGTCACCAAACCGTTGGCAATGCAGGCTACAGTGTCAACCAGGCTTCCACAGTCGTTCAGACCAACCTCATCTCTGTGAGCGGCTGTAATTCGACCAATAATTCAAATGAATCGTGCGCCGAGGGTAACTCATATGTTCTGGAAGTAGGATCGAACATAGAAATCAATCCCCCCTCTTGTCCCGCTCCACGATACGGAGGGTCATTGGCTCCAAACTTGAATCCTTTTTCTTCCAGTTATGGGAACCAGGTGTTCCTTGTACTTGGGACTTTCAACTCCTCATTGTGGGACGACCAAGGTGGTCTGCGGAAGGGTGAGGTAGCAGTTCTGGACATTGGATCAGGCGATTGGAGTAGAGTCCTTCCGGCCGGTGATCCGGGCCAAGATGGCGTTCAGACTTATCCCACACCTCGGGAGGGCGCCGTTGCCCTTTCTTATTCTCAGGCGCTCGTCGGTTCGAATACAGGTGTGGCTTCCGATACCATTGTCTTCGGAGGTCAGGATGATTCCGGTGAATACCTCACGGAAGTTTGGATCTTGAGGGCGTACAATGGTTCCATTTCATCCTCTGGCGGCAACTGGGGAGCTCCATCGGGTGCTCTTCAGACAGGCATCAGCGCTAATGGTGCTAATGTTACCATTCAATACCTAACTCAATGCGCGGCGCAGCTCACGTCTCCAAATACTACCACGTCGCCTGGTTCCCCAAGTACAACAAATGGTCCTCAGTCATACCAGTCTTACGATGTCTCTTTCGCGCACAAACTATTGGCACCCCTTTCTCTTGCCATTCTTCTCCCGTCCCTCCTGCTTTTACGCCTGGCTCTGCCTCCAGCACAAACGCATCGTCCCACGGATCGCAATCTTGCTCTCTTCTATCTATCCGCTATCGTAGCTCTTGCCGCATATGGTGCTGGTGTTGGCGGTCTTGTTTCGTCGTTCACATCAATGAGCTCTACAGTGATCACAATGAAACGTTCTACATCCCGTACAGTTCTACCGACTGGGCATGGAGTCGCAGGACTCGCATTATTCATCGCACTCTATGTGATAATGCCCTTTTTGTATCTCTTTCATTTGTGCTGCTTGCCATCACGGTCACCGAAAGAAGTCAGCCAGGAGGCAATTACTTCGCGCGCCAACTCCACTGACACTGCTGAGAAGCTCGCAGCTTACACTGCTACGCAGCACTCACACTATCCTCCTTCCCAACATTCTCCTCGCACCCGTCTACATTCCTGGGGTGGTTCGAGCTTCTTCATGGGCCGCAGGAGTCGGGAGGGAAGAACCTCTACCGACAGCGAATCCATGCACTCGTCTGGGCCGCAACGAGCATTTGAGGTTGTCAATCGCCCAGCACGTATTCGTAGATCCAGTGCAAATGGGCTTGCATATCCAAATACAGATGTTTATCAGCGCGTGCCTGTTGCACCAAGGAGCTTAGGCGACGTAGACTGGCTTGATCGACGCCGCAGTCTGAATGCAGTGGTGAGCGCTAAACTCTTCCTGATTGCTTCTAGCAGAAGATATTTAATGCCATCTTAGAACGAGCTCGATCTTGTGTCTGGCCAAGGTCAACGCAACCTCATCAACAGCTCCACTCCCAACACAGCAGAAATGTTGAGCACTCGTGCACTCGTGCCTACGCCCACATTTTCTCACGTTACTTACGAGCTGCCTTCGCTGTTTGAGATATGCCTTCGTGTCCTCTTCCATACTCTCGTTTTAGCTCTTTGCATTTTTTCCCTCATCGCACTGTGGAATTGGGCTCGTCTGGCACTCTTCGCAGTATTCCTTCTATGGACAATTATTTTTTATATTTGCCTTTTTACCCTCGCATGGCATGGTCGACCAAGGAGGTCCATACTTACCTATCTAATCGCCCGGTTTCGCACAGAGCCTCCGCCAGCTGTTTCTCCGGGGACCCCGACCTCTCGTCCGTTGTCAGTGGTGGGCAACGAACAATATCCTTTCCCTACCGATACTCGTGGCCCATACCTCCATGAACCTCCTTATCGCGCTACCAGGGTTCATGATGATGTGTCCACAACTATCGGCGGACCTCGCTCAGTCGAAACAGATTACGATGAGGAGGATCTAGATGAAGAGACCAGACAGCGGCGGATAGAAGAAGAGATGGGTAGACGAGAAGTGTCTATCGTCACAGTCCCCAAACGCAGGCTATGGATAACGAACCCTTCATGAGCTTGTTGAACGTTGATCAACCATTCCATGGGCACTCATTCTATGTGTTACTACTCATTGGCGCCTTCCTTTCCTATGTCATCGTACCATATAACTGCATATTCCTTAATCGACACCACCATTCAAGGATTCGTTCAATGCTCCACGGTATTTTTCACGTAGATCTATTCACACGTTTTGATCTCCACTATACCGATGTATTTCTGTGTGCAACGGACATTAAAGGACTGACTAGAATTGTAAAAAGCGAGCGAATGTCCAAAGAGTGTCCATAAAAATCCTGCGATAAAAGCAAGTATTAAGCCAAAGAAACATAAACCTAGCCCAAACTGCTCAGCTCTCACTCGCCCTCCACAGCAACATCACGTCGCCACCTGTCCACACGACCATACTTGCCTGCATCGTGCACTGGGGGAGGTGAAGGGGGAGCCATTGGTACGCCCATCATCATCGAAGGGACAGCCATGGGCGTGAAAACGCCGGATCCCATCATGGCGGGGTTGAAAAACATGTTGTTCTGCATTTGAGCTTGCATCATCATTTGTTGTTGTTGCTGAGCCTGGGCAAACATCTGGTACTGTGTTCGACGTTGTTGCTCAGGGTGGAAGGCCAGCGGCTTATCGTCATCTTCTTCGCCACCAATAAAAGGCAATGATGTCTGAGAGGCTAGTGGTAATCTAGAGGCCCGTAGACCAAGCGGCCGCTCGTCCTCATCTTCGTCCTCATCCATGCGGGATCGGCCATCGAAGTTCACAGATCTGGCTCTGTTGATGACATCTACCAGAGGCTTGTCCTCGTCATCGTCATCTGCATGATGCGAAAGGTGAGTGGCCCGTTTGACGATCCTGGCTGCTGCTGCCGTCAGCGGTATATCTTCTTCCGAATCATCATGAACGCCCAATGACCCCAATTGCGATGCTCGCCTGACAACACGCTGAGCAGCAGCTGTCAATGGAAGGTCTTCTTCACTATCGTCGCCATTTAGTTGCGGAGATGCGTTGACGTTAGATGGATACCGTAGCCCAACCCCAGTAGTCCGTCTGAGCTCATTTTCTTCGTCCGAAGACTCAGAAACCCAACGGTCGGCGGCTTTTTCGAGAGTTCCCTTTGGCACATCATTATCATTGTCGCTGTCGCTTTCACTTTCGTCGTCGACCTGTGGTGCGCGCTTAAGAATGGGCCTCTGGATGGCAGGTAGAGTGGGAGGGGCCGAGCCTACTCGCGATCCAGAGGGGAGGTCGGGTGAAGAAGTGGACTCTAGCTGAATGGCGCTACCTTTTCCTTTCGCCTTTCCTTTCTTCTTTTTCTTACTCCGGCGCTCCTCTTCCTCCTCTTCCCGCTTCTTCCGCGCTTCAGCTTCAGCTTTCTCTTCCGCCTCCATTTTTCTCAGCTTGACCATTTCGAGATCCCACAACGTATCCACACCAAAAACAGAGCGACTTTTAGACAAGAGCTGCTCTGCTCCTGGACCGAGATTCGAGGGAGCCTTTTCTCCATCCATGTCCAGGAGAGGTTTGCTGCCAGAAGAGTTCCGGCGCAAGAGAGACTGGCGAGGATTTGAAGTGATCGCGTTGTCAAGATTCTGTGAAGGGGGACGACCGAGCGTCTGGGGGTCAATAAGAGTACTTGATCGGCGAATCTGACCCCGGACCATCATCGATGGTCTTTCATCGCCAGTGAAGACACTAAAGTGACCATAAGAACAGTACTGAAAGGACACTTGAGTTGCTTACCGAGCTTTCTGCTTTATTTCCGCTTTGCGATGTTCTAGATTATCTATTAAACTCCTTCCATAGAGCCTCCCAGCCGGGCGCTTCATTTCCGTCTCAGTGGGAGAAGGGACAGTAGGGAGAGGTATTGAAACGGGCGCAGGAGACTCTTCTTCTTCTGGTTCTTCGAACTTCGCTTGTTCACCATCTTTCATCGCTCGAGGAAGACGACGGTCGATGTCAGAGTACGCAATATCTCTTTGCCCTCCGACCACAAGTGTATTGCGGAAAGCGAGTTGAGACAGCGTAAGACTTGCTCGAGGATTGGGAGTGAAAGAATTGGATGCTATGGGTGCCGATGCGGGAGCCATGTAGTTCGTTAAAGAGGTGGACGAACGGTTCGCAGAGCGAGCACCTGGCGGCAAGGGCGGACCATCGGTAGATGTCTCAAATCCAATTCTAGGCGTAAAAGAAGGAGGGGGAGGAGGAGGAGGAGCCACATTTTGCAAAGGGCTTGGCATGACCAGAATCTTTGGCCTAAGCAGCTCAACGGTGGAATAAGGCCGATCCCTGCGTGAGTCTGCTTCGGTGTCATTATCAATGAGGACCCGAGTGCCCATTGACCCAACGGATATTGTTCGCGCACGAACTTTGGGATCAAATCGAGACAGCCGGGAAGGAGATGGAGGTCTTACAGCAAAGGGATTCTCTGCAAGCATATTCTTGGATGCCATAGTACCCATTGTTGCATTAGACGCTGTTCTCCCGTGATTGACTTTGGGATCAAACCGTGATGCACGGTCAGGTGATGGAGGCCGGACAGAAAAGGGACTGCCCTCCGCATCAACATTTGCGCTGGTCAGAAAATTCTTTGAGCCCATACTAGTGTCGGATTGAGTACGGGTATGTAAGTCAGCACGTGAAGTAGGTCTTTCTCCACCGGGAGAACCATCTCGAATTGAAACAGACGGGAACGGAACAGAATGAAGAGGGGGGGCAACAGACAGTGTCTCGATGAGAGCGTGGCTGGATTCACGGCGACGGGGCATTGGACGCTGAGGGGATTGCATTCGTTCTAAGTCAGCAGAAGATCGAGGACGAGCAATGTCTGAACCAGCAGTGTTCTCAGCGTCCAAGAAAGCACCTCCAACGCCAAAGTCATCCATGGCCCCGGTGCTCATAGGTCGGGACAACCTTCCCCGAGGTCCGTCGTCTATAGCGCTCCGGGCATTTCGATGCATCATCATTACCGGATGAGGATTCGGCAACACCTCTGACTTAGCCTTCGCCTTGCCCTTTGCTTTGGCTTTGTCCTTGATGAATTGGTCAAGGCCCCATGACGCGAGATCTACCTCGCCAGCTTCCTCGTCTTCGAGCTCCTCGTCATCATCAGCTCCGAAAGGATTCCTGAGTCCGTCAATGGAGCTTCTAGACCTTCGATGTCCCGGAGTAGAATCGCCTGCTTCACTGGGCACAGCTACTCCAAGGTAGTCAGTGCTTTTACGAGACTGCCCTGCACCTCGTCGAAGATGAGCGAAGATAGCGCTGTCATGTGCGGAGACCAGAGGCAAGTAAGGGTTGGTTGGATCATTGTCATACTCTGCAATTCCAAGAGACTTTGTGAAGCGTGTCCGTTATCCGAGTCTCACACACTTACCAAGTAGCGCTGCAGCTAATTGAAGGCGGGAGAAGGCTGCAGGTGCAGCCATTGAAGCTTGTCAAACGCAAAATTCGGGTCGAGTCTAAAAACGATTGTGAAGGCCTCGGCGTCGACTAGCTATGGACGTTCTCAATAGTTCTGCCAACGTGGTGGCATCAAGGTGGTATAGCCGCTATCTCCCACGTGGTCACCTGCCGAGTCGTTTTGGTCAAGTTCAACTGGCCAGTATGAATTTCGATTATTCCTCGCGCAATCCATGAATATTTTAATGATCGAACAAATCACAAGGCTGATATGCCATAGATACCTACATAGTACCTAACATATCAAGCACATTACAGTTGTCGACAAGAACACTAAAACAATCTTCCAGGTGCAGTGTAGTTAGTAGTAGAACAGCCAGTACCAGCCTTAGTACAGGTTTCATGATCATCTTTATGTCCATCCCAATCAACATTCACACCCGTTTCCTCGAGGAGCCGCACCTGACCAGCTGTCAAATTTTTCATGCACCCTGCGAGTCGAAGTTCGTGTAAATAAGTGCCACGTTCCGCTCGCTGTTTGATGACATGCTGGAGGTCTTCAGCTTCATGATCCCCAAAGTTCGTACCCTCAAGCTCTAGAACACGGAGTGAGGGATATGCCAGACCTGTGACCTGGGTGTCATCAAAAGAAAGCGCCTCAATTAAGCCACGAATGGAGTTCCTGCTGAGATGAATAATTTGAAGATCTAGGAGGTCGGCCGACCCAGTGCGCCAGAAGAGTTCTGGGAGATCATATAATGACTCAAGAAACATGCTGTGAATCCTGGCCTGCGGCGAGGCGATTCGACATAATTCAAATATGATGGTCGACTGAACATGGGCGAGTGGGTTGCATGTAAATTGAATCGAGAGTGGTATGTCATCATCAGCAGGGTTCCAGGAATAATGATAATGAGATTTGAACGCCATTGATGTGCAAAACTGGACGACAAAACCATTGTTCGAAATGCGGATGGCGCGCAGGGACCGAACAAAGGGACTGGGTCCGCCAGAAGCCCTATCCATGGCAGAAAACAGATCAAAAAAGCTTTGAGAGCCTTCAATTTGTGAAAGGTGTAGAGCGGTCTTGACACCGGCCGGAAGGACTAGACGGTCGAAGAGAGAGACAATAGTTTTGGGAGTACCAATGTCTAGCGCTATACTCTTCAACTGGATGAGCGGCACCTTATCGCAGAGTTCTGTGTCCCCGAAAGGCGTCATGTTGGACAGCCACTGAAGTGTAAGTTGCTCCAAGTCAGGCATATATCTCAGAGTTGACAAGAGTTGCACCAGAGTAGGAAGGGCGCCTGTTGTTCCTCTCACACTTAAAGATCGAAGCCCACTGAAGATGCTCCATGCCCAGTTCAAGCTGCACAGCACAAATGCAATGCTCTGAAGTAAGGGTACTTGTCCTTGAAAGATGGTGTCTGATATGGGCATCAGTGAATGATGGACGTTCCCTATGACCGCGAATTCGAATATTTTGAGAGATGGTGCGGGCTGTAATGATAACAATTCCGTAATGCGATCGACATCTGTTGAAACTGAGCAAATTTTGAGGATCTTGATCCGAGATAGATGCGAAAGAACTGGCTCCAAGCAACCTCGTAGTGAGACCGGTGCATGGTATGTGGCAACCAAATGAGCATCTTTCGACCTCTCAAGCATGACGTCCAGCCAACGAGGAGAGACGCAGCTAACAGATATCCAAAGGGTTGGACAATCGAGAGCGAGTTGGCGCCAGTGCTTACAGACATGTGTAAGTATCAGACAAATAGGGGTACCGCGATGGTGGGATGTGCTTGTATGATCCTCGAAGCTCTCGAAATGCCTGAAGACAGTCACGAGAATCTCAGGCGGAAGACAAGAAATACGGGCGAGACAATTGCGGCGAGAATGAAGGACGCGCATAGACTCCGCTAATGCAGCAAGATCTTGGTCGATGCGGGCGCGACACCGCTCAACGAGAGCGGTAGCGCTTCTAGGCGTAACATTGACTAGAATATCTGATAGCGTTGACATGAGAGACCTGTGTAGCGCAGTTGTTAATTGAGTTTGCATTAAATTGTAGTGAGAAATATCACCTTTCGTTCAACGGTGGTAGACCGTAGTATACCAGAAAAATTCCAAACACCAGCTCGTGCCACCTATGAATAGTATGGCTGGCCTGCGTTCCAGTGTGCCCCTGGCGGATTTGCGAACAGGAAGAAAAACTTGAACCCTGCACAGCTGCAAATGTTGGAACTGCGTAACCTCTGGATCGAACTGGCTGGCTGACATGACAGGGACCTCAATCGACAATTATATCGGAATTTCCCGCGCAAATTTGGCGTTTGTACCCCACTCTCCACATTGTACATAAGAGAAGCTAGTGAGGGAAAACAGATGAGGGATTATATCAACCCCGTATCTGTCTCAGACGCGGTGCTCGCTAGGCATCTGAGTCAATAGAAGGGTCTGATCCATTTCGGTCCACACGTAACAAACGAGTAGTATGACCGCGCGCTGTCACAAGGATGGCCTAAGCCTGCAAAGCGCGGTGTGCTGCGAACCTGGGCCACACAAAATGACGATCAGACACACGTCATCATCAGCTGTTCAGTTTAATTCTTATGTTCATCACCTTTGTGCAAATATTGTTCATGAAGGCACACTCCCACCGCCGACGGCCCTACTTATCTCATCTACTTTCCGTCGGAAGCGCTTCCACTTGGCGCTCCCCACACCCGCAGGCGTATCATGAAGTCGGATGAAGGGGTTCGAGGAGGCATGATAGTAGGCTAGGTGGAGGGCTCTAAATGTCTAAAGATACATCAGTGCCAAAGAATGGATGAGGTGGACGATGAAAAACGAATAAATTCATAGGACGCACCATGATCACCTCCGCATCACGCACGACAGAGTCTGTGAGTGGGAGTGCGAGAACAATCTTCATTTTGAGAGGCGTGATGTACCCATAAGCGGCTATGTCATCCATAGCGTAGAGAAGGCCGAGGTAGCAATCGTTAGATTTCGTTGGACCATTTGCTAATGTCGAGTGTCGGAGGAGGTATTTTCGTGAGCGGGGAATGAAAAGTAGATGGGGCACTGACTTCGTTCCTCAATAACATCGAGACTTGTATGGGCTACATAGTGATATTTCAGCTCATCCCCTTTCTCAAATGTGCGGATGAGGATCGGGTGGTTGTGGGGTGATATGAACGCGACTGCATTCAGGCGCAGCAGAGGTGCCATCTTTGTTTTTCGCAGATGACCACATGTAAACAAGACTCAGGGACGACTGTGACTGAAATATATGCGGTGTGACCAGTGTGACTGTCATATCCTTGATTCAGCCACCTGCCCTTCGGTGCAGGTTACCTGAGTTTTGGCTCCTTTCCGCAGTGAATATTGATGTCTTTTCTGATATAGAAAACAATCACCCCCACCACATCCCGGGCTGATCTGTTATAATCTTCCCGGCAATGACCTCACGGTTGTAAACACGGTCAAAGACACTACGAACAACAGATTCCACATTCTGAGGACTTCTGTATGAATCGGTGGCTTTCGACAACCCTAGTCCTATCTGGTGCAATCATCACTCATTCTCGTTCCGTTCATGAAATGGTGCAATTGCTTAGACCTTACTACCTGTCGTACGTGACACTCGCGGTAGTACCATTTCCCTGCAGACAATCATGACAGTGAAGTAATAGTCTAGAGTAATTTTCAGTCAAACATTCAATGCAACCCGAGATACCCGAACACGCACCTTCTTCGTGAGCTCATATATCCTCCTCTGCACGGCAAACAATATTGCAGCAGTGAGGACACTCTGCAGAAGTTTACTGCCGATGCCTTTGTACAGTCCTTCTATTCCTTCCTCTTTCAAGATGGTAGCGAGACCATCGAGAGAAGATTTGTATTGCTCTGCGCGTGCCTGCCCAGCTTGGAGCCTGCTCTTTAGAACACTGAGTACAAGTCAGATCTCGGCCTGAAAAGCTCTGTCAACCGCTAAGGCTCACATGTAAGGATATGTTGAGCCAGTTGCGACTGCAAATCAACTGTCAACCTAATTCCAACTACACTCGTATTTCAGAGAGCGCACCAAGTTTCGAAAGTGCGCCCAAGACAAAGAAATCCCGGTCGGACAAAATTGCAACCGCATTTCCAGAACCCCCCGCCCTTAGCTTCAAGGTCCTCCTCTTAATCAAAAAGTTTTTCAACTGCTCAAACACCGTGTACTGCAGTACAGGGTTGATCACGAGCACTAAAGCAGGGCCGAGCCCACGGAAGAACCCGTTCAGCCCGTCTTTAGCAATAACGGCTTTAATGATTTGCAAGACACTTGGCCGTCTAGGTATTGCACGTTCATCGGAAGGGGAGGGTTCTACTCGAACGGCTTGAGACGTCTGTATAACCCAAATCGGATTGCTGATGACGGTGGTTGCTGATCCTAGAATGTGGGGATGTTTAACGATAAGTCTTACCACCACCCATGCGTACCGAGGCTAGCGCACCAGCAATTACGCCTGCTAACATCGACTCCAACATGGTAAGCGCCTTGCTCCCCTGCCTCGCATTCAGAATGCTCTCTCTGGAACGTTCATAGAAATAATAATACACCCTGTTAGCGTTTTGAGTGTGAGCGGAACTCAATGCGGGACGTTCGGGAAGCTGTACCCGTTTGTGACAGCTATCCCGAGCAAACTTGGGCTCAGACCGCTGTAAAGCCCGGAAATTCCCTCACGCTGGACAATCTCGAGAAGGTGTTGAGCTACGCTCTGTCAACACGCGTGAGCACAAGACACAGGCCAGTGTTTCTACATCTCAAATTGTAGTCACCTTGGAGTCATTCTTCACGTCGACTGCAGCGCGCGTCGATAAGACTATGAGTGGGCTGCGAGGACATGAGAATTTCTTGAATCTACACTCACGCACATACTAATAGGATGCTACGTACTATGTTGCGGACATGGCGACGATGCCACCGGCAGCCCCCGCGAGTGAATGAATGGCGGAGTCGCTTACCATGATGCAAATGACGCGCAAGACTATGCTATGTGCGTCCGAGTGAAGTCAAGAAAGATTAGAAGCGAAGAAGTCTTCCGTATTCCGGTCACGGCCTGATATGGAAAATCAATGCAAGGAGAGCTTGGCGCCCATGTCGTTGCACTGCGGATTTCCAAATTGGGATACGAAAGGAAGCACAGCTGCAAAGATATCAAGACTTAAGAGGAGGGCGAATCGCAGCGTTAACTTGAAGCTTGTCGAGCGGTGTCACACCAATAATCTTATCATGCAGTGATGCCAACATCATACTAAAGTACGTATCGAAACACGTGCCAGTCCAAGAAAACTTCAGTTATGTTCACGTGTTGTCGAGTTTTTCTTTCACCACGATCGAGCAGGATAGCCGAACTTCGTGAAAGCTGATGGCTGCCATGCCATATGAGAGGGCTAGCCACGATAAACTGATCAGTGCGGGTCCGAGTTGTGAAATTTTGAAGGTTACAGGATGTAGTGAAGCCCATGACGTGCATCCACATCGTTTCGCAGTCGACAACCTAATGCAATAAAATACAACATCTACCTCAATTGAGCTTGATGAATACATAGATCAACGAATGGCACGCAGCAATTAGTCACCTAAATACACGTATGGGGTTCACTGCTTCTGGCTCTGCCATGCCGGGTATGCTTCGCATCGGTCCTCACTTGTCGACTTTGAACGTGTCATCCCGCAACTGCTTAAGCAGCTGCTGCATCTCTTCGACATCCTTCTTGAAGCCATTAGAGCTGCCGCCAGAATCCTGCCTGGTAGAAAACGAGTCGCCGATAGTAGCTTTACCATCGTCCAGTATGAGCCATTTGTCCAACTGCGAGATGATGGCTTGGGATTTGAGGCGGTAGTGCGTACGGATTACGTCGCCGAAGGGCTCTGGAGGGTTCTTAAGGTTACCGAGCATCTGCAACATCAAAGGTAAGAAAAGACGGTGGACAATCAAGCATAGATCTTACTGCAGTCTTGACAACCATCCTCCGAACGTTGGAAGAATCTTACGAAAATGTCAGGAAAAACGCTAATCATCAAGTTTAGCCACTCACATTGCCTCGACTGGGGAGTACCACCATCGTTTGCCCATCCAGGCTCGTTAAGATAAGGTTCCTCGCAAAGGATCATGGACTGAATGGATATAAGAACCTACAGGGTGTGAACACAAATACTGAGGGACAATAGAGGAGCACAAACTTGTAGCAATGTCGATTTTCCAGAGACCCACCCTGGTCCAGACCATGTACCGAGAAGAGACAGGCAAACTTTACCATCCTGAAATATGGTGAGAACATATCACTTCCTGGGTCTTTGCACTCACTGCGTAGAGATTAGGATTGAACCGATACTTTCCGCCGTTGGTCTACCAAGGGATCTCAGCTACATAAATACTCGACCCAAGGCAGTCACTCACCGTCATATATTTGACGCTCGGGGGTGCTTGGTTATAATTCGGTCCAAGGAAAATATCAAACAAGAAACTGCAGAATCTCTGAGCAAGAGAATTTTGTTTTGCGAGTGACTCACCAGCCATCTTGATACCTAGACAACAAAAGTAAGAATAACTCAGGAAAGCACGAAAAAAGTACTGACGGAGTTCCTTCTGGACCTATGATGAGCGCCTTGATGATGTCTACCCGGTTCTCGTCGACTCTCAAGAAGACCGAGGAATCCCATGCAACAGGTAGATTCGTCGTCAAAACGGCGAGCTGCGTGTTCTACTAAGTCAAAAAACCTTGGTGAAAGAAACCCCACAAAACCTCTTTTGCGATAGCTAGAGAACGCTTAGGGATGTCCGAGGTGGCAAGCATTCGGGCCTCGCTATTATAGTAGAATTTGTAATGGGGCAAGCTCTCTTCTATCGCCCCTTTCTTGTCTTCCTCTCTTGGAACAGTAAGGTCACAATATTCGAATCGAACTTGAGTAGCCCAGTCGACGTAAGCCTTTTTCCGTGCTTCATCTGTGGTAGCGAGAGTAATCGACGAATGATCAAACGGTTCTGATGAGATCTTTGGTAATGCAGCATGTAATCGGTCAACAAATGCGTCGCCCTTGGTTTCGCGCAGTGAGCGATCGATGGCACTTGCAGTTGCCAAGATCCGTTGACAAAATAAGAGCAGCCTGTGGTTTTCATCAGACAAAGAAGGGGTCAATTCTCTCTCCTTGCCCTTCGAGGACGATGTCATGCGTTTCTGCTCCTCCGTCATCTCAAGAACCTCTGGGTCAGGAGTTTTAATGCCTTCCAATCCTTTGATAGCAGCCTGCGCTTGAATGACAATTGCTTCCAAGAGTTCTCGCGGGCCAGCACTACCTTCATAGATGATAGTTCGTTCCCGTATGGGTGCCTTACCCCTGGCTACTTTCTTGGGTGCGACAGATTTCACAGAGGAAACCACCATAATCGGCATCGCCATCATACTTGCCAATGCTTCATGGTTAGATATAGTCTGTAGTGAGGCATCAATCAATACGGTCGAAAATATGATGTGATAGTGCGCTACCTCAAGCCATTCAAATAACTCAAAGTACAGTACAGAACGATCTGACATGTCTGAGAGGGAATCATTCCTGAGTAGAGTGGTGCAGAGATAGTTGAAGCGCCTGCGAAGATGTGCAAGAGCCGTAGGGTGCACCATGTAGTCGCTGGTTCGTGCACCTCCTTCTCGGCGCAGAGACGGAAGATATTCGCGGATCTGGGAAAGTATCGTACCGATCTTCTCATCTTTGAGGCGCTGGATGACCTGAGCTTCTATTTGACCAGAAGTCTTGCATTTCCTCAGAAAACAATTACTGATGACGTTCACATGAAAACTCACATCTTCTTTCACATCTCCAGCATAACCAACGCCCCCTTTCGACTTCTTCCCAACTGGCAAAGACATATAATAGCTATCATCTTCGTCATCGTCCCCTTTCGGAGTAGACGAAGAAGAGTGCAGATCGGTCTTCCGTCTCTTGTTCGTTTTTAATTTCTGGGAACTCTCTTCGGAAGTTTGTTGACGCTGCTCAGAGAACGTGTGTTCCAACATAGCTAGCCCGATGCCCAATATAACGCCTTGCAGATTGGAACAATGGAATAGCTTGTCATCATCCGAAGAGGAAGGGTCACGATTGTTTGCAGTGTTGATAGGTTCTCCGCACGCGAAACAAAAATCCACCTTGCATGCAGGACAAGTGCGCTTTACGACACGGCGAAGATGTTGGATATACAGCAAGAAATCTGGCTATATGCAAATTAGCTCTCGGCTTTGTAAAGTGGATGGCTTTACACACAAAAATGGCGAAGAAGTTACTCTTGAATCTCTGAATCCTATGTCCACATGATTGGGGACAAGGGCAGTCACTGCTGCTTAGTTCGTTGTAGAGACCGAACAAGAAACCCTGCTCGCCGCCCTCTGGACAACCTTTCATCCACTGACCCTGAGTCATAATCTTCACCTGCTCGTTAGTGTCTGGCATGAAGGCTGTCTCAGGTTCCTCTTCGACTTCTATGACTTCTTCGCGACGATCCTTCGAGAAGAAGACACCTTCGAAACCATCAAAAACACCGAAGGAACAAAACACAAAGATGTACTCGCCAGCGTATGGATCGGCTTCTACCACAGTCCTGGCCTTCTCGTCGTAATCAGAGTCATAGTCCACATAGTCATCCGCTGAAAGGTAATTGATGCATCAGAGGAACTGTCCAGGAAGTCACTCACCCTCATCTTCATCTTCCTCCATATCTACATCATTGTCGTCTTCTCCTTCTCCATCCTCATCTGGTGTCTAACCAAAACTGATGAAGACCATTTCCCAAATGGCAATGAGTTACATACAGCACTACGCGGCGTTCGTGATGGAGTGATGGGCGCTACTGGAGCAGCAGACTCCATACTAACATCTTCATCTGTCTCTTCTACGTCGGCGAACTCGCCTTCGAAGATCCGCTCGGCTGCCTGCATTACATCTTTGTACCGACGAAGAGCAGCTTGTGCTTGTGCCTCCGACGCACCCTATCAGCCACTGGCAGTCAACATGGCACTGCGCTGGAATCACAGAAGCAGGTCTTACCATCTCCACCAATTGTCGGATCTCTCTATCCATGGTGGCTGCAAGAGACTAGCCTGAGTACACCGTTACGGTGATCGATCTTAAGCTTCAGCCCTACTTTATGATAGTAACGAGTTTAAAGGTGTGATGATATTGCAACGTGACATTTGTGTCACAAGATGGGATTAGCCAATATTGCAGCTAAAAACATAAAAATGTAATAAATAAACGACCAACGCAGACACGAAGAATAAAACTCCTTCGATTGACTAAATTGAAAGAAATTCGTTCAGCGAAGAAGCAGAACTTAGCAAGTAAATCTGTGAGCACCACCCAAATAAAACCCTCCGAAATTTCGAGAGCGGCAAAGCCCATACCAAGCATAGAAAGAAGTCCAGAATACAACAATTCATACACACAACAACCCTAACACAACCCCGTCAGGCCAGCTGGTCGAAGCGGTCCAGAAGCGTGGCATCCATATTGAGAGGACACGGATATCCGCTCTTCAACCCTTGGTAATTTGTCGAGAAAAACTTTCTCGTTCATCCCGGTCGTAGCTAAGAGGATATGAAGACAAATCGCTCATCAATGCGAGCGTGTCCAAGCTGGCTCTTTGACGTCCTTGAAAAGCAGATGGTGGTGTACTACCATCATTGCTTCCAGAATCAATCTGGAATGGGAATGGCCCGAGACCAGAGGATGCTGTGGAAACCTGAGAAGCTGTGGACAATCCCAAGGTCTGACGGCTAGGAGGGGGGTCTAACGGGGGCAATTGTGTCTCTTCAGGTTCTGGCACGTCTGAAGGAGTGGTATCCTCCACCTGTGTAGTGGATGGTGAAAGAGATGCTGCCTCAATGACTGGAGGCTGCGACTGTGTAGCAGAGAACCGTTGGTGTAGAGGAGAACGAGGCGGGGAACGGATTGGAAGCGATGAAATGGGTGAAGGAGGGACAAAGGGGAACGATTCGAGGATAGAGTCTGCCCGCGTCGAGGTGGCAGAAACAACCGAGGAGCCCGAGATCCGCTTGCGATCCAAGCCCTGGGCACGGGCCTGTGCGTGTGCGTGTGCCAAGGCTAATTGCTGCTGTTCCTCAAGAGATGCTGGCTGGCGGGAGGTCTGCGCCGAGGCCGGCGATACCAGTCTACCCATGGTTGTTCTGGGCGACTTCTCGGGGTTCTTTGGGCACAATAGTCCAACATTGACACGCGTGGCACTGCTGATATCTATGATAGACCCGGCCTGAGTGCTGACGCTGGATGGACGACTCTCTCCGTCATTGGTAGACCATGGAAGACGGGGTAATTGGAGAGAAACTTCCGACACTGGGCGCGGCTGGTCTGGGATGTCACCGTGGACTTCAAATTCGTGATGATCCCCGAATGGGTCACTGCGCGGCGACGTATTATGCTCTTCCTCCATCTCGTCCAAGGCATCAGCGGGACCAAAAGAGCTGGCTGCAAGGGGTGAACGAATTGAAGGGCGTGAAGCAACAGACGGAATACTGTTCACGGATAAATGTGATGATACGGGCGTGGATGGACCTGGGGTCTGGATGACTTCTGCTTTGACGACTCCCAAGACCTGTCGAACACCTTGGCCTTGAGTGATTATCATCGGGGCTTCATTGAGGAAATCGCTGGAGTAGCTGGCGTTTGACATGTATGACATCCTCGATCCTGAGCGCTGACTCTGTGCGTAACCTGGGTTTGGACCACGCAAAGATTCGTCAGACACTGCAGAAGAATTGTCATTCAAGGAGAGGTCGGGTGCCCGAGCGGGCCGGACGGGAGAAGAAGTTGCAGCAGATCCCGAAGGCCATGAAGGTGTCAAAGAATTAGCTGATGCAGAGCCGGGGGATACCAGGGCAATAGGGATAACGTTTGTGCCATTTGTACCCGTTGACGTAGTCTGTATAGAATTACCATCGTCAAATGGATTGGGTTGAGTAGTAGGGACATTGAGAGAGACGGTGCCAGTTGTGGATGGACCCCGAGACTGCGGATCGAGGTCGATGACGCTATCTGAAGATGAGATGAACACTCGAACGGTATTGGGCTCGGAAGGCATCGGTGGCTGCGGCTTTTCGGTGGGATCTGGACGATTGAGAACTGCTTCTGCAGGAGCGGGAGCTTCGCCCTTGGCTTCCTGAGCCTGCTCCAGGGCCTTGCGGGTACTTGCACGACGACGGTACCAGAAGTAGAGTACCAAAGCCCCTACAAGGACCAGAACGATGGCAACGACTGCACCTGCGAGTGCGCCTGAGCTGACACCCCCATTGTTACTCGAGACGGCGGTGGTCTTTGCCTGACAAGTAAATGACGGGCAGACATTGCAAGTCCTGGCATGACGTCGGTGTGAGATTTGATCAGATTTTACCGACTAAAATGAACAGACCTAGTTATCTGGATGCAGCTCTGATCGGCTGAGCAAGTGCAAGATGGGGGAGTTGTAGGGCAAGTGACACATTGTCTGGTATCTAAGAACATGATCTGCAGAGAGAAGCAGAAAAGAGAAACTGAGTAAATGAGTGTGATTCGATGAAATTTAAGACTGAGTTTTGTTTTGAGAAATAGATCTAAATTCCTACCACAGCTGCTCACTGCAAGCAACGATGGTGGAGGATGAGAAGGATGGCCTACAACTGGACAATAGCCAAGTTGAAAGTCTAAAGGCGAGCCTAGTGACGAGCGTCTTCCCACGATTTTGGTGTTTGCCAGCGACCAGGAACACGGTGCGGTACTCATGACCTTGCCTTCTATCATCTTTTATTAGCACAAGCTTATTTTTACTTGAAACTCGAGGAGGTGAGAGTATCAGACTATCAGTAGGTCCGTATGGTTTCTGTTACTTATCACCATACCAATCCCTTTCATCAGGAATCATAATGTCTGGCCTCGCCGAGTGCACTATCGCAGTCGAGTGTCTGACTTATTGTCATGTTCCTAATGAGCCCCCTTCCTTGGATAACATCACTTTTCATCTCCGGCCTGGATCTCGAACAATCTTGGTCGGCGCCAATGGAGGCAAGTGGTACCTTGCCGCCCCTTGCTGCCTTACTGATCACTTACACAGCCGGAAAATCCACCCTCCTGCAGATTTTGGCGGGTAAAAGACTAGTAAAAGATGCTGAGATACGCATCAATGGCCTGGATGTCTTCAGAGATTCCCCGCCCGGCGTTACCTTCCTGGGCACGGAGTGGTCGGTAACTTCTTATCCTCATCACGACCGCAATTCACCATCAAGGTTCGATTGTCCTGTTCTCCAGGGCAATGAATCCAGTAGTCCGGAGTGATATCGTAGTATCCACTTTCTTGGACTCCGTGGGAGGATATAAATACAAGGAGAGGAGAGACAAGCTTCTAGACATTCTAGACGTGGACTTAGACTGGCATATGCATGCAATTTCCGATGGAGAACGTCGCCGCATCCAACTTTGCATGGGCCTCATGGCACCATGGGATGTTCTTCTCTTAGATGAAGTACGTGTTTTCATGCCATGTCTGTGAGGTTGTCTGAGCGACGCTTGTGCAGGTCACTGTTGACCTTGATGTCATGGTTCGGGATGAATTACTTACGTTCCTCCGAAACGACAGTATCGCCCGTGGAGCTACCATCATTTGTGGGTCGGAAGTTCTTGGTTCTTCAGCGTCGATTAAATATTTACACAGATGCAACGCATATTTTTGACGGACTCAATTCATTCCCCACGCACGTCGCCCACATGCGTTTCGGTTCCTTTGCCACAGAACCTACCGCATGGCCGTCAGGCTTTACTAACGGTTCTCAGAGCCCCACATTATACAACACTGCTCTGCAGTGGCTTAGAGAGGACCGTGAATACCGCCGAGAACTTGAGAAACAAGGGCGAAAAAGTCGCGGTGCGAGAGATGAGGTTTGTGTTGATCCCGCTCCTTTGGCAATAACTTGACTAATGTATAAATTTTAGACCGTCCCTTCAGACTCTGAGACGTTCTACAAAAAGTGGGTGTAATTCCTTGCAACTAAACTCTGACTATCACATTGACGATCATTTCAAGGTATGATTATAGTCATTAAGACACCACGACGCTGCCGTGAGTTCTATTGTGGGCGCGTCTGAATCATTTGCACTGTCTCGCAGTAATTATATCCCTTCAGTTTCAACAACTTGTAGCAATAGCACTATAGGAGCCATACCTGTATTCAACATGCATCGCCTACTAGACTACTGGCAACATTTTCTATCCGGAGAATTTGGACGGATTGCTTGCAATTGGGCACGCGTATTTTTTCATGTGTAAGGAATCGGACTGTGAGTCCCTGGTAAGTGTGTCGTCCGACTCTCTAAATGCGATTAGCAAAAGAGTTGCAATCGTATTGTCCACTGTCCAGTGAAATATATACCTGTGGTTCCAGTCACGGTGGACTTTTACGTACGGTCCTCCAGAGCTGCCATGACTTGCCTTATTTAGCGGGTGCGATTGTAGCCTTCAACTTGTTGCAACTTTCAAGGTGTATACACCTTTCACACTTTTTTATGCATCTCTCCGCTGTGGTCATCTACCATTACAATGCCTGAAATCATAGACCTAACGGTGTCTCCCCCACCACCAGAACCTATCGAGATATTGTCCGACGGGGAAATCCCTATGGTCTCTCTCAACCACGAAGATCCTCCCTCGCAAAAATCAAAACGGAAGCCACGAAAACGCAGGAAGTCCAAAGGCCCTACATGTGACGGAGTTGACAGCTCAAGAAACCAGTCTCTCGAGCGTCGAAGTACCCCAGATCCTCGTGCTGGAACTGTTTCTCGAAGGCGATCAGCGTCTCCAACACGTCGTTCACCAGCTCCTGACCAGGAATTGTTCTTTTTTGACGCCACCCCTGCTCCTGTGGTCACAGAATCTACGCAACGCTCAACTGCTCAACCAGAGAGTTCCAAAAGTGCAGCGGACAGACTTCTACTACCCTCTCATGTGTCTATCTTGAGCGCTGGCGCGGATGGTGCAGTACCGGTTGAAATTGTTCCTCAACTACCCGTGGATTCCGAAGAAGAAAATTACATTGAATATCTTGACTATGAAGATAGGAAGGTGTGCGGCCAGTAGTTATAATGACGATTAGTCGCTCATGTCTTTCGTAGGCACCCGGGCTTGTTCGATACTTCGACACAGAAGCAGAGGAGGCTGCTCACGCTAAACCATCACGTTTTGTATGCAAGAATTGCGGTGCAGAGGGCGAGCATAAGACATATGAATGTCCTATTCAAGTGGTCAGTTTTTGAATGCCTCGGTCTAATGTTGCTCATTCTGCTTTGAAGTGCCTGACCTGTGGTGCTCGTGACGAACATTCGACGCGGAGCTGTCCTATCAGCAAAACTTGTTACACTTGTGGAATGAAAGGTCATATCATCAAGGTGAAAATGCTTGTAATCTGTCTCACACCCTGTCTTATGGATTTTAGACCTGCCCAAATCGTTTCTCGCGTTCAAAGCTCACAGCAGATACGGTCGATAGTTGCGGCCGATGCGGATCGAACTCTCACAAGATGAATGTAAGATAGCAGTTAAATTTTCAATGTTTAGCCGTTCATTTTTCTAATTCGATAAGGAATGTCCTACGTTGTGGAGAATATACCAGTACGTGACAGACGAGGATCGCGTGCAAATCATGCAGACCAGGGAGGAAAAAAAGAAACTTGAATTCGGAAAAGGAGGCGAGGGATACATTGCATCGGAGCTGTGTTGTTATAATTGTGGAAATCCAGGACACCTGGGAGACGTACGTGTTCATGCTAACCTTGCTCGTCTTCTGACAAATTCTCACAGGATTGCGATGAGGTCGCTTTTATCTTTGACATACCCGCTGAGCCTTCAGCTTTCGGCTCGCACAATGTCATGTCTGGACCATTCTGTGACCAGGTATCTGAGCCCGTTCGCATTCGCCGTGGGCCACGAGAGTCGCAGAATAAAGAAGGCAGGCCTGCCTCACGCGATGACCAGGATATGGATGCGCCTGCTAATGTTGGAAAACAAGGGAAGAATAAAGACAAGGAAAGGATGGCAAAGAGGTTTAGAGATCAAGAAGATGACGACACAGGGGACTGGTTTAATAATCCCCGTAACATGAAGAACCGCGGGAATGACAAACCTGCGTCAAGTGGTCGAAAGGCTCTAAAATTCGGGAACTCAATGAAGGACATTGGACACCAGTTCATGCCACCCCCATCAGATTCACCTCGCAAAAGTCTTATTGATCGGTTAGGAGACAACTCGCATCGCGGTCCTCGACAGCGTAACGGTGACCACCACGGTTCATCAAAGGAACCACAGTCTTACCGTATACGTGGAGCGTCACATAATGCTAGAGACCGGGATAATGAGTATCCTCGTAGAGACCCAGCTCGAGAGCAGCAGCGACGAGATTCGCGAGAGTGGGACAGGGAAAGGGACCGGGGACAAGGACGGGGTAGCAGTGGTCCCAGGTATAAAGGTGGTTACTATAGATGATTTAATTCTGAAGTCGAGCTTGCCTCGGTTCGGGAGTCGGATTGTATACTAGGGTCGCCATCCCGCAGTGCATGTGGGGGAGGGCGTCCCTAGTGAACAACCAGATCCTAGTAGTACTTAACTTTAGGTTACTGTCATGACGTTGTCTGTCGATTGAGCTTCGTTAGTTTATCCAGCATTGCACTAGTGCTCACTTTGCTCCGACTTGCCCTCACTGCCAGTGGTTGTGCTTGACTGTACAGTAGAAATGCTCATAATGCATAAATAAATTAAATAAAAACAAATCACTAGAAAATCATTCTTGGGCGCAAAAAATTATACATTAATAGCAATATATGGATCAGGCTCATTTCTACAGGTGCATTGCTTGGTGCATCTCGAAAAAATTGGATCCTGAATTGTTATAAATTTTTATGCATTATGCATTATGAGCATTTCTACTGTAGATATAAAAATTATTGGATCCGGAAATGCCCTAGTGCTGAATGTTTGAATTTCGCAGTAGCTTCCACTGAAACTCGTTTAGTTGATTTCACTGGAGTACTTACTGAATTCAAATCAGCACCAATTTCAGTACCTTTTTCCAATGAATGCGCAGAACAAAGAACTCCAAGTGCTAGTTTTCGAAGCGGAACTTGAAGGACACGTGATATGCATGCCATACGCGGCTGTAACGAGGGAGTCCCTTGAATACGGTACTGATATCGATGAAAACTAGGCCTTACCCGGGGCCCCGCCCAGGTTAAAGGGTTCTACAGCGCCTTTAGAAAGGGAATCCCTTTCAAATACATTTCCAGAGACTGCGAAGTGTTGTGTGGCGCTCTGGCCTTTTCCGTGAGTGGGTATACAACCACATGGCTAAGGTACTATCACTGGCACCCCACCGTGACCAGGTCAGCTTGATCGACTGTATTCAGATAAACAAATTACTATCCTACGCGTCCGGTTTAATGGTTTAATCAAGTCGCCTCCGGAGGGCCTGACCTTTCCCCACACTGTAACCGTTCAGAACATTGACGTGGTACTTACTTTAATACTCTCCTCTGGACGATCGCAAAACTAGGACGCTCATCCAATCAGTCTCTCCTTTCGTCACCTAGGACACCATGGGCTCGTTGCGCAACGATAGCATCGAGTTCAAATCTGAAAATCAGATCGTCTTGAATCCGAGAGAACGAGCGCGCATTCTGCGCAAGATCGATTGGCACCTGTTACCTTTCGTGACGGTGTTTTACCTCTTGTCGTACTTGTGAGTATTTCTGTACTGTCTGATGTTGCTCCACATTACGTGCTACCTTCAGAGACCGGGTCAATGTTGGTTAGTTATCTACCGCATACTTTCTGTTGATCGCCGGTTGAGACTATCACCAGCAAACGCGAGGGTTGCTGGCATGGCCACAAACCTTAGCTTGACCGGCTTCAGGTATAACATCGCTGCAGTCGTCTTTTTTGTGCGTCGTGTATCACGCATGTCCCATCAAGTGCTGACTTGCTCTAGATTCCGTACAGCTTTGCTGAGGTTCCATCGTACGCATGACATCAAGAGTAGCGAGTCTGCACTCATTATCTGTATAGGAACATCGCGCTCAAGCTATTCAGACCATCGCGCTGGAGTACGCTCACCTTTGCCTTGTTTTTCCTCGCCACTCAACATTGATCCAGTACCGTCTATCATGGTCGCGTGGGGTATTGTGACAACCCTTATGTGTCTCATCAAATCATACCAATCTCTCATTGTGTGCGTGAGGTGTATTTGCGTAGTGGAGGCGGACACCATAACAACATGATGACAGAGCCCGAGCGTTCCTCGGTTTGACAGAAGCAGGGTTATTTCCTGGAGTAAATTACTACATCTGCCTTTGGTATCCACGTTCTGAACGGTCTAAACGCATTGCTATATTCTACTCCGCAGCATCAGTGGCAGGTATGTAATATTTCGATGCGCATTGGAATCTACTTTTGTTTAAACTTATCTTTGACGGTAAGGCGCCTTCGGTGGGCTACTTGCGTAAGTCGCTTTGTTTGTTTTCCCAACGACCTGTCATTGACCTTCTTGTTTCATGCACACAGGTATGGTATTGAGCGGATGGAAGGGTAAGCAAGTTACTTACCTTGTCAGCCGTCACTGACGCGCCAATCAGAGTCGGAGGATTGCATGGTTGGCAATGGATCGTATGTTCGCATGTTTTGGACCGAGACTTTACCAATTCATGATCTCTGCTAGTTCTGCTTGGAAGGGATTGGTGAGTAGTTCCAGATCTGATGCGATTCGGATGCTCATCTTGGACTTCGATCAGTCACTGTTCTCGTCGCAATCCCCTCTTTTTTCTATATGCAAGATGTGAGTTCACGGTTATCTTGGGCCTTTCACCTGCTGAGATAGGCTACTTAGTATCCTGAAACGGGCAATTTTTTGACCGAGCCAGACAGACTCTATATCATGAATATGGTCAAACAGGATGCAAATCAACTTTCCCCTCGCTTTGATACCAAATTCGTCTGGCAAGCTATAAAAGATTACAAGACCTACGTGCAAATTCTTATTCATTTGGGGTACTTGATCCTTCTGTCATCTCACATGCATGATTTGAGATCGTCATTAGGATGCTCGTTCCTGGATATGCCATTGCGCTCTTTTCGCCAACCATCATCAACGAGCTTGGCTACTCCGCTGCGAATGCCCAGCTACTCTCCGTCCCGCCATTTGTTGCTGGTGCTATTGCAACAGTCGTAGTTGGCATTTATTCGGACAAGCACAATCTTCGTGGCCCGTACATCATTGGCTGTGCATTTGTGTCTCTTGCGGGATACATCTTGCTATATACCAGCGTGAAAGCCGGCCCGTCGTACGCTGGAGCTTGTCTAGCCGCTGCGGGATATTATCCGACGATCCCAGTCATTCTTACTTGGGCAGGCTCGAATGCAGGAGGCGACTTGAAGCGTGGAGTTGCACTAGCGATGGTCATCGGTATCAGTAACCTTGGAGGGTACGTCGTGTTGTCATAAATACAGATTGTCTGCCCTCTCATGCTTGTCTTAGCGTTTGCTCCTCCTTCATTTATATCGATCCGCCGCGTTTCCACCTCGGACATGGCACCGTCATGGGATTCCTTTCTCTTGCGTATATCTCATCAGTCTTCCAAACTGTAACATGCTCACATGATTTGTAACAGGATCATAATGAGCCTCTTCGCTATGTGGGACTTTAATCGGCTGAACAAAAAGAAACAAGCGCAGTGTCTAGCGGAAAATATCACCGATAATAGAGGACACGAATTTGAGGATATGGGCGATACCAGTCCGCTTTTCAGGTGAGCTCCGTTGTCAATCCATAATGCAACCTTGAGTGATGGATATCCGAGGTACACCATATGAGACTGAAGCTGATTTGAGGTTCTTGAACCGTCCTTTTTGAGCATTCCCTAGCTGTATACGTTGCTTCGCGAATAACTAATCCATACCTAAGTCTCATTTGTGATGGTATCAGCATGAAATATCAGAAACCTGTCAGTGTGACTTGATTGTACAACAGGCCCATCAATTTAAGCACCTCCGATTCAGCACTTAATGCTCAGAGTTTGAGAGAATCGCCTAATTATGAAATTCAAATATTGAATCTACCTAGAGTGCACGTGTGTGGTTATCATGAGTTACTCCAGAACGTGGCTATGAAAGCATATTTCCTTTCTTGAGCCATCATAAACATGCTGAGTGCAGTAGGCAATCTCGTCCCTTCTCCCACAATCGACCTTGGTCTTTCTAAAGGCAGGAGTATTTCAACAAAGATCTCCCAAGCTGCCGACCCACTGGCAGCACATCCCCTCGAAGGATCCATAAGTCCAGCAACCCGCGCCACTCTCAACTTTCAGTATGCATCGCTGAGAAACATCAATCACTGTCCAAATGGGATGTACATCACTCCTTCTGTGGAGAGCACCCTGGTGTGGGACGCTGTTCTCTTTGTGCACAAAGGTCAGCATTCTTGATACTAGTGCGCCGTTTCGGTTTGATGTGTTTGTCAGGATACTACCAGGATTCTGTGCTGAAGTTCACCGTAACGTTTCCCAATGACTATCCTGAACGACCCCCGACGGTGCGGTTCTTGACGGACATCTTCCATCCCCTTGTCGACCCCCGCACTGGAGCTTACAGTCTTGCGCCTCGGTTCCGGCCATGGAGGTTCGTGATCTCCTGCTACAGGTTGACTAGGAGTTAATACGCGTGTTCAGACCCAAAGAGCATCAGATACATCATATTCTGCATTTCATCAAGAGCACGTTCAAGGAGCCCACTCTGGACAAGTTCCACGAGGAAGATGTGTTGAACAAAGAAGCTTTCAAGTGAGTTACAAACATTCTGAGAGCTGCTTTTGCTGATAGTTTCGTAGGTTGTAAGTGACGACAAACCTCACCAGAGTCTAGGTATTGACGTTGCACCCAGGTATCGCGATAATCGAACCTCTTTCGCGACGTTAGCAAAGCAATCCGCAGAGCTATCTCAATCTCCCAGTGCTCTCTACGACACTTCCGGTTCGAAGAAGAACCACTCATTACGGTTCAGCCCCTTGAAACCAAACGAAGTCGACGAAGTGCTAGGGGCCCTCTCCATCCATACAGATGCAAAATAAGCACCAACGTTTCATCATCCTGCTACTATATGCAGTATGGTATACTAGTCATCCTAAATATTGTACGCAAACTTACTACGGGGTCTAATAATATAGTCACATTAAGGCGCAATTGTTCGCGATAGCTGTATCATGGTTTCGGGCGCCACTCCATGGTCTGGAACCCAAAGTGACAACAGGGTGTTCATCTATCGTCGCTACTGCTATTAGTATCATTGATACTAGGGAAATGCCCCCGGAAGTTATTCGCTTCATATGGAGTATCCGTTCCTGTGTCATCATCCTGCTAGCGCCATTTGTACATGAGACAACGTTCTAGCACAACTAATTGGAACCTACCTCGGCCATTTTCCCAAAATGCTTAGAGAGTTTTTCGACGACGAGGCTGTATGGAAGGTGTTGGGTCAATTTCCTTTGGAGGTTAATTAGCTCCACAAAGCGAATTTAATGATCACTGAGATGTGTCACCTTCGAGGCTGAACGTTTAACGAATGGCGAGCATCCAAAGTGGAGTCCAGGACATTCGACGAGTGAGCACCTTCACTTAGGGACAGCCTAATCGAATATTCCTTATCAGAGTTTCCGCGGCCAAAATTGCGTTCGTAGAGTTCAAACCTAGGTCAGTCAGGGAGGTTAGTCGGCAAACGGCGGACAGGATGAATGAACCTACGTGATATGGGACTACAAAGCGAGTCCTTTATCAGTATGGCTTCCAGGCTCAGATATGAACAGACCTTACACAATAATCCAACTCGGGTATCCGCCTATTCGCAATTGGCAGGCCGGAGTGCAGCACGAGATTGACAAGCGTATGAATATGGCTTTCTTTGGTGAAATAAAGGGTCAAGGAACTGGCGCCATTGTTTCGTGCAGCTTCCAGGTCCTCTACTACTTTCCGAAGTAGCGGTAATGAAGTTAGGACGCCAATCTGCTCCCTGTACAAAGTTCAACTTCATACGAACGAGTCATGGGGTATCAAGTCACACTTTTCATCAGCCTCAATGCCGTATTCCTGAGGCGCCACTAGATCAAACAGAGCTTTAGCACGCGCGTAAAGTTCATGCAATTTGCGGTCTTGAGTCTGGCTCGGATCTTGACTGTGGCCAACGTTTTGGTCGAAGATCGAGAACAGGAACGTTCTGTGGTGTAGGGCGCAATACTTGATGGTGTCGTAAAGCTCAGATACCTGTAAGATTATCAGAGATCAGTTAGCAGGCGAGTGCACACACAAGACGCCTACACGAGAGGGGTCAAATTTCTTCTGTTCGACATCACAGAAATCCTCAAAGAGTTTGTCCCAGCGTTCCCTGAACAACCAAGGTTCATCACCACAGCACCTACAGATATTCACGTAAACATTGATCAAGGATCTATCAGTGTTTCATACCATCGTTCCTGAATTTTGTCCACATCCATAGTTTCAAAATTCTTGTGCATGATTGCCCGGAAGGAGCTCAAAAGTTCGATGACCTCCTGTAATGATTGAGTGTAAGCATTCGGCTCCCCTCTGGAGTGTGTTGACGGACCTTGACAACTTCGACCGGCTCCTTTTTCATGCTCTTTGGCCATGTAAGTTCAGGGCGCTTCTCAGGCTCGCCGGGTCTTAGCAGTATCTTCAGGCGCTTCTTCACATCGTCCATCAAGTCCTTGGCTGCATTGGAGTCATCGAGAAGATCTTTACGGATGATCAGTTCCGGAGGCGGAGTCCCTTGTGAGCTTAATCTTCCATCCTGAGAGGAGCGCGAGGAAAGGGAGCTGCTAGGAGTTGACGAACAGGCGGAAAAACTGGAGGAGATGTTGTCGACGAGCGCTGCAGCAAAAATCTCGGCAGATGCAATTACGCGGCGCTCGGAGGAGGTATAAATCTGGATTGTAAATTTAGAATACTACTGTCCTTATGAGCAAATTTCAAACAAACCTTGACGTTCTGGAGAGCTTCCTTATCTGAACATGACAGTCAGCGCTACCGTTCGCCTCGTTGTGATGGACTTACTCATAATGGTTAGATCCTTTTTCATATTCTCTCCTAGGTCGCGGGATTGGTATCTTGCTGAATGCGTGAACTGTACCAAGAGATTCGCATCATGAATAGTACAAACATACAGGAGTCGACACACTTCACCGCCCCATTTAAAGACTAGTGTCAACTTTGTTAACCTCCTTGCCTGACCAGCCTGTCTCTTTGAATAGACGGGCTTTAGCTGCGCTTTAGTACCAGGAAGATTGATCTTGTTGAAAAGCGCAGTATTGAGCTGCGTGAGTTTCGCCAGGTCATCGCCACTTGCGCCTAGAGCTTTTGCCTCCTCGACTGCTTGGGCGATAAGATTCAGCTGAGATGTTTCGCGAAGAATAATCTCCTCCTTCTCTCCGTTGAGTAGCCGAACGAAAGGTTGCGTCCATACGTCACCGATAGGAAAATTGAATTTCAACTTTTGTTTGGGCGTGCGGTCAGCGTGTCGGAAGACTGTTACATTTGCTTTTAGGATCCATGTTGGTGACTGTCCCTTTGTGGTGGTGTCGGCTGAAGGCATCGGACGTTCTGGCGAAGATGATACATGGATGCAGAGGTTTGCCAAGATTTCGGCGGCCTTGTCTTAGTGGCGATAGTCAGACATAACGCCGACTAGATATAATGTCGCATCGTCGCTTACCATAATAGCCCTCATTTCCTTTGACAAAGCTCCACCCGTTAACATCAATAATCTGAGTCTTTTTGCCCCCTCCACATCGAAGCATGTCAAAGCCACAAACGTTCTGACCGAATGCTTGACATATTTTCGCCGCGTACGTTTTCTCCGCCTCGCTCAGATGGGTAATAAACCTAATTTATCCATGAGCGACAGGGGGGGTTACACGTTGCCGAATGACTAACCGAATCTCCTTGCCTTCTGTGTTTCGGCGAACAACACCATCAACGACAGGGGACTTGCGAGTTTCAGCGTGAAAGTAATCTTTGCCGACGGTATAGACCTTGATGTCCTCAGAGTTATCGACGTCGATGAATTCCTCGTAGATATACGATCCATCCGTCCGCGGATGATTTAACAAAGGATCAAGTTCACTCGATTTATTACCGACCTGGCATCGGAAGAGATATGACATTGAATGTGTGAAAGGACCATTAGCGGGACGCGTACCTTCCTAAAGAGGCGGCGTCCTCCACCGCCTCGAAAGTAAATATAAACGTTGTGATCTTCACCGCTGACAGGTTTTTCCACGAATGGTTTCTCTAGGACTTGGCCGTCGATGATGATGGCGTTGCCATCTTCACGAAGTAAGACTTCAGGGGTTACTTTAAAGCCGCCCAAAGTGACGCCAAGCTTTTCGAACATTGCGTCTTTGAGTTCTGTATCAAGCTGAGGACCACCATCGCGAGAAACTTCTAGACGCTTTGGAGTTGGGACTTGTAAATGGTCAAGAATAGCCCCGACAAGACGACGATCCCATAGTAAAGCTTGTGGCAAAAGGTCATTGATGCAGAAGGGCTGACGGAGTTTGACGTAATATATGGCCTTGTCTAGGGGAAAATCGGTGGAAAAGAACGAGATGAGAACATCACAGCGGGGCCAATTTTCGACATCTGACAGGAGCGTGAGTATGGAGTGCGGGTAATGGGAAGTATGGCATACCCTCGTCAAGGATAACCTTATCACCAAAGACCTTGACTTCGATGGCACCGTGGGCTCTTTCTACGAGTCGCGTGAGTATTTCTCGCATTGCTTTTGATCTTGCTTTGATGTCCATTGCACAGATACCGAGGATGACAGGGGAACGATTTGTATCATGGAAGAGAGCACGGTCATCGCTGGAAGCGATGGAAGAACGAGAAGAAGATCTTGTAACGTTTGAGCTGGAGCGAGGAGATTGACGTTCTGGAGAATTTAGGAAAGCAGAAATGCGAGATTGCCTGTCTCTGAGCATAACCGACGACTGTGTAGTGGTAACAACTAAACTGAACTTGTTGTACGAGGATGTACACAGTGCAAAAAATGGAGTCAACGTACCTGCAGGCGTTCAGGATAGCAGCACACGACTAGTAATTCAGTATGATTTCATTTTTCAGCGGCCGGCATGAAAGGTTAATTCCGGAAGGTGAACTTGAAAGTCCGGCCGGATATGTTATTATCTCGACTGGGTTGAGAGACATACATTTCCAAGCCAAAAATGAAGGAGACAATAGATCGTCTAACTTCAAACAAGGAATACATCCAAGTCATTGTTGCGCGCTGACTCGGCCAAAGCACTTGCATTTCCAAGGAGAAATATTCCAAGTACAAAATGGAGAAATGCTCGTCTGACTTGAATAGTACGTCAAAGTCATTAATATTGTTTGTGCGACAATGGCAAGTACCGGGGGTGTCCGCGTTTTTCGGGCGTCGGGGAAGGTAAACTTTAGGTAGCTGTGTTGCCGAGTATCGACGCCAGTGGTTTTTATCGCCGCAGTTCCGGGTAACGAAGGAAAGCCTCTTTCGGGAGCACCTCGGTCGAACATTGCGTCACCGTTTTTGGGCCGAAGTACGACGTCGGCATGGCGGCCTAGACGTCGGGCCCGGACCTTGGCTACAAGTGGCTTTAGCACTAAGCCTTAACTATCATTCAGCTGTGAGTGTCCATCTGAAACACAACAACAGGGTTGGTACCGAGCTCAATTCAAGATACTTCCTGTGTGGCCAACGCCCCACGTCCAAGCCTTGCTGTCCTGACTCCTCCTTCACATTGGGAATTTCCCAATCGAGTTTCTTCTGAAAATCATGCACAGGACTCGACCTTGCGCCGAGCTCAACACGATCATGAGAGCCATATTTTGAAAAACAATTCGGCCGAGGTCACAGACGTCTGCAAATGCACTTGCCTATCAGTGCCTGCCAGCACGTCTACACCCCTGCACGACCGTTTGTATTTTGGTCGAAAGCAACCGCTGTTGAAATCCCAAGTCTTATCATGATCATGTGCATGTGGTTCTCCCCGTCCCTTCTTTCTGCCAGAGCCATTTTGCCACTAGCCCTGTAAAAAATCGCTTCATATTTATGCCAATTTTTGTTCTTTCGTTCTTTCGTTCTTACTGTTTATCCTTTGCCTTCACCCTGTCCGCGGTCCGTTCCCTTAGTCTTACTGAGCTCAAGTGCTATACCCGCTGACGTAACCCAATGAGGCAATTGTGCCCGATGAGCCATTTTCAGGGTAGTGAGGCATTTTGTGGATAGTGGGGCGTGAGGTGACACATGTACTCAGGATGTCAGGAGCCACCCACAAATATCTTTCAATGCCTCCACTATATAATGAACTCACCAACCCTGCATTTCACCTAGCAAACCCCGTTCCCCCACCCTCTAATCACACACAAGCTGCACTGTCTCATGGATTCACCGTCCGAAATCCATGTCACCACCATCTCTGTATCTAATCTCCACTGCAGCAGGTATAACACTACCGTCGCGTTTTTTTCTGCTGATATTCATTTCGTCACAGCTGTGTGAGCACAATTAATCAAGTGCTCTTCTCTCTTTCTCCCTCTCCAACAAGGGTAGATGCGTCCATCGCTCAACAGTCAGTGACAGTCGAGCATGGTCGAGCAATACCCGCACGCACCATACATTCCGTGCTTGACGACGCTGGGTTCGATGTATCCGGCCCAGATTTCAGTTCCTCCGAGCACACGCTTCTACAAGCGACACAGGGGATGTCTTCTGAGAAACATCGAAAACACATGCAATATTGTTTATTGTGTCGGGAGGCCGCCGCTTCATTCGATAACATCACTCCACCACTCCTGCAAGAGAAGCCCGGCCGCCTTTCTTCTAACAGCGCCTCTTCGACAGATGACTCCACGCTAGAGGTGCCAGATCGGACCCTAGGCTTGTTTCACAAGGTAGACGTTGATGACGTTGCACATCTCGTCACTTTGTCCGTGGGTGGTATGACATGCTCTGCATGTTCGGGCTCCATCACCGACACAGTTTCGCAACTCCCTGGCGTATCCGAAGTAGTAGTCAGCCTCCTCAATAACTCCGCCACAGTTATTGTTGCTCGCAAGGATCTCATTGACTCCGTGACCCAAACTATCGATGACTGCGGCTTCGAAGTCGATGTCGTCAAGGTCGAACCCCTCATTCCATCACCAAGTAACGAGACCACAACAGGCCCTCGGAAATTATCTCTTCGTGTTGACGGAATGTACAGCGAGTGCGTTACTCTTGTTGTGGTCCCATCCAGGGTTACTGATATCTGCGAATCAGACTTTGTCCAGCCAAAATCATGACCGCCTTAAAAAAGATCCAGCCCGACGTCACCATTATCAAACCGTTGTCAGATCATTTCGATTCCGTAATAGAAGTTGCATACATTCCGAAGCCCCCGTACTTCACGATCCGCTCCATCGCCTCCACCATTGTGTCAGTGGATCCGACGTCATATCGCGTATCAATCCATCGTCCACCTACCCTCGAAGAACGCACGCGTCGCATGCAAAGACGCGAACAACGAGTCTTGCTCCGGCACTTGTTTTTCACGTTCATCATTACGATACCCACGTTCATCATCGGTGTCGTTTACATGAGCCTGCTTCCCGCCGGCAATTCTACGAAGCTATTCCTAATGCAACCCATGTGGAATGGAAACGCGTCCCGAATAGAGTGGGCACTCTTCTTCCTCGCGACTCCAGTGTATTTTTATGGCGCGGGCACCTTTCATCGCCGGAGTATCAAAGAAATTAGAGCTTTGTGGAGGAAAGGGAGCACTACTCCCATCATTAAACGCTTTACTAGATTTGGGAGCATGAACCTTCTGGTATGTATCACGTTGCCCGCATTACCATACGATGATGACATGCTGAACAGGTCTCGACCGGAGTGACTGTAGCTTATTTTTCTTCCATTGTGGTTCTAGCTCTTGCGGCGACACAGCCACCTTCGGCCAATGGTACGGGGCAAGAGACGACATATTTCGACTATGTCGTATTCCTGACTATGTTTTTACTTGCCGGTGAGTGGCGCCCACGCGTTGCATGTAATATTACCTGCTTATCTACCGTTTTAATTAGGCCGCTACCTCGAGGCATACAGCAAGGCGAGGACTTCTGACGCCATCACCGCACTCGGGTCACTCCGCCCTGCTGAAGCTCTTATCTTGTCTCCTAGTTCTGCTTTCGATTCTAGACCTCCCGCGATCGTTTCGCACAATGACCCGGAAAAATGCGATGTAGCATGTGATAACGGTAGCCTTGTTGCATCTCTTGGGTTTAAGTTCGAGAAAGTGCCCGTAGACCTTTTAGAGGTTGGTGATGTTGTGCGTGTGCAACATGGTGCCACGCCACCATCAGACGGTACAATCGTGTCTGGTGTTGAGACGTCCTTTGATGAAAGCTCTCTAACGGGCGAGGCTCGACTGATCAAGAAGTACATCGGCGATAAGGTTCTTCTTGGAACAATTAACAAGTCTAGGACTGTAGACGTTCGTGTTGATGCTGTTGGCGGTGTCACCCTGTGAGTCAGCCAGCTTCGATTCTGAAGATGTGGTTTTTCTGACCTAGACTTCAAGGCTGGATCAGATCGTGCAGATTGTCCGTGAGGGCCAAACTCGTAGGGCACCCATTGAGCGTGTCGCAGATCATATTACAGGCATTTTCGTCCCGATCATCACTTTGCTGGCGATCGTCACATGGTTGATATGGCTTTCCTTGGGTGTTAGCGGTGCTATCCCTAGGAGTTATCTAGATATCAGCGTAGGCGGATGGAGTGAGTTTCTTTCAAACGATTCCTGAACTTCATACTGACAACTCTGCAGTCATGTGGTCTCTCGAGTTTGCAATTGCAGTATTTGTCGTGGCGTGCCCTTGTGGCATTGGCCTGGCTGCTCCTACCGCTCTTCTCGTGGGATCCGGCCTCGCAGCCAAACATGGAATCCTGGCCCGTGGAGGTGGCGAGGCTTTCCAAGAAGTGGCCCAACTCGACATCGTCGTCTTCGATAAGACCGGAACACTTACCGAAGGTGGCGAGCCCCGAGTGTCCGACGCTGAAATCCTCCTTCCGTCGGTGCCTGAGCAGACCCTTCTGGGAATTGCCGCGGAGTTAGAATCTGCGTCCTCTCACCCCCTCGCAAATGCAATTCGGCACTATGCGGGGAAGCACGGTGCTATATCTGTTACTGGCAGCGCGTTCGATGAAATTGCTGGCAAAGGTGTTAAGGCGGATTTCGATGAAATGCGTCGCAAGGCGATAGTGGGCAACGAAGCCCTGATGCGAGACCATGATGTCCTACTTTCTGCCGACGTTCTCCAAGTGCTTGAGAGGTGGAAATCTGAGGCGAAGAGTATCATCCTTCTCGCGGTCACAGACGCAGACTCAGACAATCGGTTCGTTATTGCAGCGATATTTGCTGTGTCGGATCCGATCAGGAGAGAGGCTAGTGGAGTTATACGCCATTTGCAGGAGCAGGGCATTGGTACATGGATGATATCAGGTGACAACGAGACTACGGCTAAAGCAGTCGCGAAATCTGTCGGAATTCCTGAAATGAATGTCATCGCTGGTGTCCTGCCCCAACAAAAAGTATGTTCTTCATATTCGAATTTCAATCGCTTTATCTGACCTATCCCGAAGGCCGAAAAGATTGAGTGGCTGCAGCACAATGGTGCAAAACGTCCTTCTCCACGATTGCAACGTATGTTGGGCAGGTCAAAGTCAAATGAGCGTTGTGTCGTCGCAATGGTCGGGGATGGCATTAATGATGCTCCTGTAAGTTATCTATGCATGGCTTCGTTTTGTGTTTTGTATTGACTGTAACGTCAGGCACTGGCTGTCAGCGATATAGGAATAGCCATCGGATGTGGAAGTAAGCTCTAATGTTCATCCAACCGCTATTAGAGCACATACTAACCAAGTTCGATGACAGGCGACATCGCATTATCTAGCGCTTCGTTTATTCTCTTACACTCTGACCTCAAGACGTTACTCACACTTAGTGATCTGTCGAGGAAGGTGTTTAACCGCGTAAAGATTAACTTTGTACGTTTCCTATCTTTTCACACAACTTCGTTATTAACATAATATATTTTGTAGATGTGGGCATTTATGTACAATTTGATCGCAGTCCCTATCGCTGCCGGCGTCATATACCCTGTCGGACACGCGCGTCTAGCTCCCGTCTGGGCGTCGCTGGCTATGGCATTATCGTATGTACCTCCTGACTAGGTATGACCTATACTGATATGTTATCCTAGCTCTGTATCTGTGATTTGCTCCTCCCTCGCACTCAAGTTGTACAAAGAGCCAAAGATACAGCTTTAACGAATCCAATCCAATCTTTCATAGACAATCAACCCATTATTTGTATCTATATCATTGTACATCATTCGGAATTATTCCCCTCACTATATCTACTACCTCGTGTGTTTTCTAGTTTACTTCATGCCAGACGTCAACTTGTTTGTTTCTAGAACCATAATGATAATGACATGCATGCTACCCTGTTGCAGACACTGAAGCAAATGCAGAGATTTCTTCGTCAGTCCTGGTGCCTACCAATTTGTATTTGATGCTGAGTTCAGTCTTACGATTACAGTGGAAGGACACTGGCGATGATCGTACCTTCCTCGAGACCTTTTGTTTGCAAACTGGCGAATTCGTAACTGATCATAAGCGTCATCTATCAAGTTCGACTCTAATCATACAGCCAACGCTCTCGAATGCCATAAAGTCGGGTGACAGTTATGACATCACAGAGGGTCTCTGTGCGAAGATCGTCTCCCCAGTAGCACTGTCAGAGCACATGAAGCAATCACCACCCTGTTTACGACATGCATTTGTAGCGGTCACGACCGACAGACCGACCTACTCGGTGCTGGGACATGTGGATCTCAATGAAGGGACACTGGAACGTGGGGAAAGGTGATGGCATAACTTGACGATGAGCGAAGCGATATCCAACACTTGAATCGAATATGACCCAACTGTTATATCGTGCGCTGAGGTAGGAGAAATGTACACGATTGACATTCGGTATGAAAGATCCGCAATTGTTTTAAAACAGAGTGATGGCGAAATTCTAAGCTAGCATCCTGATCATAATCCGTGAGCATATCCACGCAGATCGTACATACTGATATACGCACCAAATCTCCAAAAGACCTAGTCTCTTTCGCAGTAGATGTGATTGAAGTGTGAATGTTGGATAGATTCACAGTAGCGTCGAGAATAGAGCGCCGATTGGGCCAGGCGGACGTAACCAGCATGCTGATGATTATAGATCGTGATCATACCCGCGCACATCGTACATGCGCTCGTCCGATAAACATGGTCTCTGTTCACAGTAAATAGATCAGATCTAGTGGATTCTGGATCTGAAGTGCAGATGTTGCCATTGACTTGAGCGAGTAGCCAGATATCGAGAAATTTCTCGATGGGCCCCTGACGTTAGAATCCACAGCGTATGCGCCAATCACAGATATGCCATGGTGATCATGAAGGTGTCGGACCATCCAACGCACGACTTTTTGACTGAGCGGGTAACTCCGAACCAACTTGTCGGCGTTTGCCGAAAATTCAAGAAAGACTCGTCACTCGTTCAACTACTAGCACTAGTGTTGCTGAGAGACATACTTATCATGGTCTCCTGATAATCACACATCTTCAATCTGATGATCTTCCCACAAGGCTCAGCTCGACCTCAGCCAGGAATACACGCAGAGGGCATACCGGTGTTTGCACTCTGTTACTTAAAGAAATGGTTGAATTTTTCAAGGAAACTGCACACAAGTTGTGCCCTGCACAAACTACATGCAATTCCTGTACTCTCTGGTAGTCAATCCGAAAATGGCGGGACCACTGAGATTCCTCTACATCCGGTGAGGTCCTCTTCACGTCAAGAATATGTTATCCAGTTTCACTTCATTGCACTGGCGCGTGCTGGTTCCATCACAAAGCATGCCATGTCCGACCAGCCAACTCGCTCGCTCACATATGTCCCTGGCCACCGTGCTGCATTTCATAACTCACTCTCAGCGGTCATGTATTTTGGTATAGATTAAGCGGCCCACTGGCTACGGAGGCTCTGGATCGTCAGTCCGACATGCTATCTTTGATGTAACGGCCGGGACACAGCTGCAAACAATGGTATTGATTGCCATGATGCAGACGTTGATCAGGCAGCAGCCAGTTGAACGGCCTGCATTGGATTGACGCATCGGGGCTGTGCGGAGATCGAGGGTGTAAATAGGACAGTGAGGCGAGCACGAGACTTCCAGTGAGCTTCATTATACCACTTGCACGCTGTTCTATGTTGGTAATGGTCAATGGAGGAAAGGCTATTAAGCTTCTAGGGCTCGGTCTGCGAACGAATGCACTGCTCATCTCCGAAGATGAAAATATGATTTGGTTAGTGCATTACATAAAAACTTATCTCGTTGTCCGAACGTATATAGGGGACTTGTCGATATCAGCCTTTAGGCTATGATATCCAAAAGGGCCAAGGCGAAAGACCAGGGAGACCCTTTAAGGAGTTTCCAGTCAATGCTGATTACCTGGGCTTTATTTTGAGGTATGAACAATACAGCAAAGCAAAGCAAGCAAGGTCGACAAACTAGGCGAAACCGCGGACTTAGTTGGAAGAAATTTCGACTCGTTCGAAGCGCTGCGAAATGACACGCGCTGACTGACGCTGATCATAGAGCGTAATATGGGGCGACTCGAACGATCATTTGTAAGTAAACATCCCAAAGTCCTCGGGTGAGATCTTACCCATCAGTGACGTGACCAGCGGCCTCCGGGAATAAAGCGTAATAGCAATGCCTGCTCAGTCAGGATGCCATCTGCTATTAAAGAGCCTCTCCGCTGAAATGTGTTTACACCACCTTTATCGTCCTCGGACGACTCCACTGTCTGCCAGTGCTACACTGGTCCATGTCGGATTCTCCTCTAGGATTTGTCTCCCCCACTCACATACCACACCAAGATGGCACGAATTATCTTCAGTTTCCTCAGCTTACAGGTAGCAAAGGCAGGTCTGCCGAGGCCTTGGATCAGACCAATAACAAAATGCATGATTGGGATCACGACCCAGCGAACCCCAGAAATTGGCCTCTCGCAAAGAAATGGATAACCGCTACAATCGTCAGTTCTTCCATTAGGGAGTTCAGTTTACTAGGACTCATGTCGGTATCATGTCAGGTCTCGCTGTACACGCTTGTCACGCCTTTGGCAAGTGCCATAATGGCACCTGGTTTGCCTGACTTGGCTATAAAATTTGGCATAACCGATTCAACAGTCTTAGCGTTGACGTTGAGTATCTTCGTTCTATCATATGCCATTGGCCCATTATTTGTGGCACCCTTATCGGAAGTATATGGTCGTGTGTGGGTTCGTGGTGCTCTTCCTTGATCTAATCACTTACCTGAATGAGTTCAAGGTGCTCCATCTAGGAAACCTCTTCTTTCTCGCGTTTAATCTCGGCTGCGCTTTGTCGCCCAACACTGCGTCTTTAATCGTGTTCCGATTTCTAGGTAAGTTGTGGAACTGCTGGAACCGCAACTTTTGCTCACTCTAAAAAGCGGGATTGGCGGGGAGTGCACCTACAGCATGTGGCTCAGGTGTCATCAGCGACCTCTTTTTGGAACGCGAGCGCGCTTCAGCTATGGCACTGTACAGCATTGGACCCATGATAGGTGAGTCTTCCCTGTTTTACAATGTGTAACGTTCACTGAAGTTCACACCCAAGGCCCCGCTATCGGTCCTATCATGGGAGGTTTCATCGCAGAGTCAGTCGGTGTACTGTATGTTTTCTATGTCAACGCTGCAATCTCTGGTGTTGCTGCAATAATTGGCATCCCTCTCATGAAGGAAACATATGCACCGGTTATCAGGCTTCGTCTTTACGATATGGAGCTAGATCCCGAAAAGATAGTTGAAGGACATCCTGTCCTCACCGCACATCACATGGACAAGTGGAATTACTTATGGGCCAATCTCAAGCGACCAGCCATTCTACTGACCCGCAGTTTCATATGCTTCATCCTGAGCTTGTATATGGCTTTGTGAGTCTAATTTGGTGTCGCGCGGCTCACTGATGTCATCTATTTAGGATGTACGGTCAGTACCACATCAAAAGTATATTGGACGCGGGCTGAGATCGTATGTTAGGTATCTACTTTTTGTTGTTTACTACTTTCCCCGGTAAGATCATACCTGGGCCAGCACTACAGTGACCTTGATCAACAGTATTTGCCCAGACCTCTTTGCGAACGTGTACCATTTCAGCATTGGAATCGGAGGCCTGACGTATATTGGAATTGGTTTTGGATTCGTAGTTGCCACTGTGTTTAGCGCCCAACTTTCCGATAAGATCTACATATACGTATGTCTTTCTCCCACCTTGAACGTATCAGCGCAGTGACTATTTCTATATTTAGCTTACTGCAAGAAATGGAGGAAAGGGTAATCCTGAGATGCGCGTGCCTGCTCTGATATTCGGGTCGTTGTTTGTCCCAGTAGGACTGCTGTGAGATTGACGTCTTTCTTCCTGCTCCCGGTCTGATGTGTGTTAGTTGGTATGGCTGGTCTGCCCAAGCCGAGGCCCACTTCATGATGCCTATCATTGGCACCTCTATCTTTGGATTCGGGATATTGACATGTTTGTGGGTGTACCTCCGTGCTTTGATACTGTTCACATTTGACCTCTCTAAAGCCTCTCCATTCAATTGTATCTTGTGGATACATTTACATATGCTGCAAGCGCTACTGCAGCCGCTTCTGTCAGTCTTCCTATCCCCTGATGAGTCGTTGGCGCGTTCACTCAATGTCATATCAGACGTTTCGTTCATTTCTCGGATTCGCATTCCCTTTGTTTGGACAACAGATGTTTGCGACACTCGGTTATGGTGGAGGCAATACGCTGCTTGCAGCTTTTGCCATCATCATTGGTATACCCTTCCCCGTATGGATATATTTCGCTGGCGAACGTATCCGCGCAAAGAGTTCCTTAGCTCGTTAATTTGTATGTCCCTTCCACATCATGAAAGTATGATGATTAAAACCCTTTCAGAGCTTCTCAGAGGCACCGGACGACATCGTCCGACTATACCATAACATCTTTGCCATGTCAATCGAGGGTTTCAGCGAAACAGTACTTGGTTGTACTCAGGCTGGTCGCTTAATTAATGGGCCCGATTGTGCCAATTCAACCAAAAACAGCGAAAGGCTAAAGTCTTATCAGAAATTATTCGATAAGATCATGCAACTGGTGCTTAATTAAACCTCCGAGTCGTCAAAGAGAAATCTTCAAGGGGCGTCGTGTACTGGCCTAATCACAAAGCATGCCGCGCGCTCGACCGCTAACTCTCCTGACCATATTAGGTGATAGAGGTGACTCTAGTGCACTGATTTTGACCCGCTCTCAGTGGATTACTAGCAGGTAGTAATTATGATGTCCAGTCGGACCATCACTGTGATCGAAAATATTCGCAGTTGAACTTGAAGTTGGTTAGGTGTCATGCTAGTGTGCAGTGTGTTTTAGCCTAAAAGCATCCCAGTGTACTGGCATGTAACAACCGTATCTGCGTGCATAAATTATCAGAGTAGTAGTCTTGACTCTTGTCAAGTAGTGACGACGGTTTGTGAACGTTTCAACCAGCGCTTGCAGTGAAGAAGATCTTATTACATCAGCCGCTGTCCTTGGCTCGTTGTTGGGCCGGTGACCTGCCACTAGGCTACTAGCGGCGCGTTGTACTGACGACTTTATGATCACTGACACGGCATGGACAAACCAAATACGCTACCATCGACCACCAATGCTCCTCCGTCGTCGCCGTCCAAGCAACGAGATACTTTCGCGTATCAGACTCGTCTGCTCCAGCGCACTGCTTCTCGTTCATCAACGAACTCTCTTTCGCGAAATTCGTCTATCTCATCGCGCCCAACATCCATCGTGAGCCCAACTACAACTGGTTCTAGTCCGCCCGTGGTTCCTGCTACTAGACGGTGGACACCTTCACATCGACCGGGTACCAGTCTTGACACTGTACGCGACAAGTGGGAGGAGCGCGCACGCGCAGAGGCTGCACTTGACGGACGCAGGTCGGTCAGTCCAACAAAGCAAATCGAAACTACACCCAGTCGTTCTAGCCTGGGTCGCAGTGATAGCATATCTACCATCTCCAGTTCATCCTCATTCACAGATTCCAGTTTGCAACGCACTCCAACTTTTCTCAAACGTCATACTTTCTCTGCTTCCCTTCCACCACACATAGTAGCAACTCCCTTGTCTCCAAACACTACTGGAATATCTGTCGAGAACCCCGACTCGCCCACTAACTCGTTTTCGACCCCGACTCATAATCGCATACGCCTCCCAACTGCAGCATCTCTTCATTCTTCATCATTATCTGATATCAAGGAACTCGCTGATAATCATGCACCTGCCCCCATATCCCTTGATTCCCCCTCCCCACCCACGCGGAGACCAAATACCTTAGATAGTAACGCCCTAGAATTTGCTGTCCATGATCCAGCATCACGAATAGCTGACCCATTCACACCGACGGCGATCAATAATCCGTCCAGTCCCTCAAAGCCTTTGTTCGCACCTGCAACCCCTACAACTATCCGCCGCCGTCCTACGTCGCTCTATGGTTCACGGTTCTCATCTTTTCCCTTCCCAGAGAAGGAACCCTTGGCCGGTCGCATCTCTGCAGGCCAGGATCTTACCGACCATAGCTTACGACTTCCAAGTCGTGTTTCACGAGTGTCCGACCATAACCTTTCAGACCTCACATCTAAGTTGACGGACCTTCCCTCCAGGATATCTGCATATACATCTCGATTTGATACTCATTCTTCTGATTCTACATCCAGTTCCATCTCCCCAACTGTCCCGCCAATTGTGGACCGCACTTCCCGTACCCCTGATATTACCACTCGGGTTGTGGAATACACTTCGCGTCTTAACCCTTCTGAGCGCATGTCTCCCTCTCCTACGCATACCCCTACGTCCTCATTCGCATCCACTCAGAATTCCTTCACATCTGCATCTTCTTCCACCCCTCCACACACACCCAGTTCTTCCACCACATCGATTCCCTCAACCTCCTCTTCTGTGATGTCACCAGCCCCGTACCGTTCTTCATATATGTCAAACAAGAAGTCATCAACATATGGGCAAATTGCTGGGCACAAATTAGGACACCATCTGCCCCGCATCGCGAGCGGGGATGCCGGCGATGATTGGGTCGATGAGCAGAAGCCCAATCCCCCACTGCAATCTGAGCATATTCCTATTCCTGTGGATGATTCACAGGTGGTGTCGCGACGAGCACGTCGTAATTCCAGGTATGAGCCTCCAGCGTCGCCTATCGCAGAAGAACTTGTAGCAGGAATGCCAAACGCCTCCGATGTTGCTGGAATTCCGGGGCGATTGCGTCTCTCGCGGGATCAGACTCCAGCGAGTCCGACTGCGCCAACAACCCTTCCTTCCTCTCGCTTGACGAGAGGCTTATGGGCCGATGTGCAGAGACATTTACTGCAAGCGTATGAATATCTATGTCATGTGGGAGAGGCGCAGCAGTGGATCGAGGGTTGCCTTGGGGAAGAACTAGGCTTCGGGGTGGTAGAGATGGAAGAAGGGATGAGGAATGGTGTTGTGCTAGCCCGGCTTGTCAGGGTTTTCAAGGGAGAAGGAGGGTTCAGAATTTACGAGGTGCGCTGGCATTCTAAGATCGTGTGATCGAGCTTGAACTCCGATTTTTTACAGGCCCGAAAGTTAAATTTCCGCCACTCAGATAATATCAACCATTTCTTTATTTTTGTTAGGGAAGTAGGATTGCCTGAGGTATGTGGCCACGCCTCCACATCAGATATGACGGGTAACAATTTGCATAAGGGATTCATATTTGAATTGACCGATCTATATGAGAAGAAAAACTTTCCCAAGGTTATTTACTGCATACACGCACTTAGGTGAGCACCTCCCGATCGGCAAACGTTCAAATCCGCTAATACCTCATAGTCACCTCCTCGCCCGTCGTGGTCTCGCCGATTGTATCGGAGATCTTCTTGGCCAACTTCAATTTTCCGATGACCAGTTGCAGAAGACGCAGAAAGGTCTCACTGATGCAGGTATTCCGATGCCCAACTTCGGCAATGTTGGCAGGGAACTAGCAAAGGAAATTAACGAGGAGCCTGATCCACCACCACCCGAGCCAGAGGAAAGCGAGGAGGAACGTGCGTCCTACTTTTTTTAACTTTCTCAACATTTATCAATAGGTTGCATCTTACTCATAGGGCGCGATCGTCTGCTCTTGGAGAACGAGGATTCGATACTTTCGGTGCAATGCCTAGCCCGTGGCTTTCTGGTCCGCAAGGCACAGGCGACACAACGCGTCCGCTTGCGTCTAACCGAACGATACGTTCCTCGGCTGCAAGCACATCTCCGTGGTGCTCTCGCCCGACGCACCATTTCGGTCTCCCGTCAGCAGGCGCATGATATGACACCATGGGCTATTCATTTGCAGGCTGCTGCCCGCGGCGTACTTGTCCGTCGGCGATGGAGCACATACGTTACTCGCATCAAAGCAGTATCTCAATATGTGATCAAGGCCCAGGCTCATATTCGTGGCGTTCTCGTACGTCGGCGATTCGAGAAGTTGAAAGCAGCCCTGAGGAGCGCCCGTGCGATTGTGGTGAAGATGCAATCAACTGCACGCGCCAAAATCGTGAAGCGGAACCACAACGAAGTGGCAAAAACGTTTGCGCGTGCGGAGGTAGCATTATCTGTGGTGAATGTCCAAGCTGCTGCGCGTGGTTTCCTCCTCCGACAAGCCCTTGCGAGAAAACTCAGAAAACTGGATGCAGAGGAGGAGACTATCGTGGATCTGCAGGCGCAGTGCCGCGGTGTTTTTGTGCGGAGACGCATACGGACGCAACTCGCCAAGCTGGATGATGTATCTGCGACTGTTGTGCGCATACAGGCAGCCGTGCGGACTTATCTCGCACGCAAACGTCTTCTTCAGCTCATCCGAGGTTTGCGGCGCGCAACTCCCATGCTTATCGGTCTGCAAGCGCGTGCACGGGCAAGCCTGGCTAGACAGCAGCACCGTAATGTTGCAAAGGCCCTCTGCGAGGTGAAGGTCGTAGCGAGTGTTGGAGGGTTCCAGGCTCTTGCACGAGCTGCGATCATGCGGAACCGCCACCGTGAACAGCAGAAAGAACTAGAGTTTGTTGCTCCGGATGTGAATGGGTTTCAGGCGGTGGCGCGCGGGTACCTCGTCAGGAGGGACTATCATGCGTGGCGAGACCATTTGCGGCGGAGTCAGCCTGCAGCGACGATGTTACAGGCTTTGTTCCGTGGAGTGCTCCAGCGGAAGAAATTCCGTGCAAAGATTCAGTATTATCGCACGAATCTTGATAAGGTTGTCAAGATCCAGTCACTCTTTAGGGCGAAGGAGACTAGGGAGCAGTACAGGCAACTCACGCTGGGCAAGAACGTCACCGTCGGAACGATCAAGAACTTCGTGCATTTGCTGGATGATTCAGAGTCGGACTTCCAGGATGAGATCAAGGTGGAGCGGCTGAGGAAGCGCGTGGTGGAGGGTATTCGTGAGAACCAGGCTCTGGAGAGTGATGTCAGTGATCTCGACGTGAAGATTGCGCTTGTCGTGCAGAATGTGAAGTCGTTCGAGGAACTTATCAAGGCGCGGAAAAAGTACGGTGCAGACAGCGCTGCTGCTCACGCTACTAGGGCGTCTATACTTGCTGCGCATGGAGACCCCTTTGCCGGACCGAATACTCTTGACCATGCAGCGAAGAAGAAGCTTGAGCTGTACCAGCAGCTATTCTATCTCTTGCAGACGAAAGCAGAGTATCTAGGTGGACTCTTCGTACAGCTTTCTGACGAGACAGCGGAAAAGCACAGGCGATTGACAGAGCGGGTCGTGCTCACATTGTTTGGGTATGGTCAGGACCGAAGGGAGGATTATCTCTTCTTGAAGTTATTCCAGGTATGCCCCATGCAGTTCGTGGCGTCTGGTGATTGATACAGCTATTTTAGCTTTCGATCCGCGAAGAAATCCTGGCTGCGCCGTCGATTTCGGATGTCGTTCGTGGACACCCAATGTATATTAACATAGCAGTGCAGTACGTCCGCCCACGACAGGTCACGTACATTCGCGAAACGCTGCAGGGGATCATTCGCGAGCTCTTGGAGGCTGTCGATCTTGACCTGGAACCTGATCCTACGGTGGTGAGTATTCTTGTGCTTCTTGTATGACGACGTTTCATCTTGTCCAGATCCACCGATCACGAATCAATGTGGAGGAAATGCGATCTGGAATCGCGAGCACGAAGCCCAAAGATGTTCCATTTTACGAGGCTTTGAAGGATCCTGATACAAGGGCTGAGTACATCAGACGCACGTGTTTATTTCTTCGTGAAGTGTTGGTGCTTATTATGATAGATTCACAGATCTCCAGAAACTTCAGTGGTGGACTGAAGCTTTTGCTGCATCCATATTTGAGTCGACTCGCAGGATGCCCTATAGTGTGCGATTCATGGCGCGCGAAACGTTTCTTCAGTTGAAGGAAAAGTTCCCTGGAGCACCTGATGAAGTATATGCAGCCTGCATTGGGAGGCTAGTATATTACCGGTACTTGAACCCCGCCATCTTGTATGTTTTCATCTTCAGTCTCTCTTAACAGGCGCTCTTCATCCAGATTTGCAGATCGCCTGAAAACTTTGATATGGTCGCATCAGTTGACATTGCAACCAGGAAGAATCTCGCACAGATCTCCAAAATCTTGACACAAGTTGCATCAGGCTCTAAGTTCAATGATGATCAACCCATTTATGTTCCCATTAATGAGTGTGTGCGCACGTTGATCACGCAGATGACCAATTGGCTGGTGCGAAGTGAGTTATTTTTTATAATAATGCTGAGTGTGTCTGATATTCATCCACTTTGATAACCAGTGGTCGCGGATGTCCCCGATGCTGAAAGTCATTACCATGCCCATGAGTTCTTGGATGCTACAGTACAACCAAAGCCTATTTACATCTCTCCGAATGAGGTGTACGGTATGCATGCCCTGCTCTCGCAATATCAAGAGAAACTGGTGGGTGTATTCAATCAGGAAGAATGCTTTCAGGCTAAGGAATATACTACAAGTCTCCTGATCGATACGATGCCTTGCGTGTTATTCTGCACGAGCTGGATGGTGTACCTCATCTTGATAACGATGAGCTCAAGGATGCCAGAGATCGTGCGGTTACTCTGGAGCTGACGAACAGATTTGCTCATGTCCGAGGTAAGCTTAATACTCGATATCGACGACGCTTGTTGACGAGAATGCAGATCCACAAGCTGACGAGAAAGCGCTCTGGGTACAAGCCAAGCGTGGTGTGCTTGCAATCTTACGTGTTCAACCTGCGCAAGACCTTGTCGAATCTTTGATGCGTCCTGTGAGCGATGACGATGAGCTTCGCTGGGAGAACATTTTGGCCGAAATGGATAACGAACCAATGCCACGACGTATGCCTTCAACTTCTGCAGGCGAGGCCTCATACAGGCTAGAGGATATTCGATCGTGAGTTACAATAAGAAACATGGAAGGCATTGCTAACTAAATTTTGTGAAGGTTGTCCTTCAAAGAAGTCAAAGCTCATGCCATTTTCTTCCTTCTTGAGCTCGAGAAACAAGGGAAGATTACCCGCAACGACGGATTTCAGGGCATTCTAAACGCCATTGCCAGCGATGTCCGCAGCAAGCACCGCAAGCGGTTACAGCGTCAACAGGAGATGGATAGTATGGTAGACGCCCTGAAGCACCTTTCTGAACGGAAGAAGTATTTCGAGGAGCAGATCGACAGCTATCACAACTACGTTGAAGCTGCGATGGCGACCATGCAGCGAGGCAAAGGGTAAAGATCAATTGCGTCTGTGCCCTAACTTGCGCTAAACTCTTGAATAGGAAGAAACGTTTTGTTCTGCCGTTCACAAAACAGTACTTTCATCTGCGCGACTTGCAGAAGTCAGGGAAAAATCCTCAGTTTGGATCTTTTAAGTACAGTGGGAAGGATTTGTACGAGAAGGGCATATTACTCTCCATCGATCAATTCTCTCCCCGTCAGTTTGATAAAATCGACATCATCATTTCTTCCAACAAACCTGGCATCTTCACTATGGAAGTGCTCAATAACACGCTGGGGATTACCAATCGAATAGCTTCTACTGATCTGCGTATGGAAGACTTGTTGCAAGCTCAGTTCGAGAACCAGGCTTCCCTTGCCTTGTTCAATGGACTGGCAAAAGTCAACATTAGTTTGTTGCTCTACCAGATCAATAAGAAGTGGGTACCCTTCACCTACTTGTCTCCACGTTCTGACCCAGTGACTTCAACTTAACTTTCAGGTTCTATGTGTAGTCGGTGCTTGCTCTCGAGACGGATTCATCTTATATCTACTGATTTCTTTTCCTCTGCATCTTGCATCATATATCTTCGCATCTTTACCTACAGTTCATCACACAATTCTGTATTTCTTTGCATATGAACTGCGATTAACGGCCGTACAATGATACTTCGGAGTAGTTTAACGACGTATATTCGCTTAGTAAGCAGGCGTTCACTTGCTAACAAATATTAATCTATTTAAACTGCATACCGTGACCGCGATGCGCGATGTGAGCGCGTCAATCGAGAGCCTTGTCACGTCCCTTGTCCCCCAGACTCAGTCAAAACCACGTTTCAAAGAAGAACTAATAGCACATTGCAAGGATATCCTCTCAAGGTAATAACTCTCTAATCCAGCTTGCGGCATATGTCACTTACCTGCTGTCTAGTAACATTGGCACCGCACACGAGAATGACACTGGTCATTTAGCGGCACAGATAAAAAGGCATTGTATGTATCACTCAAAAATCGCGCATTACTAGTCGTGACCGTGTTCTTTTGCAGTGTTGCAATCTGAATCTCCGAGTAACGCATCGCTCAAGTTCACTAATCTCCTCTCGCGATTACTAGACCAAGTGAGTCTTCCGATCGCGTCAGTCACGCTTCTTATATCTGCATAGCCTGTTCTCTCTCGCAAACCCGAGTCCCTCCTCTTTCTCTATTCTCTTGCATCCTCTCCACGCCAGCCAACCTCAAGTCCATTCCTCGCGTCTCTCCAGGCCCCACTTCGTCCATTCACCACTCCTACCACCAGTCCTACAGATCTCCCGCACTCACCACAGCCAAAGGGCAATTCGAAAGCAGAAATACTGCGTGAATATCGCGCGCGTACTGGTATGCATTCCAACACCCGCTTGTGGCACGGAACGCTCAAGTGCTGATGAAGGACGACACTATCTCCCTGAACACTTACTTCTTCGCGATACGTTATATCTCTTACAGGGAATTTCTGGAAAATATGTACACTTATCACTCTCGGATAACGACGCCCAGCCCAAACTCGTGTTTGTCGAAGATTCTGTGAGCAATCCTAAACGAATGTCCTATTGTGCTAATCATACTTATAGAAATATATCATCCCTCCCCCAACTAAATCCCTCATTCATCGCCTTTCTGAGGTAGGTCATCTCTACGCGCGCATAGCTGCGTTCGTCAGCACACAAGATCGTCCTTCTATCGGCATGATCGAGCAAAGCCTTTGCCATCACCTCCAGACGCTGCTTACCGAATATTATCGACTCATCGCCGTTCTAGAGTCTCAGATGGGCAACGCACCTAACTCAGCTCCAGGCTCGCAATCGGATACTGTAGTAGGAGAGGAGACTGGCCTCACACTTAAACGCCTCGACGTTTGGATAACAGAATGGCGTCTCCGTATGCGCATGATGAGCGTTTGTGTCGAGGGTGCCCACGATGCACAGGGTGGGGCACTCGTTAACCTCATCCATTCTTACACCGATAATGGAGACCCATTCGTCAGAAAATTCACTGATCAACTTTTGGAAGAGGTACAACCTCTTTATTTGTGTTAGTTGACCGACTGATCCATGCTAATTTAATCACAGGTTTCCACTCCATTCTTTAATACGCTGCACAAATGGCTCTTCTCCGGCGAGCTCTACGACCCCCATGCTGAATTCTTCGTTTCTGTCGACCCATCGCTTGCGCATCTTCAAGGACTACACCCATCAAGTCTTGCAGGTGGTATCGACGCATTCGGTGAAGATTCTGTTAGCGCAGACAGAGGCGATGGTGGAGGCGGTCTCCGCGTATGGGAGGCGAAGTATCACTTTAGAAAAGAGATGCTCCCGATGTTTGTGGGCGAGAACTTTGGAAGAAAGATCTTTTCGACAGGCAAGAGCTTAAATTTTATCAGGTACAGTTGTCACGATTCGGATTGGGTAGCAACGAGGGAGAAGATGAGCAATACAGGCGGAAGTGGGTTCTGCGCTTACACTCGCTTTCATGCTGAACTGATGCTTCCCCATAGTCCTCAAGTACAGCGATATCGCAGGATTGGAACGCAGTATCGACAGCGCATACAGCACCGCTTCTGCTCGCCTGTTTGAAGTCTTCACAGAGAAATTCCGCCTCCTCGATCACCTCTCCGCGCTCAAGCATTACCTCCTCCTTGGTTACGGCGACTTTGCGGAGCAACTCATGGAATCGCTTGGGTACATAATTCACGTCATTGCCTCATTAATGCTAATGGATACACAGGCCCTCTCTCGCCCGACCTGCCAACACCCTCTACCGACACAACCTCACAGCAACACTCGAGACAGCGATCCGTACTTCAAGCGCACAAAACGACCCACCGGATGTTCTCCGCCGCCTCGATGCTCGCATGCTAGAATATACACACGGCGAGCTCGGGTGGGACGTCTTTACGCTTGAATATAAAGTCGACGCGCCACTCGATACCCTCCTTGACCCCGGGTCTCTAGAAAAGTACAAGCGGGTCTTCGCACATCTGTGGGCGATGAAGCGCGTAGAAGGCGCGTTGAGCAGTGGCTGGATGAGGGTTGCTGGTGCTGGGCGAGTCGGAGGGCGGTTGGAAGGTGGGTTGATAGATGTTTTCTTCCTCTCCTTATCTGTGGCTGCGGTACTGATGCGCAATATAGAACTGGAGTATGACTGGCACCAGATCCGGATCACGACTTCAGAAATGATCCATTTTATTCGCCAGATGCAGGCGTACACACAGCTCGAGGTCATCGAGTGCTCGTGGAAGGCTCTCATGGAATTCTTTGCGAGACGAGAGGGGGATCTTGATGCTATGATCGACGCGCATCAATCGTATCTTGATCGTATGGTCAAGAAGGTGTTATTGATCAGCCCCAAGGTAGGGAGAGAGGTAAGCTTGACTCGCAAGCAATACTGTCGCGCGCTTATCCCCATGCCAGGAGAGCCTGTTGACCCAAGTCCGGGAGGTATTCTCGACCATTCTTCAGTTCCGCGAGGCAATTGTGAGCAATTCTCCATCCTCCCTCATCCATGTGTTCCTTTCTAATGAAAATCATCACAGGATAATTTCTACAACTACACCTTATCTGAGTCGGCTCGGTTAGACCAAGCGCGGGATGCCGCCCGGGGGGTGTACACTGCACCCACCTCGCTGGCTCACACCCAGTCGCTTTCTCAAATTCGCAAACTTCTCAGGGAATATAGCACTTCATTCAGCGAGCGCATGCAAACTATCGTGCAAGCTTTGCAGTCGCATCCAGATTTAGATTGCCGGTTCCTTGGCATACGACTCTCATTTTCCGAGTTTTATCGTTTGAAGAAGGATAGGGAGGTTCTTGCAACGCAAAGATCGTGATCACATGCGTCACTAAATGCATTCATAAAGTACTCTAGGGATACAGTGATGCCATGCATGATACAGACCACATGAACAGATTGAGTTGCTTATAGTAAAAGTAATTGAACTTTTCAAAGCTGTATCTTCGGCTCCCTATACAATTTAAGTGCGAGCGAGGAGCATACTACAGACACTGAGCTAGAGTAACCGATCAATTCATGTTTTTTACCCCATGGTCAGACTACTCACGATAATGCCATGGCCAGTGATGCCCAAACTGGAGCTAAACGTGCGTGTCCAGCAGGGTATACGACGCCAGCAGCGATGGGGACTGCAATCACATTATACATAATTGCCCACAACTACGGACTATGTTAGTGACCAGCGGTGGTGCAAGAAGACTGAAGAGACATACAAAGTTAGTTTTAACGCGATTGAGCACTTTTCTCGAGAGATCACTCAAAACCAGGAGACTTTTGAGATTTGAAGATACAAGAATGAATGAAGCGCTGGATATTGCGACGTCACCTGGAGTGTGTCAAGTGTCAACATGTGCGCCGTTTTACAAACGCTGGAGCTTACTTCCAGATCCGATGGCTATCCCTATGTCACTGGCTGCTAGTGCCTGACGCCAGTAAACACAAAATGCAAGAAACATGTGTAGAGAACTCACGGGTGCATCATTGATACCATCACCAACCATTGCGACAATACAACGCTTGTTTGAAGTCGACTCGTGCAGCACACGATGCCATCGTGAAGTTGTATGTGTGGTGCCATTGTGTTGCAGCCACTCAATCTTTTCGGCCTGCGGGATAGGTCAGATGAAGTGATGGAAATTCGAATGTAAAGTACAGACTTTTTGTTGGGGCAAGACACCAGCTATGACATTCATTTCAGGAATCCCGACAGATTTCGCGACTGCTTTAGCCGTAGTCTCGTTGTCACCTGATATCATCCATGTACCAATGCCCTGCTCCTGCAAATGGCGTATAACTCCACTAGCCTCTCTCCTGATCGGATCCGACACAGCAAATATCGCTGCAATAACGAACCGATTGTCTGAGTCTGCGTCTGTGACCGCGAGAAGGATGATACTCTTCGCCTCAGATTTCCACCTCTCAAGCACTTGGAGAACGTCGGCAGAAAGTAGGACATCATGGTCTCGCATCAGGGCTTCGTTGCCCACTATCGCCTTGCGACGCATTTCTTCGAAATCCGCCTTAACGCCTTTGCCAGCAATTTCATCGAACGCGCTGCCAGTAACAGATATAGCTCCGTGCTTCCCCGCATAGTGCCGAATTGCATTTGCGAGGGGGTGAGAGGACGCAGATTCTAACTCCGCGGCAATTCCCAGAAGGGTCTGCTCAGGCACCGACGGAAGGAGGAACTCAGCGTCGGACACTCGGGGCTCGCCACCTTCGGTAAGTGTTCCGGTCTTATCGAAGACGACGATGTCGAGTTGGGCCATTTCTTGGAAAGCCTCGCCGCCTCCACGGGCCAGGATTCCGTGTTTGGCTGCGAGGCCGGATCCCACGAGAAGAGCGGTAGGAGCAGCCAGGCCAATGCCACAAGGGCACGCCACGACGAATACTGCAATTGCAAATTCGAGAGACCAAACGACTACAAAGCTAATGTCAGAAAAAATTCAGTGAATCACTTGAAAGAAACTCACCCCATCCACCTTGATTTATATCTAAGTAACTCTTAGGAATTGCATCGCTAACACCCAAGGCAAGCCATATCAACCACGTAACAATCGCTAGCAAAGTAACGATCGGGACGAACACGCCCGTGATATGGTCTACAATGCGCTCGATTGGCGCTCTACGAGTCTGGCCATCGCGGACGATCTGCACGATCTGGTCCAGCCTGTGGAACTAGGTCAGTATAATATTTACATCATCAAAGTTGATTAGCAAACATTGTGACGCCGCCAATAGCGTCAACTCGAACGTCTACGGCCCTAGATTTGTTGATTGTCCCAAGGAGAACCCTGTCCCCAACATTCTTCTTGACAAGTCTAGCCTCGCCCGTTAAAGAGCTTTCGTCGAAGGACGTCTCCGTACCAGACACGATTATACCGTCTGATGGCGGCGTGGCACCATTTTGCACACGCGCCACATCGCCAACCTCCAAGAGCTCAACAGGTACCTTCTCGAACTTGAACCCAGGAGATGCAATAAAGCCACCATTATCGAATGACACGTCACATTTTTCGGGATCATCGCGGGGAACGATTGCGGAGGTCGTAGAATCAGAAGTAGAGCTAGCGGTCAGTAGAAGAGCTTCAGCAGGGCGGAGCGAGCCGAGCGCAGTGATTGCGTCGGCAGTCCTCGCTTTACTATATGCGTCGAGGTAACGGCCTGATAATTTATATTATATCGCGCAAGATATGCAACATATAGGCTCTGCTCACCAATGAGTAGAAACATGGTCAGGAACACAACAGCGTCGAAATATGTAGTACCTTGTGCTGCACCGCTGCTCACAGGTGGCTGTGTGGCTGCAAGAATGAGAAGCGCGATCGACGAAAAGTAGGCTACAGATACTCCGGCAGAAACCTGTTACATGTTATTACCTTATGACAGTGTGGGGAACATGGTACATACCAGAAGGTTCATACTCCCAAATCTAGTAATACGCTTGACGATAGGAGTCGTGCTTCCTTTCCTCCATAAAGATCTGATTTCCTTGATGCTTCGATGATGAAATAAGCCAGCACCATAAAAATATACTGGGGTCGCGAGAAAGAACAGCGCCCATTCAATCCGGGACGCATTTCCATTCCACATGGGCTCCATTAGGTATTGCTTCGTCTTACTGCCACTGGGAACGAGACTCATGTAAACCACGCCGATGATGAGCGTGGGTATCGCAATGATGAATGTGGAAAACAAGCGTAGAAGCAACGCACGTTGCTCGCGCTGCTGCATGCTGCGCGTGCGTTGTTCGAGCGTAGGTGGATAATAAATCTTTGCAGCGTATGATGTCGGCTCCACTGAGACGATGGCTAAGATGATAGAGCGGATGGTGAAGTGTGGAGGCGATGGCTTGTATGATATTTCCATTATAGGATCTAGATGGTTTGATAACGGTTTGATAATGGCGACGTCTGGTAGGAGCCTTTGCAAGGCAGTCATAATCTTTGTTGGACAGTTTCTAATTAGCGTGTATCAGTAATATTGTATGTGACAACAAAGAAGATCGACGCACTGGCAATACATCCCATCAATACGAAGGGATAAATTCCGAAGACCCGTTGCACCGTCTGATGTTGATGGGACGAGTGGCTCGACCTTGATAACATCGACTTCGTAGCCGCAGTCGTCGATCGTTTCTGTAACGGAACGAACAAGATCCCTTCGAGCAACAACAACCGTGGCGGAATGGTTGAGCAGGCTAACAACCACTTCGGAGATCCCAGGGAGTTGCGAGACTAATTCGGTAATAGTACTCGGACACGAGGAGCATGTCATGCCACCTACGGACAGCGTGACGAGATGCGGCACATCATCGATGCCAACTTTGTGTAACGGTCTTGGGCTCAATTCTGGGTCGTTCTTTGATCCCTCTAGCGTGGAGAAATCCGTTGGCGAAACACTGACGGGAGACAGGTTGCCAGTATTACCCCGCAAGAGGGGTGGAACTAAATCCTCGAGTTCCGTAGCGGCCACCTCCTGACACGATGAACATTGTTGTATATGCTTTCGACGTCTTCCAGGAAGCATGGTACTCATTTGTTGTGACAGCGAGGTTGGGTCAGATACTACATCAAACCCAATGTCTTCAAGCATGGATTGTATGGTGTGTCCGGATATTGTAAGAGCATGCCCGACCGTCACTGACTGGTGGACGGTGGATATGTCTACCCTCGTTGGAGGGGGGGACAGAGTGAAGAGCACTTCATTGATTGTGCTTACACAGCTGCAAAAAAAAAATTCAACATTAACAGAATAAAAACCACGACCATTGTAGATGTATACCTGTTGCAGTGAAGATTAGATATGAATACGGTCGTGACATGCGTCTGACTTTGAGACGGCGTGAAGTCGTTCATGACTCGGAGGTACGATTAGACCAAGTGAGTTAAGAAAAGCGATGGCCGGTGGTATGGGTCATTATATAGTAGTGAAACAGGCAGCTTGTTGCTGGCTGGTAGTAGGCTTGTCATTGATGCTGATTTGCTGGCAAGCGTTCAGTAAATGACTCAAGAGTCAAAGCCAGCACAATTGCCGCAGTGCCATCATTACGTCATACTATTCAATGGTTGTTTTCGACAACTTCACACATTGACTTCACAGCATCATTTCTAAAACCCTAACCTGCACATATGGAGGGGACAACGTTTAACCGACCCCGCTGAAACAGCCCCAATTGAGTGGTGTTTCAAATTCATCGGGTAAACACCGAGCTGGATACTGTGAACGGCGTCTCCACAGCAAGCTATATTTTCCGATATTTGCCAGTGGTTCTAAATGAACAGCAGCCCTAGCCCCAAGCCAACCAACTGCCCTCAGTCTAGCGGCACATCTGGATGCATCTTCGCTTTCCGCGGAAATGTAAGAAATTTTTCAAACCCGGAGACCAAATGCGAAATTTCCTCAGGTATCTTTCAGCTGTGTTGCTCTGATAAGTACTTATAATTAGACACCAAAAGGAAAGCCGTTCAACGAATAGGAGTCCACGGAGTCCAAAACGACCGTTTTCCTTTTATCGTGCTGCCTACTGGAGATCACAGAGTTCCTAGACGACCGATTACTATCGATCTGACTCACGAAGTAGGATATTTTAACTCGTCAATTTGAAGGTCGTCAACCTGCTATGTCCCCTCTCTGCACGCCCTTGCGCACCTCGGGCCTGATGCCGCATCGCCATTGTTTGATCATCTGCTTAACTGACGTCCCCAATGTTGTAAATGGCTTCGAGCAGTCAACGATCCGTAACAACTCAATACTGGGACACTACTGGATGTGGGTGGGAGCGAGCGACTCGTAGAAGTCTCACATCAGCATCGTCAAACAATGGTGTAGCTAATTGGTAGTTTCCGTCGGCAGAAATGATGTTTTACGTTTGGAAGAAAGAGTAAATGATGATTGAAACCAGTCATCCTCATTACTGGCAGCATCACTGGTTCTACATGCATATATAGAGCAAGGATTACCTTGAACTTGACCTTAATACTGAACGATGAACGCCGAACAGTCTTGTCGACAATTGGCTGCGCCGCTGTAGTGCCACTGCTGCCGGCGCTTACCAACACGTGAGCGGTACTAAAGCCATTTCAGCTCCAAACACCGTGTTTATCACTGCAAACGACCGTGATGAACTCATTTAATGCGCCTCCATTACCTGCAGGGTGGACGGAGCACGTTGGTATGTGTTTTAGAACACATTAGGCACTCTAGTTTCCATTGACTCACATACATGCAGGACCTGTGGGCCAGCCATACTACTACCACGCCGGGACACGAGAGTCTACCTACGTTCGGCCGCTCCCCGCGTTCCCTGTCATTCCACAAGCTATCATACCGCAGCCTCCAAAAAAGAAAGACAAACCGTTGGTAAAGACCCCGATACCTGGCACAGAGTGGCTTCGCGTAAAGACGACGGAAGGAAATGTATTCTATTCACACAAGGCGAAGAAGCAGAGCGTGTGGACCGTGCCAGAGGAAATCAAGGATGCTGTAGAAGCATTAGAGCGTGCTGAGGAACATGAAAGCACGCAGAAGCAACAACAGGAAGCAAAGGAAAAGGAAGTCGAGAAGTTGGGGTTCGAGGAGGAGCAGGAGCTCAAACGGATTAAGACAGAAATGCAGAGCCTTGTAAAGCGAAAAGCGGAAGAACCTCAACCCCTGGATGAGGTTGTGATTTCAAAAAAGGCGCGAGTAGAAGAAGGGGATGAAGGGGAGGAGGAGGAGGAAGAAGAAGAAGAAGAAGAAGGGGAGGATGACGATGAGAGCGAGGAGGAGGAATGGCAACGTGAGGCTGCTGCACAACTCGCTGCTGAAGCCGAGGAGGAGAAAAGGAGGCTGGAAGAGGAGGCCAGGTTCATACAGGAAGCGGAAGACTTAGAGGCTAAGAAGATGCAAGAAAATGAGAAGTCTCAGCTCAATATACCCGATCGCGTCGATCTCTCTATTGAGGAGGCTAAGGCATTATTCAAGGTCTGTCGCTAGCTCTATTGATTAACGATCCCTCAGTTAACTTCATTAACTTCATCGACCAGACATTACTCAGGGAAAAGGATATCAGTCCTTTGCACCCATGGGATACCTCATTACCCTTATTTATATCAGATCCGCGCTATGTTCTACTCCCTTCTGTTTCAGCGCGTCGCGATGCATTCGATGAATATTGTCGGGATCGCGCGCGCGAGCTACGGCAACAAAATGTCAAGAAAGAAAAGGCAGAAGCAAACCCTAAGGAAGAGTATGAGCGACTCCTCAGCCAGGAAGTGAAGAGTACGAGAACATCATGGTCTGACTTTCGAAGGACGTGGAAGAAAGACCGGCGATTTTACGGATGGGGGAGAGATGACCGAGAGCGAGAGAAACGGTTTAAGGAGTATCTCAAAGAGCTTGGCGAGAGTACGAACATTGCTATACTTCACGAGCGATTTTTCGGTTGACCTTCGATCTAGAAAAGCGTATAGCTGCTGAGAAAGCAGAGGCGGATTTCTTTGCTCTTCTGCGAGAGAGTGGTGTAGTCAGGTCAGATTCCTTATGGAAAGACGTAAGTATCGGCCTATTTATCATACCATCAGATGTGTTGAAAGTCTGCATTCTAGGTGAAACGAAAACTATCCCATGACGCACGATACGATGCTGTCGGGTCTTCGTCTCTACGTGAAGAGCTATTCCAGACATTTCTCAAGGCACATGGGTCTTCATCTTCGCATTCAACCTCTGCAGAAATCAAAAATGAAACTGGCAAAAACGACACAGAGGAAGATGCTGAGCAAAAACGCAGAGACAAGAAGGAACTGGCCCTCAAAGAACGTGAACAAAAGGTGAGAGCTGATCGTAGTCGTATGGACGCCGAAATAGGGCGCTCCAAATTGGGTTTAAATCTGGAGGAAGGTGAAAGAGAATTTCGGTGAGCCGCCGTTTTTTCCATAGTTCGAAGCGTCAGGTCGCGTCGCTCAACTGCTTTTCTTTTCTTCTTGTTTAGTACACTGCTTACAGACGCGGTACGAGACCCACAGGTACGGTTACTCTTTTCTTCTAAGCAGTTACTTACCTACATCTTATAATCGCAGACGACCTGGGAATCAATACGTCCTCAACTCCAAACCGATCCTCGATTCAATAATTCCCCCCTCCCAGTTAACCAGCAATTGCATTTATTCCATGCACACATGAGTCAGTTGCAGATGAAACATTTGGCCGGTCTACATTCGTTGTTTCAAGCGCATGCTTCATCCTTGGCAACACCATTCTCTGCTCTTCCGCTTGAATCCATGTTAAAATCGCTCCCGGTAACAAAACTAGCCTTCGACACACGTGGTCTCCAACAGGAATATGAGAAATGGCAACGCGAACGGACATACGAATGCAGAACAGCATTCGACGAAATGCTCGCGGAGAACTCCTTTGTCGAGTTCTGGGGAAGATTGGGTAAAATTGGAGGTGAAGGGGCTGAGGGAGGGGTCAAAGCGGATGACTTGGGTGAGGATGAAGGCGAAGGCTTTGGTGGAAAGGTGGACATGAAAACGCTCGCAAAGAGTGTGGACCTTTCGGATATTGAGAAAGTGCTCAAGGTATGGCCAGTTGCTCGCGGAATAGATGTGACTACTAATTACTTGTCAGAATGATAAGCGATACATGATGTTCGAGCATGTGGCAGCACAAAGAGAGCGATGGATAAGGGTGAGTCGAATGATGGGTTTGGAGTTTGACTTGTCTAATCCATGCTAGGATTATGTTGCACGTCTGACTGCACCTAAATTATCTGTTCATGTGTAGCATAGTTGATCCATGTACTTAGTGGTTTAAGCGCTTGTTTTCATTTGATTTTACATTTGCAGTGCTCAACGCTCGACTTTTGCGTGTCGTCGTCAGGTGACGCGCGAAGTCAGTCACGTGGTATCGAACACGTCAGTACTTTTAATTTCACACAAAGAATATTATTTAACAAACAGCTGCCGGTACTACTTTCGAAGTACCAGCCAAGAGACCCAACTCTCGTTCCCAGTCGACTCACTCGACAATGCGTCTGCTGCATCCTCTAATCCTGTCACTTACAGCTCTTTCTTCGTGCGTTTTAGCGCAAGACGCAGGTGCTAGTGCGCACAAAGTCAAACATGACTACCAGGTAGGTACCCTGTGTCTGTTCTGCATCAATGTGCCTCAGCAGATTATCGTTTGACAGAGTGATGTTGCACGTCTGCGCAAGATAGTTGTCAACAGGTGCAGTAGCCTTACATCAGAGTCGACGTCGAGCGCTAACTATGCACTATGTATTGCAGTCTTTACTCGAACAGGTGACCTTGCAATCTCTGAACATGCCTATACGTTCTCCTTGCTTAGCACACTTATTTCAGAGACGTTTTCTTGCGGGAACTCATCTCAAACGCCAATGATGCACTCGAAAAGCTTCGGCTCACCGCGCTCACAGAGAAGAACATGTGGGATGGCGTCTCCCCTTTGAACCTCACTATCAAAGCGGAGAGAAACTCCGATGGCGAGGGTGGTCGTATCATCATTACCGGTTTGTATCACTCTGCATTATGGTTTGTCGCAGTACTTACTGTTGTGCCCAGACACCGGCATTGGCATGAATGCAGCAGAATTGACGACCAACCTGGTATGAGCCTCGTCATTTTGCGAAGTGTAAGCGTGACACAATGTTTGGATACTTAGGGTACCTTGGCAAAGTCTGGAACTTCTGACTTTCTTGCGGGGGTAGACGGTGACGACTCGACCGCAACTGGCAATCTTATTGGTGCATTCGGGCTTGGTTTTTACAGCAGGTTAGCGTGATTTTTGAGTCTGTGGACATATGATTAACCCTCTACAGCTTCCTTGTAGCAGATAAAGTCACCGTTGCATCTTTACCCCCACCCTCGTCCAAGAATCCTAATCCCACCCAGAACGTTTTCAGTTCTTCTGCGGATGAGGGGTCGTTCGAGATATACCCGGACCCACGCGGAAATACCCTTGGTCATGGAACTGAGATTACACTTTATTTGAAGAGTGACGCTTCCCACTATCTTGCGACTTCTAACCTTATGCAGCTCGTGTATGTGTCTTACTCTATCTTATTGCGCGCCTTGTTGAGAAATATCTCAGTAACCAGCACTCTGGATTTTCAACTACCTTCCCGATCTACATCTGGTATGAGACTGAGGAAGAAGTTCCTGAAGTAGATGAAGAGGTTGTTTCAGACGAGCAGGAAGGAAAACTTACTGATGCGGACGAGGACGAAGCCGTGGTCGAGGAAGATGCGGAGAAGGAATCCGCATCTCCCAAGATGAAGAAGGTTACAGTTGGTCACTGGGAACACCTGAACTCGCAACCTCCCCTCTGGATGCGGTGCGTTGTTGTACTTGCTCTCGCAAGGATATGCTCACCTTCCTGTCAGCGATCCGAAGACAGTAACTGATGAAGAATATGAGCTGCTTTACCAAGGAACCTTCAAAGACTTCCAGAAACCCCTTGCATGGCACCATTTCCATGGTGACTCGGAATCAGGCGTATCTTTCCGTGCACTCATTTACATTCCTTCGCGTTTGTGAGTAGTCATGATTATTATTATGTGCTTCTCACCCATGTCTTTCAAGGTCTGAAGAGTTTTTCAACAAACCACTTGATAATTCAGCAAAGGACGTCAGGCTGCTAGTGAAGCATGTGTTCATCACCTCTGACCTAGGTGAATATGGCTTGCCGAAATGGGCTAGCTGGGTGAAAGTTATTATTGACGGTAAATTGGTTTGGTTCGACCCAGAATTTGTGTTAACTTGTATACCTAACATCTAGCCGATGATCTTCCATTGAATGTCTCTCGCGAAACCCTCCAGTCCAGCTCTTTCCTCAAGCAGATCAAGCAAATTATTTTACGACGTCTCATTCAACTCTTTTCTAAAATTGCTGAAGAAGACCAGGAAAAATATGCAGAGATTACGAAAAACTATGGCCAAGTATTGAAACTCGCCGCGTCAGAGGACAGTAAAAACCGCCAGAAACTAGCAGCTCTTGTACGCTTTAACACAAACCAACGGGAAGTCGTATCGTTTGACTCGGTTAGTGACTATCATTATTATCATTCGGGGGCATATTTTTAAATTGCATGCATCCCAGTATTTGGAGAACAGGAAGCAAGGGCAAAAGCAGGTGAGTGGTATTGAGAAGAAATGGAGTGACATGGTTTAACATAATGCAGATTTTCTACCTCGCCGACATGGGTAAATCCATCGAACACCTGTCTCAAAGCGTGTTCGTAGAAAAGTTGCATGCCCGTGGGTACGAAGTACTGCTTCTGAACGAGCCTTTGGACGAGATTATGCTTCAAAGCATCCGGAATTGGAAGTAAGTTACTGACGCCTCACACGATTGAAAGATTATCTTACTGATGGGGCAACAGGGGTGTTCCATTTCAGGACGTTGCCAAGGCTGGACTGGACTTTGGAGATGGTAAATTCTCATCAACGTGAGGGTCTTCGTTATTCTCATCCGCACACAGACACCCCAGAGGAAAAGGATACAATTGCGGAACTGACAGACAAATACGCTCCCCTTCTGGAGTGGCTGAAAATTGAGGCTGGAGACAATGTTAAGAATGGTGAGTACTCATTTTACGATCATATGACATTTTGGCCTGAGGTGCATATTCGTCAGTGATCGTCTCTAATAGGCTCGTCACGAGCCCTTGTGCGATTGTCGCAGACAGCATGGGTTTCACAGCAAATGTCCAGAAGCTCATGAGTGCGTTTCAACTAATGACTTGGCAGTGCTGGTTCAAACTCGGTAAAATTTGCAGGTGCCACAAGCCGCGGTGCCCAGCAGAACGATGCTATGCAAGACTTTATGAAGAAGCAGAAGGTCCTGGAAATTAATCCGCGATCGCCGTTGATCGAAGGCCTCCTTGAACATGTCGAGCAATTGAATGCAGATGGCGATGACAAAGACCTAGATTCTGAGGCTCAACTTAAAGAAGTTGCTTCCATCCTAATCGACGGGGCTCTTGTTCGTTCCGGGTTTGAAGTTGCCGACTCCAACTTGTAGGTCCTGACAAATTGATGCAACAATGTCTCATAGTAACACCACGCAGGTTTTTGACTCGTGTGGATAGAGTGCTCAGGCGATCACTCGGTGTGTCTGAGACCGCACCGACAGATGACACCGTGAAACCCGCTCCTCCCGTTGACCCAGAGTTGCCTAGTGACATACCCGTGGATGATGAGAAGATGTTCTTCAATCTTCCTGATGAAATGAAAAACAATCAGATTGAATTCGAGATGGAGGAAATCGATGAACATGGAAATGTTGTTCACGATGAGCTGTGATGTTGCAGTAGATCTTGTAGCGGCAGGCTGATCAATAATAAAATTTAACCATCGTGAATTTCAGTGTTCATCGACGTTGGAAGAACCAGCTCAATTCTGAAACATAACAAAGCTGTGACAACTGACTCGACTACTAGTATCAAATGTATTTTCAAGGAATGAATGTTCTTTTCCCACTGAATCATCACTAATTGATTCCTCAGTTCCAGTTTTTGTTGTCATTCGTTCACAGCCCAACCAAAGCCTTCTCCAGCCCCTCCAGCCCCTCCAAAACCTCTCTTGCCATGACCCTCACGAGCGTATCCTTATCCACAGCTGCAATATACTCCAACACCGTGTGAGCGTGTCTCATAAATTCCCGTGGTAGCGGTCCCCCTTCAGATGACATAAACGCGCCTGTTTGGCCGCTATATATGCCCCTGATTTGGACACCGCTCCAGGAGCCGCCACCGCGTTCATACGCCTCCTGAGTAAGCACCCGCATGAGAAGTGCGAGAAAGTGTAGCGCCGCGCGTCTGAGTGTTGGAACTTTGGAGGATGCGCTCGAAGGGGATATGTCTAGCGGGTCCGGAGGACGTTCGGGTTGGGATCGGGGTGTTGAAACAGGTTCGTGTTCTGCTTGTTCCGTGCTTACGTCTGCGTCCGCCTCCATTACCTTCTCGTTTACCTTAGCTGTGGGACGAGGAGTGGGAGTAGCCACAGTCATCTCGACCAACACCAAGTCCAGCATCCCCTCTGCTATTCCATCAGTGTATCGTTCCACCACTCCCGCACAGGTGTTGAGACATTCGGAGAGCAGGGAAATCGCTGACGTGCGTAAGATGACCGGTGCGCGGGGCTCACGGAGGAGGGAAAGAAGAGGCGGAAGGAGTGTGTCCGCTTTATTAACACGGCGAGAGATGACAAGATGAGCGAGAATAGGATGGAGAGGCTGGATAAAACTCACCATATAGCACAAGAGCGTCTCCACAGCGCCTCACAACAATCGCGAGGGCTTCGCCGATGCGAAGACGTGTGTCAACTTCACTCATTCGTTTTCCCTTTGCCCTGCCCTTTTCACCATCCTTTGGTTTTTTGTCTGATTCTGTCTCCTCATCAGCAATATCCTCCGCCCCCCTTGCATACGCATCCAAAAGCGATTTTAACACTTCGTTCCCTGGGTTAGATCTGGAATTAGGACCAGGAGCATGCACCAAAGCAACCAGTCCTTGCACCGCATTCAGAAACACATACGAGTCGTCCTCCTGAATGGCTTGCAAAAATATGGAGAGGATAGCAGGGTGCAGGGCACGTATTATCGCTTCTTTCTCAAACCTCTCTCCCTGAGCCTCTTTCGCAAGAGCCGGGAAAGATACCAACTCGCGTAGTAAGAGCAACCCGTGCGCCCGTACGGGCAGGAGTGGGTCTTGAAGGAGTTTGAGCGCCTTTTGGTATGTCTCTCGTGGATCTGTGTCGTCATTCCCGCTTCGACCATTAGACCGACCTTTATTTTTTGGAGCAGACCCCGATGCGGCTAATGCCCCTTCTGCCATCCTCGCCGTCAATACCAACCGTGCTTCACGTGCGCTTGGCCGGGTCGGGGTGTGCGCCTCGAGAAGGTGGAGGATTGGCCCAAGGGAGGATGTGTTGTTCGGAGTGAGTGAGGGGTTGGCTGTGTTTGGAGTGGCGGGGAGTAATAATTTTATTTCGTTAAGGGGTAGGAGACACGTCCACGAATATCACAGTGAGGCATTCAACACAAGGATACAGAAAGGAGAAGTCAGTTCTTTTATTTTTATTTTTTTATTCTCAATAAGGGATAAGGACGAACCTTCCAGTACAGCCAACAACAATCCAACAGCAGTCTCCACCATGTCTTCTCCGTCCCCATCCTCCTCGTCGTCGCTATCTGGCCCAATTTCCAGGTTGTTTGGCTCCTCTGGTAAGATCCTTAGATCTTCCCTCAAAAGGCTTTTTCTGCACTCGTTGCTTATGCCTCGATCTGACATGCCAGATACGGCTGCGGAGGAGTGTGTCTCAGACACCTCTAACGCATGCCTCACAAATTCCAATACGTCCCTCGGGCAACTCAGGATAGCGGTGTTGTCCAGCTGAGATTGAAAAGCTATGATGAGTTGAAGGAGAAGCATCACTCTGTTGATCATGTGCATCAGCAGACATAGCTGGGTAGGCATGATAGGCTTACCTGAGTGGATCAGGTTCCCTCGGATCCATTAATATGCTCTGTGTTTCTCCTTTGATATTGCTGTCTTGCCTATCATCAGCAGAGACAGGTCCCGTCGTAGTGCGATATGCCTCCAGCAATCTCACGAACATGCCTCCTGCAATATCTGCACGGTCGAGGTTCTTAATGTAGGAGACAAAGTGCGCAGGAGGCGGGTAGAGTCCCAAGTCCAATGACTCTATATCCGTGTCCTCAGTGACAGAGGCATGCCGGAGGTCTTCCGGCGTAAGAAGAGCGAGTTTCTCTTCTCTGTTGACCCTGTATCGAACACGGGTTGAGACTTACATGAAGGAGTAGCAGTGGGACGTACCTCCTTACACGCTTTAGATCTTCTGCACTTCCTCCTTCCCACCATAAAGAGCTTTCGCTCTCATCCACTAATGACCACAGCACTCGAACTCCCTCGCCCTCCTCTACAACTCGTCCCCATGTCCTCATCAATGTCCAAACATCCTCTTTTAGTATTGGATCCGCTACACCCATTTTACTGAGGTGTGCATGAAGGGAATACAGCGAAGGGAGGATGGGCGAAAGGAGAGTAGAGAAGAGAGAGGGCGATGGATCGGTTGATAGCAGAAGGGTATGAATGGTTTGAAGGGATGATGATGGGGTAGGCAGAAGGTAGCTTTGACCTGATTCCCTCTGGTCTTCTGAGGAATCATCGGAGACTTTGGAGAGGGGGCTGTGTAAAATGGGCAAGGCTATGCTCACTACGAGCGCGTGGTGTGCCGCACTGGTGTCCAGCATGCGCGCGAGAGCAAATGCTGCGGCACGTTTGAATGCGGGGGATGTTGTTGGTGTCGAGGCAGAGGAAGAAGAAGGCGGAGACATGAGAGCAATTATGCGCGGTGTTATTGTTTGGAAGTAGTACTGTAATAATTTTGTATCAGAAATGCACTGAAATCAATTTAACCAAACCTCCACACCTTGGGTTGCATCCCCCGAGGCACTGTTCCTAGCACGCGTGCAACGTGCTCCAGCTTATCGAGTTCTGGTTCGTCTTCCGCATCGAGCTCACCAAATACAGCAGCAAAGAGGGCGCCCACACCGGCTGGGCGGAGGAGATGCTGAGTGAGGAGGGAGGAACAGAGTTTACGGACGTGGGGTGGTGTAGGGGAGTTAGGGGTGGAGAGGACCGTAGCAAGGCATGACATGAGTTGGGGTAGAGGAATGCTGAGGGCGCACATTTATGGGGAAATAAATGAGATTGCGAGCTACAACTACCGTAAAGTACACGCACAAGGCTAGGAAACGGATTACGAGCGGGCGGAGAGGCTCGACAGGTTCACTAGGTAGCCATCCGAGGGCCATACTTGGGCGTAACAAATCAACTCCATGTCTTGTCAGTAGTGTGCTGCTAATTAGCGTCTGAGGTGGCGTGCTTTTCGGGCCATTTGGAAACAAGAGACCCATGAGGCGCAAAAGTAGGTCAGACAATATAGCATGATCGGCGGGCGTGTTCGTGAGGTCAATAATTTTTGGGGTGCCAGGAATTGGTTTAGACGATAACGAAGGGGTGAGGCGCGTGTAAAGCATCTCGGTTCCCCAGCGGAAAATGAGAGACAGAAGGGTGCGGAGTGTCTTGAGGTCGCGTGTCCCTATTGCTGGTGCGCTTTTCAGATCACCTTCATGTTGGAGATCTGGCGGGTCAAGAATAACTTGAACGCGCTCAACGATGTGCAGAGCACATCGAGCAGTTTCAAGTTGAGCATCCTCCACTGTATCAAAGGAGGGAGCGGGTGATCCAAACGCTTGGTGGTATTGCGTTAGTCTGCGCACAAGTACATTTTTTATATCGCGCTCGGTGGTGCCAGACGTGTCAAGGAGAAATGAGCCAGATTGCAAGATGCTTTCGAGCTCTTTTTGTGCCTCCGTCACGGTTGTCATCGTTAAGAACAGTGAGCTCAGTCACGGTGGACGGTGCCGAAATCTGAGTCTGTAGATCACATGACTTTGACTTGATAAAATTCAATGACCTACTTAAATTCTTAATCACGACATCGCCGCTGATCAGTTCAACGATGAGCAAGCTTAACGCAGGCGCATTCGAGTTCGTTCCAGGTCGCGCATTCGTGCTACCTCAGAAAAGTCAGACACCTCCTTCAAAACCTCCCCTCGAGCGCCCTCTCCAAACTGAAGCTCCCCCTCCGGCTCCTACCATCACTCTCAACATCGGCGGATCGAACCCTCTCGCTGCTCCTAAACCTGCACCTGCACCTGCTCTTACTACTGCTCCACAGTCAAAACCTGCCCTGCCACCGTCTGTGTCTGCGAGCGCCGCACCATCACAATCTCCTTCTCCTGCACCACCTACTAACAAGGTCTTTTCCACTGAACGAGCTAAGACAGACACCACATCTATTGCAAAGGAAGTACAGGCTGTTGCAGACCAGGAAGTCCTCAAGGATCTTTTTGGGGATGGTGCGCATCGTATCTCACTGTCCCTCTCTCATGCAACTGTACTCATATATTCATAGTCAAAGAACATCTTAACATCGTCTTCATCGGCCATGTAGATGCTGGAAAATCAACTCTTGGCGGGAACCTCTTATATATTTCTGGTGGCGTTGATAAACGTACCATGGAGAAATACGAGAAGGAGGCAAAAGAAGCTGGTCGTGAAACGTGGTACCTTTCCTGGGCTCTCGATAGTACCCCTCAGGAGCGCTCAAAGGGGAAAACTGTCGAAGTCGGTAGAGCCTACTTCGAGACATCCTCTCGAAGATATACCATTCTAGATGCCCCTGGCCACAAGACTTATGTTCCGAGCATGATTAGCGGTGCTGCTCAAGCAGACGTCGCAATCCTTGTCATCTCCGCACGCAAAGGTGAATTCGAAACCGGTTTCGAAAGAGGTGGCCAGACCCGCGAACACGTCATGCTCGTTAAAACCGCTGGCGTCAGCAAAGTTGTCATCGTCATCAACAAGATGGATGATCCGACTGTCAACTGGGACAAAGGCAGATATAATGAGATCAAGGATAAGTTGACCCCATTCGTAAAGTCTGCTGGCTTCAATCCCAAGACGGATGTCACCTTTATACCTGTGTCTGCATATACGGGTCAGAATCTAAAGGATCGCGTGGCAAAATCTATCTGCTCATGGAATGAGTGTGTGGTATTTTCTTTCCTGTATATACATGCATGCTTATGCCCGTCTTGCAGTGGTCCTTCCTTCCTTGAACATATGGATCACATGCCCATGGTCGACCGCAAGGTCCATGCTCCTCTCATGATGCCCGTCTCCGAAAAGTATAAAGACATGGGTGCCATCATCGTCGGCAAGATCGAATCCGGACACATTCGCAAAGGCGACTCTCTTACCCTTATGCCGAACAAATCCATTGTCGAAGTCGCCGCGATTTACAATGAGATGGAAGAAGAGGTGCCCAGTGCCATCTGCGGTGACAACGTGCGCGTGAGACTGAGGGGCGTGGAGGACGAAGATATCAGTCCTGGATTCGTCCTCACAAGTCCGAAGTCTCCTGTGAGAGCGGTGAGGCAATTTGAGGCGCAGCTCGCAATTCTGGAACACAAGAATATCATTTGCGCGGGGTACTCAGCTGTCATGCACGTACACACACTTTCAGAGGAGGTTACACTACCTGTGAGTGGAATGTGTTTGCTAGTTTATACAGTCCTGACAGGAATAGGCGCTACTTCACTACTTTGACAAAGCTACTGGACGCAAGTCGAAGAAGCCGCCTCAATTTGCAAAGAAGGGTGGGTGTACTGTGCACACTGTGATCAATTTTCGCTGATGTTTCTTCCTCAACCATTTCGTTGTTGCGAAAAAATGCTGCTGTAACACTCATCTCCGCCCGTCTTGCGTATCCTTCATAAACATATTACACTACTTCATCACGACTTCAGGCCAAAAAGTTGTGGCACTCATAGAAACGACTCTCCCCATTTGTGTCGAGCGCTTCGTCGATTACCCTCAACTCGGTCGCTTCACGCTGCGTGACGAGGGCAGAACAATTGCCATTGGGAAGGTGCGTTTTTTAACATCAAATTTTGCTGTATGTTAACTTGTATTTTCCTTCCTACTCAACTACTTCACTCTTTTCCCTCGAACTAAATGTTCTTGCCATCGCAGATCACAAAACTTCATGACGATCGCGTCGATGAGGTCACAGAGGGCGTGGCCCACGTGTCTGTTGCCGCGTAAGATGCTTGCGTGTACTTGCATCATGCTTACACGTACGTATTCTATGTGACATCATTATTGAGCTGTAGCTCACGTTCCTTCATCCTCCTCACAATATGTATCACATTTTGCGGCCCTTCTTTGATCCCTACACCTTCAATGCAAACACGGCATATTTCAGAATACCGCGTTCCAATAGACTGAGGGCTACGATACCAAGAAGGAAATCAGAAGCCAGGCAGACTCCCTAATGGTTGCACTACTTGTAATAGAAATACATTGTGGACCTATTTGTTGTGCATTCAATGCTTTGATTTATTATGTACCATCATGTAGTTGTGCAAGTTTATTGTTCTGTTACGACCACAAATTGACTGGCATCGGTCCACAAAAAATCTCAGTCGATAAATTTGAAACGCACCAATCACGTGACCAAGATCACTCTTAATCACATCCATGACGCTCAAACTCAAGCGGACGAGCCATTCCCCTTCTCCTTTTTTATGGGAGGCTCTCAGCCCACCACGCGCGAGCTCTCCCAATGCGCCCGAAGTTACCGGTTTACCTCCTCCGCCAACATCATGGCTCTCTGCCCGCGACATGAAAATATTTGGTGCCCAACCACTACGTGCTGACATCGGCGTTGTGCGTTGTGCGGACTGCGACAAACCTATCTTACGTAGTGCCGTTTCCGAACACATCAGTATGTCATGGCTTTCTACAACTTACAGATATTTAGCTTATGCGCAGCCAGGCAACTGTAATGACATCCGTTCAGGGAGAAAATGGGTGAAGGGCAAAACGGCAGATAGCGAAGGTACTGTCTCCTGATATATTTTGCTCTCATCATATATAACCAGCCCCATCAAGCTGAGCCGAAGAAAGGCAAGAAGCGGGCTGCAGATGGCGAAGACGGTGATGAAGCCGGCGAGCCGTCTAAGAAGAAGACAAAGATCACAAAGGGGCGAACTAAAGGCCCCGTGGACTATGACAAGCAGTGTGGGGTTATCAATGATAAAGGCCTCCCGTGCTCGCGCTCCCTCACGTGCAAAGCTCACTCCATGGGTGCGAAGCGCGCTGTTCAGGGTCGCTCGAAGGCGTATGACGAGCTTTTGCTCGAGTGGAACCGTGCTAATAACCCTAACTGGGTAGAGCCGGTAAAGAAGGAGACAAAAGCAGAGAAGAAGGAAAAGCGCGAGAAGGAGAAGGCGGAGAAGAAGCGGCAGGCGCAGGAGGCTGCATTAGCCGCTGGACTGGAAGGGAAGGGCATTCCTAAGAAACCTGGCAGGAAGGCGAATACGTCTGGCACTGCTGCCGCCCAACTGGACGTTGATGAGGCTGCTGAAAACTTGGATGATCTTGACTCAGAAGCAGAGGTCGACTCACTGGTGAAGGCCGTGCAGAGTGCCCAGGCGCGTGGGATCATTGGAGTGCCATTGGCTGTCCCATCATCGGAGAGTTCATGGTTTGTATTGCGGAGGGAGCGCCTGCGAAATTGCCGAGAGCTGCTTGCGAGTGCACTGGTACCGCCCAGCGGACGTAGTAGCATCGCAGCGACTGTGTCTAGCATGGCGCTTGGGTAGATGTGGTATCATCCTCCCGTTGTGGCCCATTTATATCATCTACAGCATATTAATCACAGATTACTGGGACATTTCTCATTTGGTTTATTTTTCGAGCTATCATTATTGTCTTTCTTAGCATACGTGTAGCAGTAGATCCTCATGAATAGTATGGCCAAGTGTTGCATCACGTGAAAGCAATAATCTCACCTTTCTCCATCACTGCACCCACTGCCTCGCATTCCAACGCCCGCTACCGTTTCTGCCTATTCAATAACTGATCCAAACTAACATATCATACAGGCCTTTCTCTCACTGCAGACTAATAGCAGCAGAGTGTTTCTAATCTACTAGCACACTCCATCATACGCAGCCCCGCAGACGCCGCTACACACCTTCCCGATTCCTAGCATTTAAGTTTGAACATCCTACCGTTCACCGCCGATGTCAGAACACGAGGAGTACCTTGCAGTCCTCAAGGCTTCTTATGACTACGAGCCCCAGTCAGAGGACGAGCTTGCGATCACTGAGAACCAAATTGTCCTTCTCCTTGAACGTACTGATGATGAGTAAGTAGTTATGGCATACTTTTGCTTTAACGCTCATGCCATACGAAGTTGGTGGAAAGTCAAGGTGAAAGGTGAATCACAGGAGGAAGATAGCCCATCAGGCCTCGTTCCTGCTGCCTATGTCGAGCAGGTCCGTCTCATAATACCCTTGCGTTATCCACAGCTTGTCTGATAGACGCCACTAGGCTGAACACACGTCTCTTGTCAGAGCTATCTATGACTATGATTCCGCTGCACCCGGAGAGCTGTCTATCAAGGAGGACGAGGTCCTAATGGTATTTGACCGTGAAGAAGATTGGATACTCGTTCAAAGCAAGGAGGGCGGTAAGGCTGGATTCGTACCAGGAAACTATGTTGAAGAGGTATGTACCTGCATTGAACATGTGGGCTCATATTTATCTCGCACGCAGACTACTGGCGTGGAAAGTACACCAGCGCCAGCTTCTGTAGCACCTCAAATTGTCATTCCGCCATCGGTACGTCGATAATTTAAGAAGTGGGCGAAACCCTTTACTGACATACAGTCTGCGACATACGTAGCCTGAACCTCCAGCCCGTCCTTTGAGCGTGTATGTGGATCCTGCCGACAGAGTTGCCCAGTCCAAAGCCCAAGCTCGTGTGAGCGACGAAATCAAGACCTGGTCTGTGTCTGAAGTGGACAAGAAAGGCAAGAAGAAAAAGGGTACTCTCGGCATCGGCAATGGCTCCCTCTTCTTCGCAAGTGAAGCAGACAAGGTATGCTCCGAATTATCTACCATCTGTATAATCGTTCCTTGAATTGAGTAACCGAACTCACCTGCATCGCGTAGACTCCAGTGCAGAAATGGCAAATATACGACGTTGGGGACATATCCGTGGAGAAGAACAAGCACGTGCATATTGACATGGGCGGGCCTAATGCAACAAAGTTGCACTTCAATGTTGGAAGCAGAGACACGGCTGATGCTGTTGTCGAGAAGCTGGAAATCTCTCGCACGCTTGCGTCCGCCGAGCAACGTGCCGTCATCTCTCCGCCGCCTCGCTCGGGGGTAAGCAGCCCAGTGAAGAAGAACGGTGCCTCTGTGCGCTTCGCGGAGGAATCTCCTGCAATCATACCCCCACGCGAATCCTCAGAGGAAGAGGAAGAGACAGAGGAAGATGGGCAGGGCCCTACTGATGATGGCGAGCCTGCCGTCGCATTGTATGACTTCGAGGGCACGGGCTCAGATGAATTGACCGTGCAAGAGGGTGAGCGGCTCTGGATCATTGAGAAAGAGGGCGAAGAATGGTGGAAATGCAGAAATGAACATGGAATTGAGGGAGTTGTACCCGCGTCGTATCTTGAGGTTGGTCATAAGTCATCATGGAAGTCTTTTACTGACGTCATACTCAGAGCACTGGCGGAGCATCAGTCGCTGCTGAGCCAGAAGACGACGGTGCTGCTGAGCGCGAAGAGCAAGAACGGCTCGAGGCCGAAAGGAAAGAGGAGGAACGAAGGGAGCGCGAGCGCACGGAGAAGGAGCGAAAGAAGAAGGAGCAGGAACAACGCGCAAAGGCTGCCGCAGCAGCGGCAGAGGTTGATAGGAAGCGACGTGAAAAGGAGGAAGCTGCTGCTACTGCCGAAGCAGAACGTAGAAAGCGTCAGGAGGCCGCAAAGCGTGCTCAACAGAAGGCAGAAAGGGGACAGAGCTCGTCGCCGTAGGTGTCGCTCTCAGCCCATGCTCAATGTCCTTTTGATATATTGATCTTTCAGTCGTCCCCCGACCTCGCAAACAAAACCCAGAGAGTCGACGTCTAGCGTCGGACGCACCTCAAGCGATGCTCACAAGAGTGAGTGTTTCATGATGACCTTCAATCTCTTCTAAACTATGGTTCGACTTCAGGTGTGCCTTCCGCGGAGTCTACACGTATATGGCACGACCGCAGTGGCCAGTTCCGTGTCGAAGCTGCTTTTCTTGGGTACTCCAACGGCAAGCTACGTCTACACAAAGTCAATGGTGTTGTCATTGAGGTCCCCTCGGAGAAAATGTCCCTCGAGGACATACGCTATGTTGAGCGACTCAATGCCAAGAATGACAGCCCTCCTGCAGCACCACGCCGTCATTCCGATGATGACGATCAGCCACTTGCGCTCAAGCAGAAGGAAGTTGTACGGCGGGCGACCATATCAGCGCAGCCAAAGAAACCGCAGACGGACTGGTTCGAGTTCTTCCTGAATGCAGGCTGCGACATTGATGATTGCACGCGATATGCGGCCTCTTTCGAACGTGACAAGATTGATGAAGCAATCCTCCCGGACACTACCGAGTCCACAATGCGTTCACTAGGCCTGCGTGAGGGCGACATTATTCGCGTCACGAAGCATATCCAGCAGAAGTTTGCGAAACCTAAGAAGGACACCGCACAAGAGCAACTTATTCGCGATGAAGAACTGGCACGGCAACTACAAGAAGAGGAGAATGGCACGAGGAGTAAAGGTTCATCAAGTCCTGCGCCCAACCTCTTTGCTGGTCCAGGAGGCGTTCTCAAGAATAATACCCAACGCCGCGGGAGACCGCAGCCTAGCAAGTCTCTGCCACCACCGTCCGTCGACCTCAACGCCATTAGCACTGCCTCTGACCAGATTAAACGGACTGGTTCGCCTCTCGTCATGAGCCCTGCCACTCTCACGCCTGTGCAGCCACCTCAGAGGTCAAGCTCAACGGTGCCCGTCACTAGTGGCTTTGAAGACGATGCTTGGACGAACAGACCGGGGTCTAAACTTTCGGCTGCCAATTATCGTGCACCATCGGCCCCACCAACTGCTGCTGCTGCACCAGCAGTTGCGCCTGTCTCGGCTGCGCCCGCCTCACTAACGCCACCCCTTGCTCCACCAGTGGCACCAGCGCAGGCTACAGCAACTGGCAATGGTCTCGCAAAGACTGATGCTGACATCTTCGACCAGCTTGCTCGCCTGAGTCAGCTGAAAACAAGTCGTCCTTCTCCATCTCCAGCGCCTGCCTCTGCTCCTGTTGCGCCAAGTCCACCAGTAGCGCCCCCACCTGTCTCATACAACTCTGGCCTTGGAATGGGTTCTTCTCCTACACCCATCGGGCAACACTTGCAGATTCAGCAAACAGGCGCACAAGGTCCCCGTGGACCATTCGCTCCTGTTCCAGGCAATCAAAGTCTGTTGCAGCCCCTTATACCCACTACCACAGGGTTCAATAGTTTTGTACCAACACGCCCATTCAGCGCGTCGCCTTTCCAGGGCCAAGCACCACCTCCATACCTGTCAGCGCAACCAACGGGCTTCCCTGGCACATCACAACCGCTTTTATCCCAGCCCACAGGATTACCAACATCAGGACCACTGCTCTCGCAACCAACCGGTATGTTCGGGGGGTCATTTGGCACGTATGGTGCTCGCCCGCCATTCCAGAATACCACAATGCAACCAGTGCAACCAAGTAAGTTATACTCTGCGTTTTTTTTGAACATTACTAAATCTCGATTAGATCCAACAGGAGTATTTGCCCAGTCTCCTTTCAATAATATGGTTTCTTCCCCACCACCCGTTCCTTCCATATACTCTCAACCAAACACTAGTTCTAACACAACACCGGCAAACATATTTGCTCAGATGAAATCAGGAACGTTTGCCAGTGGAAATGAGCATTCCGGGCCCCAGCAGGCAGGTGAGCACCACCATTCTGTGCTATGTATTCGTGATATCTGATTGATAATCTCAGAGACATATAATGCTTTGCGCGGAAATCGTGAGCTACGTCCAGGCTGATGTTCAACGAGTACTGACCAAGCACCAGCTATCGCGCCTCAACCCACAGGATTTGCCCCACAAACGACTAGCTGGGGATTTCAGCCTAACAACGGATTTCAACCGAGTGGATATACGGGATACTAGGAATTATTTAAGCTGATACTAGACTTACTTTTAGTCGTTCTTTTTTTTGACCGGATTATAGTCCACTGGATGAAAATATATAATTGAACCTGGGCACAACCAATATTGTATGAGCGATCAAATCAACGAAGGAGAACTAAAAATGTGCTACGATGCCTCTACTACTACTATGCCTTTGGTTCGTCCAACTCTCTCGAAGTACATCTTCAATCCCAGCCTGATTTCTGGTGCAACATCACGAGCAAGTAACCCGGTTGCCAAGGGGTAAATCGCTGGAAGATATCTAACAAACTGCATTTCTCTGTCAGCAGAGAAAATATTAGTTTCAAAACGTCACATACAGCCTTGTTGTCAAAACGACAGAACCCATCTAATATCTCAGCGACAACCGGTGTCCAAGCGGTTATGTTCTTGGCCTGTGTATCAGCACGCAGCTTGATGTAGTCCTGTAGCACGCTCAAACCAAGACTGCCATCTGGGTCAAAAAAGCAATACAGAGTTGATGTCATACTTACGGCAAAAGGCGTTCGGCAATCTGAGGGCGTGCGTTCTGGTGCTCTGGGCGCTCATCGAAGTACATCCTAAGTAAGACGTGCACCAAAGTCGCTGCACTGCTGGACTCTTGTTTAAGGAGATTAGGCAGGTGCTTCATGAATCCTTGTGACGGCAATCAAAGGAGATCTACTAACATAACCGGAAACACACTCACCAACTTTCCAAAGTCCAGTGCGTAATTCTTTATCATCATTAAACATTCTAGCGAACTGATAGCTATGATCCAGAACCCCCATAAGACGTAGAAGCTGTTCTGGAGGGATGGTAGTGTAAACAGCAGTGTTCCGGAGTAAGTCATTGGTAGTTTCAATCAATAGCAACTGGAGAACGCATTTGACAATTATCTGTTTGAAAATGCGACGTCGGTCACCAAGGGTATGCTTGACTTCTTGAGGCCGATCGCCAGTGGGAGACAATGGGGCAGGGATGATTGCTTGGTCATTAGAATCTTTAAAGTGAATTAGCTTGTGCCGTTTTTCCATACATAGAACGTACCGTTGGTATCCGGAAGATCTGATACAGTGCTTCCGTCGATCTCCACACGTAGACTTTCGTCGAAGAGTTGGTGTGGAGTTGTTGTTCTAAAAAGCTTCACAAAAGTAGCTGCAACTTGTTCCCACCGAGTGGCGCTGAGCTTCTGCACATTATTCTCCAGAAATTGTTGCAAACACGATGTCCCGATACGAGCCAGGGTATCATTTTCTGCGTTAAATATATAAGCAAGCGCTTGGCAACACCGCATCAGCCTACCTTGGCAGATACAAACGCACAGAAGCTCCAGTAGTCCGTCTAGGAAGCGCTCCAGGGTATCATAGAAAAACGTGTAGAGATCGATGAGGTCACGTAATGCCTGAATCATCGTAGTTGACAACCACACGCTCATATCCTCCTGAGTGTTAAATCGAGACATATCTTGACTCGACTTCAACACAGCGAAGATCGGGAAAAGTATTTCTTTGCAAACTGTGTCCCAAAATCCCACAGTGAAAGATGATCCATAAGTTTTCAGCGTCGAAAACAGAGAATCCAGTGCACTGTAAGTTAGGTGAGCTGGATTGAAAATTCAGACCACGCAAGGACTTACAGACGTCGTACTTCAAGGTCCTCCCCGTTCATTATAATGTCATAGAACCCAAACAATACTGGGAACCAGAACCTAATCATGATGTCGTCGCCTTCAGGTCCAACCCCCGGACTCAGAGCACACTCAGGGCAGGCGAGCATGACCGGAATAACACCGCGCAGCATTGCAATCGCCAGCAAACTTATCTTCTGATACTTGCTGACCTTGCAAAATTCGGTGATGCAAACAGTCAGATCTGCAAAAGCACCATGGCGGACAATCGCAGCAAAATGATCTTTATTCAATCTCGTCACGATTTCGAAAGCAGAATTTGCAATGCGTTCTAAAATGGGGGGAAGATGATCAGAACTTTTCACTAAGTAGGGACATCGAGTGTTTTGTTCTCACCAGTTAGCACTTTTGAAGCGGCAGAGAAGACACCAAAGAGCGTACGCCATCCTGAACGCATATTCTGTACTCTGGCTTGTATCATTTGTTGGAGACATTGCAGAACCTATCGAGAACGTTAGTGCCAGAATAATGAGTTGACGCTCTACGCACCATATCGCGAATATCGGGATTTGCATTGTGAACCATCGTGTATTCAAAAGGCTTAAGGAAGTCCTTTTGGAACTTGAAATGGGGCAGCTCCTCCTTTTCCAAAAATCGCATTGACAACTGACGGAGGGAATCTAACGCAAAGAAACCGACATGAGGATTGCTGTGACAGCAAACCTACAAAGCTTGAGTATATGTCCACGTCGGGATGTTCAGAATATTACCTGGTTGAAATGTTCTCCTAAAATGTCCCAGAGATTCGACCATTCAAGACGGATACGGTTCATGTTGTAGTATGATATCTCCACAAGCTTTTGCAGACTGAACAAACGAGGGTGTTGCGAAATCCCAGACGACTGAATCTCCTCCCATGAAACATCACAAAGAGCCCTCGCAAAATCCACAATAGCAGTCTATATATCAATCAGTCAAGCGAATTGATTTAGCAAGACGATCTCACCCCAGACAGGTAGTGGCTGAGTGAAAAAACCATGTCTGCTGCCACGGTGATGTGAGTCGACCTGCTCTCGTTGGCGAGTTCTTCTGCTGGAAGCTTCTTAGATCGACTAAAAAACAGTCAGCCAACGGTGAAGTACACGTACGAATCACCTACCCTTTCTTTCCGCCATCCGGAACTTCGACGCCGCCGCTAATAAGTTGCATATGTTCTAGTTGTGATACGCACGACAGTACGTCGCGCCACGACCCTTTCAAATTGTTGCCTTCATTGACCGCAATATCTAGCAGCGTCTTGATAGCATCCATATTCTTAGGTTTCATTTCCCCAAAGTTGTTGAGGAACGTGAACTTGGCAAGGGTACTAACAAACGCATTGCGTTCGAGGTCCAAATCGAAGAAGCAAACTATGTGGATGGCATTCTTGAATCCGTCCAAGCAGAGATCGACTATCTCAAGGTCATCCGTATTTTGAAGCGGGCCGGATAAACCAGCCAGGAAGGGTATCCATGCTACTTCAAACATCGGCCGAACATGGACGAAATGCGACGCGCTAAAGTATTGGTCTCCAACACGAGATCCTCTTCGTTGAGAGCGCATAAGCGTTCTGAAGAGCGCCTACAAGAGATTAATCAGCGTTCAATCGGAAGACTCGCAACTTACTTCAGTCTTGTTGGCCATGCCATTGGACTGCATTACATATGCTTCCTTTTGAAGGTCCCTCCCCACATTCGCCAACACGTTGGCAAGACCAGGACCGGTCGAGGGCAAGTTGATTGTGGCATCAACTTCATCTTTCATCCTAATCTCGTTGCCCTGGATGTCGTGAAAAATGGCATTCAAGAATTCCTCCGGAAGACTCTCTCCATCGTTGATACCACGGTTGTTCTTGATAAAGTCTGCTTTAGTCATGCGATTTTTGATTTGAGGACTGTGAGCATCAGTATTGAGTAGAATGATAGAATATGCGAGAATATAAGCAGCATCTGTTCGATGGCGGGTAAGCCACCTGAACAAATTGGGCAGATGTCCACAAACCTGCATTCTTGAAGGGCGTTTGAGCATTTCCGGCGATGTAGCGTTCCGCGAACTTGAGCATGAAGCGGTCGATCTTCTGAGCTTCTCCGGGAAGGCGGAATGCCTGCAAAAATACACGAACAGCATCCACGAAGCCTAAATTCCTGAAATCGAGAAAGTCGACAAAAGCATGCATGATAGCAACGTTATGTTCATCTCTGCAATGCAATGAGGATCGTTAGGGATTTTGATGTATTGAAAATACCTACCCTTCACCAAGGTACTCGCCAATCATACTTTTGCTGAGGCCATCAGTAGTCAACAAAAACCCTGCAATATCGCGAGGCGACGAGCTTGGAATGACTTCCATCTCGATCAAAAATTGAACGCCCTAAGAGGAAATTAACTTTGCTCGTGTGCAAAGAATGAGAGAACGAACGCGTTTGGGCTTGAAGTTAAATTTCTTGATGCCCTCGAGCAGAATTGTCTTTTTTTGCTTCGCACTCTCAAACCTGGAGGGATCGTCTGCAATGTCCGGAGTTGATTGCCGGAAGGCTTCCGTGCTTCCAGCGGAAGCAATCAACCCGTCTAACGAAGGATCAGGTGTCATAGTGTCAGCTGCAATTTCTTCCCCAATCTGACTCCTTGGGGCAGTATCCGCAGTCGCGGATTCCGCAGGTGTTTTCCCAGCGGCTGTTCCCCAAGTTACAAGAGATCTAAGAACAGCCACCAAGCATTCGAGACCCTGCCTTCTAAGTTGCCCCTCAGAAAGGCCCATGGTGGATGTATCCATAGTCCCAGATACAGTTAGTGCGCCTGACACGTGCGCCGTCGACGCTGAACTTTTAGTCTGTGGCGGGAGGGCCGGGCTTGCAGGGTCGTTCGTCTTTTGTTGCGAGGAAGTATACGGTAATGTAGCAATCTTGGAGATAATGTTCATGAGACTGGCCATCATGTTAGCCTGTAGTTTGGATCCTTCATCCTATGACACTTACTGCTCGTATATATTATCTGTAGCTTCGCTGTCGCAGTCATAGTTGAGATATATCTCTACCAAAGCCTGCGGGTCCTGGCAAAGCCTAGAGAGCATTCCAATGATTACAGCCTTCTGCTTCAGAGTTGAAGTCTTCATTTCCAGGATAGGAACGAATATCTCGTGCAGCAGGACTTCGATCTCTTTCTGCGCAGGAGCATATTAGTCATGTTCAATTTATGAATAATAGTAGTAGTACCTTGAGCTTCGTTCGCATTCCAGATAACACTCGCCAGAAGATCTCCACGCTGACTTCGAACACTTGAGGCACGGGGCTAACTGCGTTACGGCTCAAGCTGAGGCAGAGATATTGATTGACAGCCTGAACAAAAGTGGTTGCCTCGTTCGTGGAAGCAGAGTATATTATGGCTTTCGAATCAACGAATAGTGCCATATGTGAATTAAGGATGGTGAGCACGAGATGCAAGGACAAGAGTTTAGACCTCATGGCATGAGATTTGAGATCACGCTCGCTGGTTATGTATTAACATTATCACCCTAGATAAAGGAATTGAAAGCATACCTCTCTGTGTTCAAGGGCTTCATTGTCAATTTGCACAAGGCTCGGAACACCAAGAACGCATCCTTTATAAACATATCCTGCGTGCTCAACTCCCTTATAGCGTGTTCATTTTCTGCGGCCTCGTGTGTGGCCGGCCTGAAGACATGTTTGAATAAGTATCAACAACTATCGCGGGACATATGCTTACGGTGCAGAACTGATTGTTCCTTGCGGACCATCAGGATCATGAACGGATGAAAGGGGAGTAGGGACACCAGGATGTAAGGACATGTCGACGGCAGATTCCAATGGCAAAGCCTCTGCCGTCAATGTCTCAGCTGCGTTTTCTGTGAGAACAAAGCTAGTGTTTGAATTGTCAATTTTCGGAGACCCCGGTTCTGGAATTGATGCCAACGTGTCTGAGGAGATATGTGAACGTAGGGTTGTACCGTCGAAACTTCTACACCGCGTGAATATATGATGCACCATTTGGGTCAATCCTCCTTGAGCAACCATTTGATTGACCAGGTCTGTGCTGAGAAGAAATACGTTATAAACCGTGCGGACTGCCTTTAACAGTGACGAATGGTGTACGTAGATAGTAGGCGAAAGTATCAGGGAGAGAAGCGCTTTGACAACCTGAAGAGATACTGTTTCAGGGGAGGTATCATTATGGCATGTCGTGACAGTGTGGACGACAAGGTCGACCAGGGAGGGCTGTGGAAGGCTAGACTGGGAAGAACCAGCTATTGACCGTCTTCCTTGCAGTGCCGGTGACGGAGGCGGCGAAGGAAGTGCCTGCGCAGACGATGGCTCCGAAAAGAACGAGTAAGAGATGAGCTTGGATATGCAGTCCAAACTCGCTATCATGAGCTTCTCGCTGCGCGTCTCGCATGCCAGCCGTAGAGGCTCAAAAATTTCACGTGGACGATCGCCACCTTGACCGACACGTATCATCTCCAAGGCATTGTGCGCACTCTCGCGAAGAGGTGTGGATCGTTTGGCCTCTTTCGAGGCCAGAATGATCTCTAGGGCGGAAGAAATGAGAATTACAGAGACTGTGTAACCCTTGGAAATCGTAATGGAACGTTTGTGAGTCACAGCAGATGATGAACTGTGAGAGCTAGATGGCGTTTGAGGTCGAAGCTCGTTGTGGCCATTCGCTGTTGCAGGCGTGCTTGGCGTCGCAGGACGAGGCTGATGAACATCCGTGGAGCCTCTAGCTAGCTGCAGCCGGGGGCTCTTTTCTGGCGGTGTTGGTGGTTCCTGTTTCGAAGGAAGAGAAACTTCCACGACTGTGTCTGTATCCTGAATTTCTGACTGAGAAACATGAGACACGTCAGGAGCGGTTTCGACGTGTTCTCCTGCTGCTTCGGAGAGCGGAGGAGTAGACAAAGGCCTAGCTTCACCGGTATCAGCTACACTTTGGTCTGCGACAACCGCAGAGGGAGGTGCATCCTCAACGTCATGAATAGCGTCGGCATCCACAACGATGGGTTTTTCCTTGCGAACACCGACAGGCTCTTCATCAACCGTCGAGTTTGTTGGCGGTCCTTCGGATTCAGTGACGGTGTCGTCCACCATATTCAACGCGGGCAGTGACTGTGCTTCGCAAGGAAATTACAGTTACCTGGCAGTTACTGAATATACTAACGATTCCGAATTCCCAAATGCCGAGTCTGTCGCGCATCGTCGGAGTTTGCCGTGAAGCCATTTTTTCGTCCCAACCAAATTGTACAGTATGTCTACCGCAGTGCCTGCAGAAGCATCTGCAGCAGTGCTACAACCTTCTGAGCCCATATCAGATTCGGCGATCTCTGTTCAAGGGCCTGATCTCGAGAAAAAGCTATCGCTTCAGGAATTTCTCAAAAGTTATGAACGGATCGGGTTCCAGGCAAGCAGCCTCGGAAGGGCGATTGACATCGTTAACAAAATGGTGTGAGCTTTCATTTTGCAGAGCCTATGTAACCCACTGAGAATTCAACTCTGTTTAGCGGAAATGGCGTCTATCTGACGAGCCCATCTCGACTGATGAGTCTGAAGATTACCTCACTCCAGAGATCAGAGCACAGACACGATGTGACATTTTTCTGGGCTACACATCCAATCTGATTTCATCGGGTTTGCGCGAGATCATACTGTACCTCGTCAAGCATAAGCACGTTGCTGCGATTGTCACAACTGCAGGTGGGATCGAGGAGGATTTCATCAAATGCCTTGGCAAGACTTACTTGGCGGACTTTAACATGGATGGCGCCGAACTACGGAGCAGAGGAATGAATAGGATAGGGAATCTCGTTGTTCCCAACGATAATTATTGCAAGTTTGAGGACTGGCTGCTGCCCATCCTGGATACCATGTTGGCTGAACAGCAGGCCACCGGTGAGGTATGGTCCCCAAGCTCATTCATCCGACGACTAGGAAAAGAAATTAATAACGAAGAATCTGTTTACTACTGGGCTTATAAAGTGAATGCATGCATAATTTTCTTTCACTCGCACCAGCTAAGCCTAAAGTCAGAACGACATACCCGTGTTCTGTCCCGCCCTCACTGACGGCTCGCTGGGGGACATGATATATTTTCATTCCTTCCGGAGTCCCGGGCTGATATTGGATATTGTTCGGGACATTCGGGCTTTGAACGAACTCTCCAGAAAATCAAAGAAAGCTGGGATGATTATTCTTGGTGGAGGTGTTTGCAAACATCAAATCGCCAATGCAATGCTAATAGTAAGTTATATTGTCTATAATATCGATCGAAGTCTTACCCGCCTAGCGAAATGGCGCCGATTACTCTGTATACATAGTTAGTACTCAAGCACAAGTACTCGACCACACCTGATGACATTTTTCGCTTATAGAACACAGGTCAAGAATTTGATGGTTCAGACTCTGGTGCCCGGCCAGATGAAGCGGTCTCCTGGGGTAAAATCCGTGCGGATGCGGAGTCTGTCAAGGTGCCTTCGTCCGTTGTTTTGTCTCGTAACAACATCTCATGTGGAACCTCAGGTGTTCGCTGACGCGACGCTAGTATTTCCGCTTCTTGTGGCTGCAACTTTTGCTCAAGATTAGCTCCTATCATGCGCTGTACTGTGTGGGTCGGAATGCATTCCTTTAATCACAGGACAAGTGACTCAATGTGATATAAATAAGGTTCCATGAGGGGAGACTAGACTAGACATTAGAAAAAGAAACAAACAGTCCCAGCGTAGGGTCATTTGCTAACGACATCTACGCATTTCGAATCAGTGACAGAACATTGTATGAGGGGGCAGCCTTTACCTCTTTGCATCTCACTAGACCATATTACAAGATCGTCTCTCAAGAGCTGAAGGATCATCATCGAATCACGCATGACTTGCATCGATGATGAATCGTCCAGGCATGCGACCGCTTCGTCGAATGCATGTTTGCCGAGGTGACATGCTCTCTCTGGACTCTTCCGGACGTCGTGGTAGTAAACGGCAAAATTTAGAGCCAAGCCTAATCTTGTTGGATGTGTTGGCTCCAGCATGGCAAGTGCATGCTTGTACGCGAATTTGTATGCAGCAAGTGACAAATCCGAGTACCGACTACGTTCTTGTTGCTGCGCGAATTCGGCGAGGTATCGATAGTAATCGCCCTTCCTGAACACAACAATGGGATGGTGATCAGCATAGATCAGAGAAGGAACTCACAGCTTGTAATAAAACACAGTCTCTTCCCCGGCTTTGGCTGTGGCCAAAAGACTATCGTTCAGCAATTTCACAATGTCTTTGCAGGCATCTGTAAGTTCCTTCTCAATGCGAACCCGCTGACGACGTATCAAGGAGACCTGGTGCTTTGACTGTGCAGAGGGTCTAGCTGACTCGAGCTTCTCCATGCTATCGACCACTCTCCAACTGCTACGAAGTGAGTTCGTGATGTTCTTGTACGCGACGGAGAGGAGGTTCCTCTCCTCGATGGTCAATGCTCCGTATGTCTGCGTCAAGCCTTTGATTTGCGCCACGAGATCTTAAGAAAACAACAGCCTAGATAAGAACAACATATAGGAATGCCGCATGTACAAACCTTCATAACGCTCCGCCTCCTCTGCGACCTTGGCGAGTAGCAGGTACTCTTCCCTGGATATTATGCGTGCCTTGAAGAACGGTTGGATATGCGGCTGCGACGCCTCAGAATGAAACACTCACAGGCATCTGTATTAATCGAACAGGATGGGGGGCAGACAGCAGACGTTACTGCGCATCCCGCTGCCTTTTCTATGCCCTTTATGGGGTTATGGGCAACGTGAGCACTGGTTTGCGCCCCAAAGTCTCTGAATTCACCGCAGCCTCAAGGCACGACGAAGGACTGATGGGACGTATCCTTGTGAATAATCAATCCCAAATAAATTACGGCACCATACCCTGGGCATAGGGCAAGTCTGGATCGTGGTAGTGAAAATGCTGGGTTGAGGGTTTATCATCCAGCCTAGAAGGGGCGCCTCGTGTCTAATATATATCACCGCTGGCTATTCGGTGTTTTCATCGTGGCAACTACGCTCCGGCTTCGAGGTGTGTGAACAAACAAAGTGGTGCATTGATCGAAAGCCTGAATGATAGGACTCTAGTTTAAGAAATCAGTGTTTGACGCTGCTGACACCTGCCGATGCGAACCCACTTCATCCTGTATGTTACTTGCAATTAAAGGCGAGGGGAATACTGACACAGCAACTCGATGCAACGTTTTGAAGGGAAGAGTAGCAGCTTTGAGATGCAAATGCTATCAATGAGCGGTACTTTTGGTAAACTCAACAATTGAAAGAGACGTGCATAGCGGTAGGGAAGATTGAGACTCCGTGGAAACAGAAATACGCAGACTGAGTCACGACCCGAAAACCAACGGCTAGTATTCTCGGGCTAATGCGATGCAGACTTTGGAAGCGATCGGCCCATCATCACAGCTAGCCAGTGTACTTCTAATTTCCAGAGAGTAAGGCTCGTGGCATTGCAGTCAGGCCTTGAAGCTTGATCGATTGTGACATTTCGGTCCACGCTAATAGTTGTCATTGCTTATGTGACTGTCGAGCAGTTGACAGCCTCTGGTGGGTTTTATGAAAGTAGCAAAAAAAAGTCGCGTCCAAGCACTACAAGTCTTGCTCTTCAAGTTGAAAGAAACTCTAGGATGACTTCTGGAAACTGGGATGATGGATCGAGGCATTAGTACGGTGCTCGTGTGCATCAGACGTGACACACTTACCTCAAATCAGTTAAATATCACAGTTCTTATCCGGAGGAGATTTACCCCTGGCGCCCAGAACGCAGCATCCAGGCTAACTTCAAGTTGGGGCTTACAAATGACAAAGTAAAGTCTCCGTTTGGTGTCGACATATGAGTAAGTTTGACGTCACGTGATGTTGTTTGCTTCCTGCCTTACTGATGTGACATCTTGTCTATCTGTGCTTATTCTGCTGTTATGGTGAAGGATGTTTGACTTCAGGCAGGTTGTCCCTGCCAAACGGTCTTATAAAACCACCGGCATACAATTAGCGCACATACCGATTCAATGTTATGTCGAACAAGTTTACTGCCAACAAAGTTGAGCCCGTCATCTAATTTGCTGTAGACAACCATGCATAAACAATGACACTAGAGAATAGGTCGTGGAACGCATAAGACAAAATGATCTCACTGCTAAAATAGCATCTACAGATCCCCCTCTTGAAAGAACTCTCGTATGACTCGTCCAAAGATAGTGACCGCTTTCTTGAGGTCGGCGAACTTCGGGATCAAGTCGTCAGCACAGGGTTCGGGTGCATTAGATATGACACACTTACCTCGCCATTGCTAAAACTGACACGGAAGTGGCCGGAGTCGTTGTCTGCAGAGCCCTCGACCATCGCACTTGCTGCGAACATCCAACCTGGTCCAAACAACACTCTGTTCTCAGCTAACTTCGTCCATAATTTCGTTTCCAAGGTATCTTCATCTCCTGGGACGAACGAGGGATGTTGGTCGAGATGAAGTTTCATCTGATATAAGTTCAGTATGGACGCCGCGCACAAGCAAACACGTTGAGCGCCGACCTACCCATACGAACATTCCTGCAGTTGGGGGAACGAAGCTAAACATCGTACGATCCCGGGCAGAGTATTTATCGGTTATATTGGTGCTCTTCTTGGCTTTGGATGATGCCTGGTACACGACGCAGCCTTCCCAGACCCCTGCGGCTGCAGAAACCGCATGTAAATGGAACTCCTCTGCGAGGCAATCAACAAAGAAATTGCGGCGTTGCTGATACTCTGTTCGCAGACCTGATGGGAATTGCGTCATCAGCAATTAGAATAGGTGGACACAATTACGCACCCCTGAGCCAGCGGATGTAACCATCGTAGGTCCAATGAGTCAAGATCTTTGTTATAACAGCCTATAAAAATGATGTCAGATAACATTACTCGACGAGGATTCGTCACACATACCTGTCCAAAGCCGCACGGGGCCTGAGTTGTTGTTTCTCCTTGCCTCTCCAACCTCTCTGCAAAGAAAGGATTGCACGTGAACCATCCCAGTCGACTACCAGGAGCAATAGTCTGCCAAATGGACGTTCAACCTGATGGGGTTATAGAAATGTAGATTCCATGAATCACCTTGGAAAAGGTGTCGAGACGAATCACGCGCCCCTCGTAGTCAAAACTAAACCGAACTGTCAAATGAAATGATGTAAAGAATTAAGGGCTCGTACTTTAAGAAGCTAGGGGTCAGAGTGGAGATATATCGCTGAGATTCCTCGGCTGACGGTTTTCCAGAAGACGTTGCACCAGGAGACCTGTCCTTTTTAAATGTGTACGTTCCCAGCTGAAGAAAATAATACGGATCGTCTTCGACAATTATCACGTCTAAGCGCCCGGTTCAGTAAGCCAGCCGATTGGGCTGATTCCACTCAAGACGATGTGCTGACCGTATTTGACACAGATATCATAAATCTCCTTCTTACGAGCGACGCTCATCGTCTGTATACATCAATCTTGAGAATGCATTCCCATGCCGATCTGCAAAGAAGTATGCTTACCGAGCCACTCGGGTTCTGTCCGACAGGCACAATGTACATAACATGAGGCCTAGGGAAGGCTCAGGTACGGGCAAATCTTGCATTTGTAAAGCAACTTACCTTGGCATCTGACGTGAAACTGGGTCCCATTGTGATAGCAAGTTCTCGAGGTCATCGCTCTTCATGCCTAATCCATCCATGGCCACAGCTACAGGCTTGATATTGAAAGGGATCATTGATGCCATGGCGGAAGGATAGGTCCACTCCTCACACAGCACACCCTCACCGGGGTTGCACAGCGTCAAAACGGCTCTCGACCACCTAAATGATCATCATCACAACAAAGATTGCAATGTCATTGAACTAGCGCACCCATCTGTATTGCCAGTGTCAATAAGGACGGTCCAGTCCGCAAAAGCTGGACGATAGACCTCGGAAATGAAGCGTTTCAAGAAATCTTGCAACTGAGACTGCGCGGATGCTTGGCCGTATTGAAGAGAGGTGGCTAGGTTGATATCCCCATCAACGGCAGGGTACTTGGGAATAGTGATAGCCTGAGTCTTCTCCTTGTTTGCATTGTGGCTACCGAATAACTTCCACAGCCATGACAAAGAGGTAGAAGGCTCGGTAGGAGAGAGAGCAAATGATTCAGGTACCAAAACGTTTGCAGAAATGTCGGAGACGGGGAAATAGGCGGGACTAGGCAGGCCTGGAGAGTCAAATTAGATATATTCAAATTACAAGATGAGAGCGCAAACCTCCAGCAAGCGACAGAATTCCTGGCTGTGAGAAATACTTCATAAGCCCCTTCAATGGGGATACTGGCCTAGCCTTGGATAGCTCGGAAAGGTGGTGAGAGAGATCAACAGACTTTGTGCGCTTCTCGACATTCATGATGGCAGGATAACAGTTAGTGCAGGACTGATGTGGTTTCGAGTGAGGACGAGTCTGCTGCGACTGTCGGTTACGATAAGCCTACTCGGATAGCGAGCTATACATAAGTGATAGTCAGCATACTTCCCACAATTACATGCGGTGTAGTACCCAATACAATCCTCCGGTGTGACAAATTTCGATTAAAAACGTATGGCGAATGACCAACCTGGGCGCTATAATTGACTCGACAAACTGCGGGCAACTTTTGCAACAGATGCACCCCAACAGGCTGGCTACGTGACGCTCGTTTCGCCTGCTCGTTCGTCCATGGATGCCAGACAAGAGATAAACCGATAAACCATATGAATCTGGCACAGTCACGGTAGATTGAGTTTGAGTTTGAGTTTGGAAGATCCCAGAATGTCAGTAGCGGCGCCGAAAAGCCGACCAGACACGCGACTCGAAGTCAATGCAAAGTCACAGTTGCGACAAATCGCGCCTATCACATTGGCCTACGGACATCAAGGACATGTCAGAACATATCGGCTGGCAGTCAACTGGTGGGCCCTCCTGTGGGTCCGAGTCACAGTCTGGTAGTCTAGTAGACCGACAGGCCAGGCGCCTAAGTAAGGATAAAGGACCGTTGGTCACGAATTACAAGTGACCTGCCACATAACAAGATTTCTTCTTATACGGTGAGCTCCATTGCAGCTGGCGTAAAATTGCGCAACTTTGGCGTCTTTAAGCTTGCTTTAAGCTCACTGCTCAGATTGTCTCACGTTCACGTGTGCTTTTAATTTACATCAAAGTTACCAAAAACACAAGATATGTAGGGCTTTGTACCAGTGGCCCAGTGCGTGTGTAGAGTGGTCAACCCGACTGTAAAATGTAGGCAGCTAATTATGTGCGTGTCCATATGAATCAATGCATGGGCATAAAGCATAACGCATAAACTTGACATTTGTGATGTATGAAAACGGGATTGCGGCATGTAACCTGCGAATGTCATCATTGATCCCCCTCTCATACGCTGAACCGTGCTTAGGTCGCTCGATACGCCGTTTCTTGTGGGGGCGGGGAGGGGTGTCAGAAAAGAAGAAAGATTCTGTGCAGACCGTTAGTTGGGTCTAGACACACAAAATATCATTGAGCTAAGCGAAAGCCTACCTGAGCGGATATCCCTCAGCGCCCGTACAAGAAGCGCGATGCGCGAGCGCGCGAAGGTCGGCTACCCGCTGGAAGGTCAAGACTACAAGGTGGACTTGTCAGCATGATAAGATCGTAGTATGTACGGCATTACCGACCTTAATGTTGACTATCCGTCAGGTGAGAACTGTGGGTCCTAAGGAGAAAACAGCCTTGCACCCATGCTTTTATAAGAGCCGGATACATGTGTAACCCTAGATCTCGAGAGACAGGGCAACAACATGAGGGAGGTATTTGTTGCTATCGATAAGATGGCGTGAATGTTTCAAAACATGTGTGCCCGCCAAAATAGGCCAGATCGCATTTGGGAGTTTGCACAATAAAATGGCCAAAATTCTGGTTGATTTGGGGTAAGGATGAGCACCCCGGATCGATCCAATCAGCTTGACCTACTGACAAGAGCGCGACAATCAACCTCAGCGGTTCATTTTAAGAGGCGACCGTGCCGCACTGAACGTGTTGCCGCATCTACTAATGGCCCATTAGGAAGCAGGTGATTCGGAGACGAGAGAAGCCATTGAAAAAGCCCTTGAAGTAATCTGGCAAATTTTAGCGGATTAAGTATTCCGAGGTTAGGTTGCGCCACAGGGTCGACTTGGGTTACTTACTGCTTCAGGGCAGGTTGCAAATACGCGGGTTACGAAATTCACGTCTAACGCTCATATTGAACCAGTTCCTCATCATCACCTCGTCCTCGTCAAAGTAAGGTGGGAAGAGAAGTTTCAGTGGTTCGCTGGAAGAGGGAAGTGTTGAGGTGCGAATGCGTTTGCTCTCTGCAATAATTTAGTCTAATTCCTCGATTCTGTTCAGAAGGATCTGAGTCTGTAGATATGGCGTATCAGTTTTCCAGGAAGGGATGTTTCAAGTGCGGAAACTGTAAGTTCTTCCTGCGTCATCGTTCATCTTGTACCATCTAATGTTGCTCCAGTGGGTCACATTGCTGAAAATTGCTCATCTGAGCAGCGCCTCTGCTACAATTGTCGTCAACCTGGTCATGAGTCTTCAGCTTGTCCGTCGCCTCGCACTGTTGCTGCAAAACAGTGTTACTCCTGTGGTGGTGTTGGTCATATTCAGGCAGAGTGCCCCAATTTAAGGGTTCAAAGCGGTAATCAAAAATGCTACGTACGTTTCCAACTTGTCAGGAGCGCTGTTGCTTGACGCACTGTTGAACCCTGCCTCATATCAGAATTGCGGTCGGTTTGGACACATTGCTCGCGTCTGTCCGAGTGGGGCTACTGGAGTGTCAGGGGCCGGGTTTGCTTCCCGTGCACCTCCCCCGGGACGTGCTCTGAACACATCTACTCTTCCTCCGGTCAAATGTTACCGGTGTGGAGGACCCAATCATATGGCGAGGTGAAAAGTCTCAATTCTATCGCGAATCGACACTAAAATAAATGCTTAGGGACTGTCTCGCCACTCCGGGCTCGACTTTGGCCGACGGATCATCTGGAGCGACCAAGAGCAAGACTTGTTACAAGTGCTCAGAAGAGGGGCATGTGCGTCTTATCTGTCTTCTCCCTTTTTGTCAGTGCTTGATGTGCTCCCCTGAAGATCGCAAGGGACTGCCCAGAGAATGCCGAGTTGTTTGCAACATGAATTGTCTCGTTGTGCAATTCTTGGAGGTATTAAGAGATCGTCTACGCCCTCTTCCGTATATGTGTGCGAGGTTTATTTTGCAGTTCTCTTAACTTATCTCGACATTTTTTTGATCTCCGCAACTTTGAAAGATGGGATCTGCATGAGCACAAGGTTAAGATCAGCCCGAAAGTTCCTGGATAGCCAGGTTATTCCCAATGCGGCGGCTAGCAGCCGTCATTCGCAACACCAACTCGGACCCCAGCGTTGACCAACGTATTTTCGGGGAGCAAGGTACGTAGATAATCCCTTCTGTCAACAATGCCTGTCAGATGCTACTTTTTATCTAACTCTCAAGATAATCAGTTAGACCTTTCTAGACCATAGAAGCTTGACGCTCTGTTATCAGTTCAGAAGCACCGGTCTACGTTCTGATCGCTAAGCGCACAGGAAAATGGGTTTATCGACATCCTGGGGTTTGATCTTGCTGATCTTTGATTTTTCGTTCACTTACGCACACCCCGAGAATCTTGGCGCATTAATTGAGCTTGGTGCGGTGTGTCATACTCCGAAGGCAGTGTCGCGAATATTATCCATGCATTATTATTTTCAATGAGCACGCCGCATCATATGCGTGTATGATCAGCGATTACCTTCTGGGATTTAACTTTGGCCTATTCCTTTTGCACCTTTTTTCTATTCTGATACCTCGACCCGTGGTGCTCCTTAGGGTGACAGTTTGTCTGGGGTATCGTTCTCCATCATTATTAATTCATTCTTGTGCCGCTTGCTAGATTAGTACTAGTATGCCCACTGCCCAAGTGCTCGTCAGTTGCTCCGAAGATCTGAGAAATCATCATGGGGTAGGTGTGGTACCCAATGTTACGGCATCAAAGTTCCATCTGAGGTCGTTTACTGGTGTTGCATCGATCTCATCACTTAAGCTCACTTGATGCTGCGACTCGTGCGACAGCGATGTTTATACGTTACCAGTCGCAAGGTCTCTCATCAGAGAGGCTTCTTCACCCTTCCAAACTTCTCCCCCTTCTCACCCGACTCTGATGAACGTCCAGCACAGACTTACCACGAACGCAAGATTTTTCCGTATGCTGTCCTCGACGATCATATCTATATTCATTGGGACTGATTAGTGCCCCAAGTTACAGACGCATAGATCTATACAACTTGGTTGCAGATGTTGGTTCATATCCTAGTTTTGTGCCATATTGCACTGGCTCAAGGATCTTGGAACGAAGCGAGGACCAGGATGGTGTAGTCAAAATGGACGCGGAGTTAATGGTCGGTTTCCTGGCATTCAACGAGAGCTATGTTAGCAGGGTGACGTGTCGACCTTATGAATCCGTCCAAGTCAGTTTGTCTCATCATTCTTGTGGGGTGCACAGTCACAATTTCGTGAAATTACAGGCCGAAGCTTCGAGTTCAACCCCTCTCTTCAAGACCCTTCAAACAACATGGCGCTTCCAACCAGCTTCATCAATATCACCTCACCTTTCCAGTGGTCCACCGCTCCATAGCGATGCCGGGAACTCTGTACCCGTGGATAGCCATGCTCCTGACGCCGGACCCACTCTTGTCACACTAGATATCGCCTTCGCATTTGAAAATCCGTTGCACTCTGCTCTCTCTGCCCAGTTTTTTGGAAAGGTGTCTAAGCTGATGGTGCAAGCCTTTGAAGAACGCTGTCTGGCTGTGTACGGATCAGGGACTAAATAATGTACAGACGTGCAATGAAATTAGATGTTTGAAATGCAAGAGGGTCAATATTTGCCAAGGTGGAATGTACGGGGATGTATGGGCGAAAGTAAGGACTATGCGATCAGATCTTCCCGTGGTAGGCTGCTGATACCCTAGATATACGATTGATCAAAACGCAAGGTCATAAGAAGCCTTGCGACGCTCAGGCGCATGTCAGGTCCGGACTAGGGTATACATGTCAGTTCGGTTTCATCAGTAACTAGACATGACGTACGATGAATAGATACAGGCTCAAAGGGGTTTATGCTGAGCAAAAAATGTTGCTAGTGGCCGAATGCAGGAAAATTGGGAGCCTCGACTCTTTTCGACGATGTAGCTTTAATCCCCTCCGGTATGTCCAGTTTGCCAGTCTCCTCTATTGGCCTCTCATATTTCTTGGTCTGTTGTAAAACCACATCGTTGTCAGTTTCCAACCCCTTCGGTACGTCCAACGTTCCAGTCTCCTCCGTTGGCTGTTGTAGAAGCGCAGAACCTGTGCTTCTGTAAGCCTTCCTTCTAGATTCTTTCTCTCCCGGTTTCCAAAGGATTTTTTCTATTGGAGGTTTGGGGTAGTTATTTATGTTGGTCTCGTAGTCCGGTGTCAACCTCCAGTGCCAAATAGTGGATGTGGGCATATCTAAGTCACTCGTAATTTCTGTCTTGCCATGTGCCTTAGACACAATAGATATATCGCGAGTGCCATCTTCATGAAGTTTTCCTCGTCTTATGTGTACTTTCTCGATTTCCCGCGCCATCGCCATTTCCTCGAGGATTGTCTTCTTCAGGTATCTGTGTTCTTTTTCAATTTTTCGTTCAGACGCAAAGAGCATACTCACTTTACTGAACGAATTGCGTGATCTAGTTTAGGAGGGAGGGGTATAGCTTTAGCGGGTTTATACCTGCCTCCATGGTTGCGAAGGCCAGTAGGAATCGGCTTGACTGCTGGTATGTCTGTAGTTACATCTGGGAACTCCTCGTGTGCTCTTTCGTAGATATCGTGCGTCCTGAGCCCGAGCTCACGACGAGGAGCTGATGCAAGTATTTTGCGCACGATATTTCGAGCCTCGGGCGTGCTAAAATTGACCCAGGTCTTCAGTTGGTGGTTAATCATGTCCCCAAACCACACGTGGGTCCTGGTAAATTTTCAGCGGCTGAAAGACTTCAAGATCGGAATGAGATCAATGGGTTAGGTGAGGTTGTAGCACTGCAGATTGTGACCAAGCTTCCGAACGGCTAGGGAGCTGATCAGAGTACGGACACCTGGAGAGGTACCTTCAAGTGACAACTTTTGAAGATTCACACGGGGTCGATAATTCTCCGTTGTCGGACCCCTGTCACGGGGATCATAGGACGACAATATTGGACGTGAAGAGTTTCTTCAACCTGAGTAGAGGTTATTCTTCTCTCTCAAGGACGAGTCACACCAAGGCAATTCACTGTTGTCATTATACTGCCAGGGCTGTTAGTTCAGGCCCACTTTTGCGTGCACAGGTTTCAGGACTTTGCAATTTGAAGGCCTATATGATATTGTCACGGATGTGACAAGAATTAAAATTGGGATGTTCGAAAGCGCAGCAGCTGTTGCAACATCGGTCATCAGTGATGCAACCCTGAAAGTTTTCACGAAGAGGATAAATGTTCAAAGGTATCGGCCAAATTTTCTGCAGGTGGGCATCGAAACAAAAGGTGGGATTAGGAGTCCTCCGGTTAGTACAAGATCGACCCTGTTGATGTGCCCAGCAGTGCCCAGCCTGCGCCGGCAAGTGAAGGAAGGACCCTGATCACCTTGCGATGCTCAGCGCTCGGCAACCACCATCAGGTAAAAATAAACCAATATCTGGCAAGTGTTTGAATGATCTAGCTATAACTATCTAGTTTTCCATGGATTCATTATAGTCGAGAGTTGGGTGCAGGCATTAATGATGAGGTTGATTGGAAGTTTGCTTGAGGCTGACGGAGACGTAAATGAAGGGCAGGGGTGTTTGGGGTCCAAAGAAGCTGTGTATATCATCGCCTGCATTTCCCTTTTTCGATTCATACAAAACCGTTGCTGCCTTGAGGCTTTGTGTTCATTCACAACCAACCCTCAACGCCTGCCTCTCTTCATTCTGCCCCTTCAACTATCTGGGCATCGTCCAAGGCATCCTCAAGCTCTTGTCTCTAGCGTACTCCACCTGGTGTGATACAGTATGACGTCCCCGAGGCCCCGTAATGAACAATTATCTGGCGACCCATTTGCAGATCGACCACGCCAGACCCACTTTCAAGAGCCCGCGCCTCGTGTTTATGATAGCGCCTCTGGCTCGCCCTTCGAGAGTACCACAACATTACCCCGCGAGTTCGGCGCCAATTATGTAGATGAAGACTATGCTGAAAAGCTTCCGCTCACTGGAGGTGATAGCTATAATCCTGGCGGCTTTTATCCACCAGGGTAAGTCGAATTAATATCTCGATTATTCGGCGCTTCTCTAAAACTTCTTTTCTTCATTAAAAACTTAAAATGATCTCCTACACAGACCAGTCGACCCTTCAGCTTATGGTGACCCGTATGCACGCCCCATGTCTACTACGTCATCCTCGACAAATGGTGTAGACACTGCTTGGAGGCGCCGTCAGACCATTAAACGTGGTGTGACCCGCAAAGTCAAGCTCACAAAGGGTAACTTCATTACGGAATACCCGGTTCCGACACCAGTGCATAGTGCCATTGAAGCAAAGTATGCCGCCACGAATACGACTGAGTTCTCGTAAGTTACTTAGGTCGATATGAAACTGAATCGAACTCATGCGAACGTCTCCCAGCCATATGCGGTACAGCGCAGCAACGTGTGACCCAGACGATTTTACAGAGGCCAATGGCTGGTCTTTGAGAACCAAGAACTATGGTCGGCAAACTGACCTCCTTATCGCCGTTACATCCTATAACGAAGACAAAACACTTTATGCGAGGACACTCCATGGCGTCATGGTGAATATTCGCGACATTTGCAAGACCAAGCAGTCCAAGTACTGGCGGCGAGCGGCTGAAGAAGGCATGCCTGGCTGGCAAAGAATCACAGTTGCCCTTATTGTTGATGGACTCGAACCTATGGACAAGAGCGTATTGGACATCCTGGCCACCGTCGGCGTCTACCAAGATGGTGTCATGAAGAAACAAGTTGACGGTAAAGATACTGTCGCGCACATCTTCGAGGTTTGCACCAGTCATTCAATTGTCATTAACTATATCGCTTATATCTTGACTACAGTATACCACTCAGTTGTCGGTTGATGCCAAGCCTCAACTTGTGCTTCCTCATGAGAACGATCCCAACAATTTAGTACCCGTACAGATCATTTTCGTCCTCAAGGCCAAGAATCAGAAGAAGATCAATTCACATCGGTGGTTGTTTAATGCCATCGGTAAAATTTTGGATGTGAGTCGAACCGCAAGCACACGGTCGTTTAACTGAACCTTTTTAGCCTCAAATTTGCGTACTTATTGACGCCGGAACAAAACCTGGACACAAATCCATCTATTATCTTTGGGAGGCATTCTACAACGATGCTCATCTCGGTGGGTGCTGTGGTGAAATTCACGCCATGATTGAGGGTGGCAGGAAGCTCCTTAACCCTCTGGTCGCTGCCCAAAACTTCGAGTATAAAATGTCCAACATTCTTGGTATGTCATTCGTCCAGATCTTGCATACTGCTATCTGACCACATCACAGACAAGCCACTTGAAAGTAGTTTCGGCTATGTATCAGTGCTTCCTGGTGCCTTCTCCGCGTACCGTTTCCGTGCGATCTTGGGTCGGCCACTAGAGCAGTATTTCCACGGTGACCACTCGTTGGCTGACCGTCTTGGTCCCAAGGGTATCTACGGCATGAACATCTTTACCAAGAACATGTTCTTGGCTGAGGATCGTATTTTGTGTTTCGAGCTCGTTGCCAAGGCTGGTGATAGGTGGACGTTGACGTATGTCAAGCCTTCAAAAGCCGAGACAGATGTGCCAGAATCCGCTGTCGAGTTGATTGGTCAACGTCGTCGGTGGCTGAATGGTTCATTCGCTGCCTCAGTCGTGAGTATCGACCACGTTGATGAATACATGTTTGTCTGATTATTTTCCCTAGTACGCTCTTGTCAATTTCTTCCAACTCTATCGCTCTGGTCATGGTATCATTCGCATGTTCTTCTTCCATGTTCAAGCTCTTGTGCGCATTGCCATTTCTGGTTTGTATTCTGCTACTGACTCATGTGACAGTACAACGTCTTCTCATTGATATTCTCGTGGTTCGCATTGGCGAACATTTGGTTAACGTTCAGCATCATCATCGATTTGCTCCCCTCGCAAAACATCATTATTTTCGGCACTGCGGACGTCGTATGCACGCAATCCTTACTCTTGAAAGATTGACACTAATCTTGGGCTCGCAGACTCACTGGGTGAACTTGGTTTTCAAATGGATCTACCTTGCCTTCCTCGCGTTACAGTTTGTCCTGGCTCTTGGTAACAGACCGAAGGGTGAACGGACGGCGTATGCAATCACACTATGGTTTGCATAAATTAGAGTCTTTATCTAACTCAAGCTGACTTATGTACAGGGTCTACGCCTTCTTGGCCGTTTACCTTCTCGTGTGCTCGTTCTGGCTAACCGGCAAGGCATTCGCTGTAAGTTTTACTTTTTTCAAGTCCTTGCGTAGACTGTCCTGACTATGTACGTTTCTGGTAGAACATCCCCTCCGAGTTGAAGAACAAGACGGTATCTCAGGTCATTTTGACCTTCTTCACGCCTCCTGTTGGTGCTCTAATTGCTGCGATGGTCTCCACTTTCGGTATGTGGTCACCCATATTATGTAGTGATTCCTTAGCTCATTCATGAGATAGGCATCTATCTCATTGCATCGTTCCTCTATGTAAGTTATATCTCCGTTCGTAATGGCACTCTCTGATCTCGTGTTTCAGCGGGATCCTTGGCACATCTTCTCCAGTTTCTTCCAATACCTGTGCTTGGCTCCAAGTTTCACGAATGTACTCAACGTTTATGCATTCTGTAACTTGCACGATGTACGTCGCCCTCCATGATTTAGAACCTGGCTTTGACTGAACCAATGGTTTCAGGTGTCCTGGGGTACAAAGGGCAGTGACAAGGCAGAAGCTCTGCCATCAATCTCGTCGTCTAAGACAAAAGACGCGGACTCTCCTGTTGTCGAGGATACACACCGCATCCAAGAGGATGTGGATGCTGCATTCAAGGAGACCGTCACTCGCGCGGTGACCAAGATTGATGTCAAGGAAGTCATTGAGAAGCCGACGATGGATGATCAAAACAAGACGTTCCGTACACGTCTTGTTGCCTTTTGGATGCTCACAAATGCTGGACTGGCGGTTGCCATTGAGAACATTAACGGTCTCACGAGTGTTCAAGATGCGGCACTGGACCAGGCGGAGCTCCAGACGAAGCAAAACACTTATTTTGCTGTCATCCTGTACTCCACATTTCTTCTTGCTGCTGTGCGGTTTACTGGGGTGAGTTATTCTGGCAGTATTTTTGCCGCACTGTCACTCACGCATTGCTTCAGTGCTTGTTTTACTGGTTCAGACGCAATCTTTTCAGATGCTGCAGGAGGAATTGAACCGTAGATCAGGTTCCCTCGTTTTTGTGTTGGGTAATCAGAACTTATTTTGTGCATGGACTTGATGAAAACAGCTATCATCTACTCTCCTTTCGTATCCCTCTCCGTATTATGCAGCTGGACAATCTGAACTTCATGAGATATCATCTTACACTACTCGGGTTGACGCCTCACTCGTTTTATTCACTTAGCCTATTTTTGTCTGCGCCAAATGAGTAATAGATAGGTGGTTACTCAATGAATGGATTAATGGAGGGCGGGCTTGATCTCTATTTGAGCACAAAAATGCATGTAATACATAGCTATGAGTACATCCCAGAATATTCGTCTCGGCTTTCACGTTGCCGGGCGGATGGATAACCACCCATCGCCATCGAGGGGACGGCCAGAATGGGCAGTAAGCCTGCGCTGTCAGACTCTCTGGCAACCATTGAGCTCTCCACAATCCACTCGGTAAAATCATCTGGCAGAGAAGGCTCCTCCGTCCCACGCTGGTCACTATTAGCCGCGTTCGTAAGGAAAGCCCTGCGACAAGTGGGGCAAGACTCGCGCTGGGAAGTGGCGTAAATGGAAGCTGTCAAGTACAAAGCTTTAACTTACTCCTTCTCGTATCCATTTCGTGATACTAATCTCGCGTTGTCAGTAACGTCATTCGAATGAAGAATGTCCACTCAACTCTCTTCGGCAGAACATATGCCCGCAAGTTTCATGAAGCCTAGTCACGCCTAGTTCCTCTACTGGATGCGCGGGGGAGTCCATCACGAGTGCCGTTTCCTCTTCAGCTAGGATGGCTAAGAACGTATTAAAGCATATGGGGCAAACAGACTCTGTTGTGCCTGTCTAGTTTAGGACTGTACGATGCATGAACGGACTTGCCAGAATGACCCAAATCTTTAAGCTCGGTCTCTGAGATCTTAGGGAGACTTGCAATAAGTTCTTGTGTCCGTTTGTCAGTGGGAAGGCGGAATCTTCCTAGTGGGGAGTCTTCTTGTTCAATCATTGCACGCAAACCCGCGATGTTCATAGAAAACTGAGGACGTTCCATGGGTCACTTCGCTTACAACTAGAAGGGAGATGGGAAACGAATACAATCAATGTATTTCTGTATAATAAGGCATACATACTAGCCGGGACGCGTAACACTACAGCAAAGCGTGGGAACATCCTACAACCTCCTACATCACCACTGGACTCTGCACAGGCAAGCAAGATTTAACGACACAGACAGGAGCGTAATACAACAAACGATGTGAGGGTATCATGAAGGTGGCCGACTGGGCCATTTGCGTTCTGCCTTAGAAGGGATTCTCGTCTTCTTCCATCAGTACTTCTGAAGAGGTGTCTTTTGTAGGTTCTGTGTCGCTTTGACTGTGATCCTCTTGCTCTGATGAATGCGACTCTTTAGGTGGGAAGAGAGTGCCCATGGGTTTCGCGCCCCTGCATCACAGATGCCGTCAGGACTGAGTACAAAGGTCCATGGGGATAAGCAAAACGTACTTTGTGAAATGTTTCTGCTTCGCAGCATTCAGCTTCTGTGTGACGGGTGTCATTAGGTTGTCCGTCGGTGAGACAAACTTGGGATTGCTGGAAAGAACGCGTGAACAAGGTAGGTCAGCATCTGCCAGTGATCTACGCGTTCGTGAACCCACTTGGTCTTTGCCATCTTTTTGGCTAAGAGGGCTTTCATGCCCATTCCAGGTATGGTGTTGTTGGCACCGTTTGCGACATGTCCGAGAGGTGCTTGTGGGACGACGATGTGTGCGGCTTGCGAGGGATTGTGCATTGGCTGAATGGGAGCAGAGACAGGAGAATCTGTAGGCGTAGAAGTGGCAGACATTGGTAGGAGCAGAGAAGACTTGTGAAAGACAAAGCAGTGAAGTGTCAGATAGTTGAAGTGCAAGTCGAATCCCTTTGGCCACTGTTGGTCGCGTTCGAAAATCAACTGGACGTGTGATTGCACGTGACTTTATGATCACGTGTCATGTGTCCCTCGGACTCCGGAAAAGGCTGTGTGTTATCTGGCTTCGTATTGGACCATTTACTTCTGTGCACAGGCTCATGAGAGCGTTCAAGCAGAAAGTGGAGCTGGTCGACAATGTCGCGTCCTCCCACGTGCGTGTCACATCCGTGGATACCGTTTCCAAGTCTTTCTCTCGTCCTGTGCTGTTGGATGATTTGTCCTTGTCGAACCTTACACTCGTGGCTAGCTCGATTTAGTGCTTGTCTCCCAGTCTGCGCCACTGAATGGTCTTTTTCCCAAGGTCTCTTACGTCTGTGTCGTTTGGATTGCCGATGAACCGCACAAGCTCCTCCCCGAGGGGCTGATCTGTCACCGCCAGCAGTCCGAATGCTTGGAACCTTGGTTTTTTGCCTTCTCTAGCATTCTGATTTCCCTCTAATGCCACGACATCCCCAGCTCAAGCGATGTAATGTTCAGGGCCTAGGACCCTTCTACATTACGGCAGGCGTCTTCAATAATGTCTGTTATCTTCGCGCCCAAACGGCCATCAATCATCCCATGTTTTGACGGCGCAGCTCTCTTACGGTTTTGTCCTTTCCCTAGGCAAAAGTTATCTGCCTTTATCAAAAATGACAATCGTGCTCCCCGCTGGCACGCAGGTACATGCCGTAGATGGTAAATTACTCTTTGTTATCTGCATTTACATGACAATACTTGTAAGTATAGTTGCCGAGAGATTCGGACCGTGTCCAGCGGATCACAAGACCCAGGAGAGGGCCATGTGGGCCATTCGGTGAGAGCAGCGACGGTTAAGAAGCGATTCTGGGCGAGACCTTCGACGTGGACCCGGACGGCGTTACAATCCGAGTAGTAGTAAAAGTTGCGAACGAGTAAGACCCCGCATGGTGGAGGTTCTTGCTCTGGAGAATCCAATTACTTTCCCAATCGTATTTATATAAAACCTAGCCATTCATTCATGGGAGGAATATATAACCCACTTGAATTTACTTGATAGCGCTCGCTGACGAAGTCTTGTCACGGAACGTTAACGGCTAAACTTGGGGTCACAGTTCCACAACTGCCACAACTGTTTGCATTTTTTAGTCTCTTCATCGTCCTCCGCCTTCTGCTTCTCTCTCTTCCACTTCTCTCGTTTATTTCATATACACTATCTTGTTAATATGGCTGCAAACACTTTGAGGAAGAGAAAAATCGCAGTTCTAGGTTCCCGTTCAGTTGGTATGGTTGATTTTATTCTCAACGTCATCATGCTCACCCAGCGCTGCAGGCAAATCTTCTCTCGTCGTACAGTTCATCGAGAACCATTTCGTCGAATCATACTATCCAACCATCGAGAGCACCTTTTCGAAAGGCGTAGCCTATAGAGGCGTAGAATATGACTGTGACATCATCGACACCGCTGGCCAGGTGTGCATTCTCATGTATCATTGCATCTCGAGGCTGATTCGCATCGACAGGACGAGTACTCGATTCTCAATTCTAAACACGCAATTGGTATTCACGGCTACGTCCTCGTATACTCGGTCACCTCAAGACGATCTTTTGACATGATCAAAATCGTATACGACAAAATCGTTGATTTTTGTGGCAAAAACGATATCCCATGCGTAATCGTTGGCGCTAAAACTGATTTACAGTCGAGGTAGGTCGTCATCCTTCTTTGTGTTTGGCTATCCCACACTTGTGCTTTTTGTCAATGGTCTATTTTCATGCCTCACAGTCCCAATAGTAGACAGGTCGCTCCGAATGAAGGGGAAGAGCTAGCAAAGCTCACCAATGCTGCTTGGGTTGAGACTAGCGCCAAGAATAATGTCAACGTTGGTAAGCAATTATCGCACTTCTCAACATTTCTCTTCTTTACGCGGCCTTACCACAGGCAAAGTCTTCGAGCTATGTCTTGCGGAGATTGAGAAGCGATCACCGTCCAGCAAAACGGATCAGCCAGAAGCAAGCAGATGTCTCATTATGTGATAGACGCGACACAGCCGTCCCTGGTCACCTTGCTGTCATGCTCGCCGGTTACCCAGTCTCCTTTCATACCCTGAGCCGCTCTTTTTCCCTTGCACAACTATTTCTTTCTATTTTCCTCCGCTCCCTAGGAGTTCCCCATTTTATCCGAGTTTTCCATCGGATTAGACTGTTTCTTTATAATCTGCTGCATTGGTCAATGTCTCGTCGCGACTTGTACAGTGTGTAAAATAATGCTTTCCTGGGGTCTCTCTGCCTGGTTTTCAACAGTACTAGTGTCTTCCCTGGTGGTTCATAATTCATATTCATATCTCCACAGTTTGTCCATTCCGTGAGGTGCTTTGCTTCTATTGGTAGGTCAATCGGAATTAATTCTCATCTTGTTATACGTAAGTGCATATATCTATGGATGTAGCCCACAAGGTGACGGTAACCTTATCATCTACGCCGTCCCATCGCCAAGGAAGCGGGCCATCGCATCTCTACCCTTCAACCCAACGGCCTTCACAATCTGGGGATCTCCTGGAACCAGATCGATGGCCTGGTCGCTCCACTCCACGTCTTCGCCTTCAGCATCTAGAATGATTCCCTTTATAGGTTTTTGAGTAGAGAGTTCGACGGATTCGCCGTCGCTGCTGGTTTTGACAGAAAACCCCAGATCTCTGATAGCAGGAAATTTGATGAATTTAAAAGGTTCTGGCCTATAGCAGGGTGTCAGGAAACACAGACCCGGAAAACCTCATGCGTCCGAAACTTACCAATTGGAATGCCTGCCGAGGACAGTTCCAGATGCATCGAGGATACGTGCTGAGACAATTATCGCACGTGGAACTTCGCTCTGCTTTGTGCGCACTGGTTGACCGGGAAGGTCACCCGAGTACAACTCAGTGCTGGAATTGGGGGCGAGCACAATATCCTTGGAGAACTGCTCCGTCCAGGAGGAGTGAAGGTCGAAGCAAGTGACTTCAAGTTTGGCCTTCTTTTCTGACAGAGTGCTGTTCGCACCCCAGACCTCAAGAACCGTTGTAATTGTGAATTGGACAGCTGATAGATCATTCGCAAATATCTTCTTTTCCTTGCGCGTCATCCCGACCGTGTACTGACGCAATTCGCGTGAAATGGCGAAATACGCTGGTTTAGGACGCATAAAGTAGTCGATAATGGCCCACGACGTGGTAGGCCAGCAGTCATTGATCTGTTTACTGTTAACTTGAGAACCCGACGTTTGTCCGATGACTCACCTGCCACACAAGAGCACCAGCGGTGTGTTCTCGACCCTTTCCACGCCAGTTTCTCCGCCAGAGTCGGTAAGCAGATGCAAGCGTCTCAGCTTGCATGATTTGAGTGTAATACACATAGCTAAATAGGAGCCAATTAAAACATATTAAACCCGTTGTAACAGCCACTAACCTGTCCATATCGAAGGCATGCTTAAAGTTCTCCACAAGGTAAAGCTATAAAAAAAAAAGAGGGTAGTGGGTCTCTGAATGTCGTCATAAATGCTATCATAAATGCCATCATACCTCTAACCGGCGTTCAAAGCCATCGGCCTTGTTATGGTTGTTGTTGACGCTGAGGGGACCTTCGACATGACGTACGGTAAAGTATAATTCGCTTACCGAGATTGAGGATATCGCTCTGACTTGTCACCAGCAAGCCAATGATCAACTGTGCGAATATTTGGGTATCCCTCCCTAGCGAAGCCTGAGCAATCACATGTGCCAGCAGGATCGGGACCGCTCACATTCCGAATTCAGATACAAAGCGACCTGCGAGTAAATCCCAATTGTGCCACGGTTCTTGAGACCCATGCCATACATTCCCTGAATATCATTTGAATGACAACATATATTACCATACTTGTTCACGTACACTGGTGAAGGTCCCCGAGCATTTTATCTGTGGTCACTGTACCCGGTGCGCTGTACGGAGAGCTGCGGTGGTAGTGAATATCGCAGAATTTTTGGACGATGGATGGCAGCGTCCGCTCATATATGTGCCGAGCGGGGAACTTGGTCTTTCGGAAGTCTGAAGTTTCGTCAGAGTAATCCACGATATTTAGTGACTCTGCAAGTTGGTAATCCTCGTTGTTTCCGGCTGTGAAAAGCTACTAAGAGTGAGAAACAATTCACGAACGTTTCTACTTACCAAAGATAACAATAGATGGGTGGTGTCTTAATCGTTTGACGTTTTGTTCCGCCTCAAGTTCGACGAGCTTCAAGAAAGAATCATATGCCGGGTACTAGAATACCTATGAGTCTGGACTAACAGTGCAAGAACAGCAACTTACTTGACCGCAGCCAAACATAAAGTCTTGCCAGACAAGTACTGAAATTTGAAATAAATAAACAGACTGCCAAATTGAACAAATCCTTACTTCCAAATTCTAATATTATAAGTCAAATGCGCGAGGGCTAAGAGGATAGTGCTCACCATCGCAAATATCGTAGAAAACATCATATTCATATATGCCCCCTCCCCAGACACGAACCATATTCTGATTACCATCCACGAGTAGTCGAAGCCATGCACGATACCTTTCTGGAGTAAGGCTGTAGTGAATTTGGTCCATAAGATGCTTTGATAAGGGCAGTGTCATACTAACGTAGTAAGAAAAGAGTCGGCAGGAATCCAGTTAGAGCCTATAGATATAGTTTCGCTTATACATCCTTTTCCCTCAAGAAAGAGGCATTGCTTACCACCGCAAAAAATCCTGATGTTGTTGACTTCAAACAAGAAAGTGAGGCCTTCCTGATCAACAAGAGGCTCCTGGACAACTCGAACACGACGGAACGATACCCTCTGAGTTTTCGTGTCCAGAATGTTTCCTTCCTGTTGAACTATGCGTAAGGCCGCATAATTTACTATATAATCGCACTCACCGAGTCAGAAATAGTTACCTCGACTGTATACAGAGGTTGTTTTCCAAATCCGACTGGATACCACAATTCGAGCGCTCCAGGCAAGAAGCTGAACTTAGCGCGGGCACTCCCAGAACCAACTTTAATATTGCTCTCCGAGAGGATCACAGAATCCTGTGCACTTTTAAGCGTAACAGATGCCAACCCGCCGGGAGCCTTCTCAGACAGTGTCAAGTCAACAGTGACCAATACGTCCAGAGCCTCCGACACATCACTTCTGACGTCGACATCCGTGAGGTAGACGTTGTACGTGTGAAGGGTGATAGGCTTCCAAGGGCCGATGGTCATCAAAACTGGCCCCCAGTCCCAACCATAACTTCGGTGCACGTTGACAGCCTCCCCTTGAATATCGACAGCAGTGCTTACTTGTATTGCGCCTTGCGTACATGCAAGCGACTAGAATCGCCATTCCAAAGATGCAATTTCCCATGGGCTTGCTCCAGTTCCCTCCCCTAACCAGCTGGCGGTGAGAGGAAAGTGGTTAAAAGATTGAATTAGCTCACCTTCAGGAATGCACTCGAGAAGCTTATAACGAGTTCATTGGCACCCAGTTTCAAATATTGCTTTACAGGTGCCCTGTATGCGATAAACTGACTATTCGTGCTGAGTGGCAATAGATATCAGAGGAAGAGATGGAGACAGATCGAAGCGCGCTGACTCCAATATTTTATGCCCATTCTATGTCAAAGTATCGTTTTAGCACCCAGGTTGCCATCAGTGACAAGATTTATGTTACGCACAAACTCCACACTTGCGAACGTATCAAGACCATCGAACACAAGGTCAACGTTGATGGCCGCAAGTTCTTTCGCAGAAACTTCAAAAGTATTCTTGAAAGCCCAGTCGGACTCTCCAACCCCTAGTGATTACACGCCTCAATCAGCCCCTGAGACACAATTAAGAACAGCATCATGATAACGCACATTGAACCTCCCATTCATTGAGACCCAGAAACTGCAGAATGAGTCGACTTCAAGTTAGTCCGAGTCGGCGCAATTTTGTTACAGTCAGACGCACTGGGTCTGGAATACGATCTGCCTTCAGAAGTTCGACGTGCACCGTGGTTGGGAACTGCGATACCGCCAACCATTCGCCGTTCTTCGTGCCACGTCCGCCGCCTACTTGGGTGAAAGACCAATCTTGTGCCAAAGATCTAGTGATGCTCATGGTCATGGAGTAGTAACAGGTGGATTGATTGTGAAGGAGTAGCTTTAAATCCTGCGACATGAGGACAATTGAGTAACTTAATAGTGGAGGTCATATGTTACCGATATTTCTCCGAGTAGACATGCGCGTGTAATTGTAATTCCGACCGCTATATATGTACTGCCACCAAGAAACTTGTAAGTTAATCGACGATCAAACTACGACGACGATTTCTATGCACAAAAGAATGTCAACCACTACGACACAGTGTACAGATGTAGCTATTGGATTGCACTAGTAGCATGCTCACGATGATATCAATCACAGCAGATATGTAACATCATTCACCCCTTCTTCTATTTTCCTTGCTTCGATCTCCCGATTCAACTGCACCAAGTGTCGCCTGAATATCCACGACATCACGATGCAAAGAGCACCACTTCCTATACAAATAGCATACGAGTTCCAATAGGAAGGACCCCACGACTTTGGCCAGACGTAGCTGATTTATCAAAAAAAATGCGCATGAGAGATTTTGAGCAGTCAAAAGACCCGGAGCACTCACGAGCCAGCGATATTTCCTAGCGACGAGAATGCGTTGATGAATGCAAGGGCTACGGCCCGCTTTGATGCTGGACGGGGAATAGAGTTGCTAACCCATGCCCAGTATACGACAAACGACGTATAAGACTGAGCCATCAGGAATCTGTAAATAGTTTCAGTAGGTCAACGAACGGAGCGAGAGGGAAACATCACAATGAGAGGTATCTAACTGCGGTGTTCATAGTCGCCATAGCCATCATGAACCCCGCAATCCCAACGAGTAAAGGTATCGCAATGTGACCAAAACGTTCGCCTGTCGCATCAGAATGTCTCCACATGACGTCAGTGGTGATTCAAACACGGACTAGAAGATTGTTTACCTTGACATAAAAAATGCCACGCACGTTGCAAACACCCAAGGTGGGGAGCAAAGCAACAATGACACAGTTGAACTGTAGCCTAGCGTTGCACTCAACGTTGGGAAAAAGGCGTTGAATGAAAGCAAGACATTCAAGAGCGTCATCGCAAGCGCGAGCCACCAGACTTTCCAATCTGAGAATGCCTGCTTCAGACCCGATTCCCCACCTTTGGAACACTCAATTTCATCATCTGCACCGACATCTTCCTCCATTCGTAATTGAGCAAGAGCTTGTTCTTCGGCTGTGAGCCAGGAACGCGACGTGGTAGTGGTAGGGAAGTCGGGAAGGATGAATATGGCGCATATTGCAACGCAAATTGTCATAGAACCTTCGGTATAAAACAGCCATCTTACGAGTGACGCTAAGAACCAGGTCGTCAGAAAATTAACACCACCTACCTCCAAGCAGCGAGGCCCATGACTCCGTCCATGTTGTCCAGGATGGCTGATGCCAAGAGTGACCCAAAGGCATTACTGATCATGATACCTATACAACCAAGGTTGGGTGCATCAAATTTAATATTGAAAGGGACTTACCACAGCTTAATATTGCTGTTCGTTGGCCAAGCTCTCTTCGCTTGTACCTGAGCGATGTCAGTGCGAGGAAAAGTCATATCCTTCTTTTTAGTACTCACCATTTAGATAGAAGAAATAAAGCACCAGGAAAGAATGCGGCCTCGACGAAGCCCAGGAAGAACCTAGTGCATACAGCTCCAAGGAAGCTTCAGAACTTCTTCAGTTTGTGTACAACCCAAAAGCAAGAAACCGCACCCCCTCGTCATTCCTGTTTTTTTTAATCAACATCAATAGTCTTCTTGCTCAAGTGCTGAACTGACCCGTCAGGATTGATATAAACCCCCATATTGCCATGCATGCCGGGAGATACAAGGAGGGCCTCCCTATCTTGTTCAAGTATATATTCCTTCGTCTTCGTCAGTATCACATTAGATGGAGTCCTCAAGTCACATACGATGGAACCTGCATTAGTGTGTAACCGACGTAAAGAATACTCAATATGGTATTGAATTGTTGCCCTTCTAAATGAAGATCGTCCTCAAAGCCGCGTAATCTAGCCGCACTTTTACGTGACGAGCAGAGCTGCAACTTCAGCTATGATATGAAGATCGGCATGAAACGTGAACCCACGCAGCATTATTGCGATCGATCTGCAGTTGTCAGATTATCGTCCAAAGTCAGTAGGTACAAACTTGGCTCACATAGTTTAAGATATAAATGAGGACGAGGATGGACATCCTGAGGTCGACTTTACGGAGAAGATTTTGTTCCACAAGCTGTCTGTCCGGGAAATCATCGTAATTGGTATCCCGCAAGGTGATATCGTTGTCCAGGTCGCCCTCGCATGCAATGTCAATATCTTCACATGCTTTAAACAAATGGAGGGTCAATGGCTCGTTCAATAGTCTTCCTGTCGAACTCACGCAAAGGTTCGTATGCAAGCCCGCGAGAAGTTCTGCTCGACATATGATGTGGTCTGGGACAAAGAACGATACTTGTTAGCGTAAGTTGACTTCGGAAGGGCCTGAGAAATCACAATCTACTAACTTTGTATCCGGATGTCCCAGACAGCTGGATCAACGAGGCATGTACTTCAACTCGAAGTGTTGCAGCAATCCCGTTGAACCAGCTGTTCTGGGATATTCTCGTAGGATTGACCGTTCTGGACATCCAGGCTTATCGTGCTAGCACTCTCATTGAGCCAGCCGTTCCGAGTCCGAGCTCTGGAGTACTTTTTGTCAAATAGTACGATTTCCTAAATAGTCAGGTTTAGATACCATATTTAGCTTGTGACCCCAACGGAGTTCAAAGACTTTTCCCAGGCCCCCAAGCACACCCTCTTGGATCGTCACCTTCATGTTCTACGCCGTATCTATAGATGCACCGCCCAGCAGCCCCAGTGCTACAGGAGATATCTAAACCCATTCGGTAACCCTAGAGCGTGCTCTTCAGCTTCAGTAGCTTCATTGCACCGAGAAAGATGCTTTCTAAACGCCCAGCACATCACAATAGACATGGCGCTTGTCAATATGCAAATGAGATATGAATTCACGTATGAGGGTCCCCAGTTGGACGGCCAGAAGTACCTGCGATGGCGTGAGCAAAAACATAGAGTACGGGGTCGCCGTAAACTTACGATGCACCAATGTTGCCAAATGTTGCCATTGTGTTTATCAGTGCGATGGCTGCAGCGCGTTTCGACCGCGATTGGGAAAAGGTATTCAACACCCAGGTCAAAAATATGACATAAGCAACTGAGGACTGAGTCATGAAGAATCTTCACGAAGGCCCATTAGCCCGTAAAATCGCAGAATGAGGATCGGAAGGCTCGTACAGTGACAGATATCGGACAGCTGTATTCATTGTAGACATGGCAATCATGAACCCGACGATGCCGACAACCAGCGGGCCAGTGATATGCCAGAAGCGATCGCCAGTTACATCGGAGTGCCTTATCTATCGTTAAGTTGACTTTCAAGCCTGTCGAGTGAGAACTCACCTGGCCACAAAAAATGAGGTCGCAGTTCCCAAAATCCATGGAGGTGCACAGAGCAAGAGGCTGATAGTTGCGTTGTAACCCATTGTAGCGGATAGCGTCGGAAAAAAATTGCCGAATGATAAAGAAGCGATCATGAAACAAAGGGCAACCCCAAGCCACCATACTCTCCAATCCGTAAGAACCTCGGAAAGACCAGAAAAGCCTTCTACAAGGTCGTCTTGGTCCTTATTTCCAGCTGCGGCGTCATCTTCCATGCGTTGTTTCGCCAGCGTTTGCTCATCAGGCGACAGCCAAACACTCGGAGTTGAAGGAAAGTCTGGTAAAATCCAGTTTGCACACACTGCAACTATGATGGTCAAAGTGCCCTCCACAAAGAAAAGCCACCTGCAGCATCTCAGTTAGCGTTACTTTTGAGAGCATTTAAATCTCAAACCTCCAAGCCGTAAAACCCAGTGTACCATCTAGGCCTGCCAAAACTCCTGATGCTATAAGGGCGCTAAAAGCATTACTGATTGAGCTTCCGCAAGTGAGAAGCGCTGTGCGTAACCCTAGTTCGTTGCGCTTGTACCTAGAGAGATTTTAATATATAAGATTAGGAGGGCATGTAACAACTACTATACCATCGCGAAAGAAGGAATACAGCCCCAGGAAAGAACGCCGCCTCGACAAATCCCAGGAAAAAGCGCAAAATCAGAGCTGCATGATACCTTGAGCAAAGTTAAGTCGAGAGTGGACAATAATGCAAGAGTGGTAGATACCAACGTTTGTACCGTACCTTCCACGACCCTTGTCAGGCGATGTTAATCAGACGAAAAATTTACATACCTATGAACAAGGTGATAGCACCCCATATTGCCATGCAGCTTGAGAGGTACAGCGAAGGCCTTTTCATGCGATCTAAGAAAATGTTACTTGTGAATTTTCGGAGATGCCGCACGGGGATGACAGGGTAGCACATACGAAGGAGCTTGCATCAACACGTACCCCACATAGAGGATGCTAATGAGCGTATTGAACTGATTCCCCTTCATGTTAAGGTCCTCCTCAAACCCACGCAACCTTGCTGCACTTGCGAACGGGCGGTTGAGCCACACTATTCCAAGCAATTTTGAGGATAGGCCACGTACGCTGCATTACTACGGTCCATCTATGCAGGCATTTAGGAAGTAGCGGGAACACCAGGTGGTGAAACTCACATAATTCATAATGTATATCAGAACCAGGAAGGCTACTCGAAGGTCCAGCTTGCGGAGAAGCCTCCTCTCCGCGACAGCTCTGCTCTGCTCATCACTGTATGGGAGTATGGGAGTATCATTGCTGTTAACAGACTCGGAGGCACCGTAGCGCGGATTGTAGTTGCCTACGTCGAGCAGTGGACGATCCGACATTCCTCAAGCTCGCTCTTCTATTATCGCGTCGCCGAAAGATCGAGTTCGGATACTACCAGCGTTGTGGCAGTTGGAACTTGACCTGGCCGTCTGTACTGGAGCGGAGTGATTTTCGCCGTTCCGCCGGAAAGAAGGAGCGAATTTTGCCTCGCCTATCAGACATGTCAAAGTTTAGTACTACGCTATCATAGCATAGGTCGATAAGCAACTCGTTCGACTTACTGTAATATTCTAGTGGGGTTTCATTGCATGCGAAGCTACGGAGCCGTGTATCACGGCATCGGCATCCTCAATTTCCCTCGACTCCTGGGATTTGCTGATATTATACTCAAAGTACCTCACTACCACGATTATGGCGGCAGTAATCACACTATACCCTACAGCAACCCCACCGTCCTACCACAGAATTGTCTCCCCAACCTTGAAGATTCCTACAGATACCCAACAACCAATACCCGTGGGTCTCCTGGCATGTCAACGTGAGCATCTTGGCCTCACATCTAGACATTTCCATCTAAACTGAAGTTCAGGTGACCCCCTCTTGCGCGAACTGGAGACATCAATTATCAGCTGTACGATCTCACAGCCTGCTTCCCTTACTAGCGTTAAGAAAGGAAAGAAGGCATCGGCAACAGCACCGGCCGATCGACCTACACTCGAGGTCATACTGCATGATACTGTCATCTTTCCGGAGGGCGGGGGACAACCATCAGATACAGGTATAATCAAGACAGCTGATGGACGTGCATGGGTAGTGACTCAGGCTAAACGACACGGTGGACATGCAGTTCACTACGTCCAGGCCGATCAAGCTGAAGACGGTCTTGCTTCCCTCACCCCTGGAACCAACGTTACTGTTGCTCTTGGAGAGCTTGATTTCGATCGCAGATATGATCATGTACGTACCCAACTTCATCCTAGCGAACTCATTAGACTGGAACCCAACAGATGTCCATGCACACATCGCAGCATCTCCTTTCTGCGGTGCTCGAAAATCGTCTTGATATTCATACCCTTTCTTGGTCGCTCACGGCTGCACCGGCACCTTGTTATGTCGAACTCGCCAGAAGCATGACCACAGAGGAAATATTGGCCATACAGAGCGAAGCCAACAAACTTGTGTTTGAGGGACGGAAAGTCCACGTAGAGGTGCAAGAAATGGATGATAAACCACAACCTGCAGTACCTGTATTAGAAAGCGGTCGTGCCGTAGGCAAAGGAGTCCCGACTGACTACACTGGAGGCATCTTGCGAACAGTAATCATTGACGGAGTAGATCGTAATCCGTAAGTTCTTCCAATCCTGACGGATTACTTTGTAAGATTAATATCAATATTACAGATGCTGCGGCACGCACCTTCCTACCCTTCACAACCTCCAACTTTTCATCATACCACAAACGGAAATTCTTTCTAGGTCGGCTACCACGTCTGCTCGCTTGTATTTCCTCGCCGGACCGCGGCTCATCACCTACCTCACATCTACGCACTCCCAACTCGCTGCTGCTGCGGCCACGCTCAGCTGTGGCGCTCCGCAAGTTCCGGACCGTATAGGGCAAGTCGTGGACGAGCGGAAGAGAGCTGAGAAGAGAGTCGATGACCTTGAGTTCGAACTTGCAAAACATCTCGCAGGCGACGTTTGGCAAGAAATGAAGTCATCTGATGCAGCCCTATTTGTCAAACATGTGCACAGGACAGATGATTCTGTCAATCCTCTCGTATTCTTGTCAGCAATAACTACTGCTTTCGCAAATATCATTCCAGCAGAGCGGCCGTTTGTGCTAATATTTTCGTCTTCACCGTCGTCCCAGACAAGCACGAGCACAAGCGTGCTGCTTGTCTTCGGATCGGACGAGAAATGTGTCAAGCCGGCTGGGGATTTGCTCAAAGGCAAACTGAACGTTAAAGGAGGAGGTAAGGGCACGAGGTGGAGTGGTAAATTTACTGGTGTCTGGAGAGAGGGCCGCGAGGACGCTGTCGTTTCCGAAGTCCTCAAAGCGATTTCGACGTAGAATCTACACACGCTCTAGAATATTACAAACAAAACGATCGGAAAGAAATCAATGTACATCCATAAGTTACCTCTAGGAACTTATTTATCGTGTGGAGCCAGATGGTCGCAAGTAGTGTTTGCCTCTACGCCGTTTTCAGCATCGGACGCGCTACAAAATTGGTCTGTTACAGATATGTCAGTGGGCTTCGATGAGTAGGCCGAATAACACACCGCAATCCTCTTCGAGTAGACCATTTATATCCGGCTCGACATGGTCTTCCTCATGGCCAGACTCATCACCACCATGCAAGTCCACATAACCCCAAATGTCATCCAGGTCTACTTCCATCTCCTCCACCTCGAGTTCGTCGTCGAATTCATCCATCCCGAAGAAGTCGTCTTCTTCATCTTCATCGTCGTCAGGAAAATATTCATCATCAGAGGATTCCGCGTCAGATTCAGTGTACGGTTTTATATCCAAGAAAGGATGTCGACACGTTGGACAACTGCCGTGCTGCCAAAGATAGGAGTACACTTGAATTAATTATCTACCGCTGGAAGAAAGCACTCACAAAATTTCGTATCCACTCTGATAAACTGCGTGCAATTGTAGCTTAACAGAAAATGACGAGGGTTTGATCGAAGTAAATCACGCACTCCTTCCGACAGAACAAGTGGCCGCAGCCCACTACCTTTGTAACGCCATCTTCGAATTCTCCTTCTCCTTCCTGAGGCACCTCGGCAGTAAGTATGGCATCAAATGGAGTGAGACATATGGCACAGGACTCGTCCTTTGGAATGGCGGAATCATGTACCACAGGAAGGTCGTCTAAGGCATCTTTGACACGTTGGAAGAGCGCAAGATGACGCTCGGAGTAGACTGGAATATCTCCGTTGTCGTCCATGTTGTCCTTCTTTCTGGATGTGCAGTCGCCACGTCTTTGTCGACCTCGAGGAGCTGATGCTGGTTTCAAGCTAGTGCTGATCCCGTCAACAAACACGCGTTACACGCGACATCATCACGTGATGGCAGGTGATGGTGCAGATACCAAATATAGTATTCGCCTTTTCTTTGTATGCCAAGCGTTAACGAGTACCTGGCAGCTGCTCAATCGACCCAAATGATCAGTAGAGAACTCTCAGGCGGCCTCAACGCCATCGAGCTTGTGACCCGCTCTCCGTTATCGCTCTTGTTCCTTTTGGCAATGTTTTTACCTGTCGGAAGTGCTTTAAACCTGAAGCGCAGAAGATAAACCACTTGTTCGGCTTCCCACCCACCATTGACATGTCAATTAGCCAATATTCAGACTCTGCGTCGCTCCCGCCCTCCAAGGAGCATGTGGACCCCGAAGACATTGATACTGACGCGGAATTCGGTGGCCTAGCGGCTCGTAAAGAACTGGAGCGCAAACTCTTATGGAAGCTTGACCTCCGCATGTCGATCCTGGTACTCATCTATATCCTCAATTATGTGAGTGACTTTGTGTCAAAGCGTCTTTTCTCCACCTCACTTGTGTACTAGGTCGATAGAAATAATGCTGGGTATGCTTTTTCATGCATTCTCAACGCGTCGTTCACAAAGAAAAAGTGCCGCGCGTTCCCGAGGGCTCGTCGCCGACCTTCATCTTGCCGATCAGCAATTTGCGACATTGTTGTCCATTCTCTATGTCGGATACATTATCATGCAGATCCCGTCTAACATGTTTCTTAACTACACCGGCAAGCCGTCGCTTTATTTGCCTGCTTGCATGATCGTTTGGGGTATGATATCGGCACTGACTGGAATTACGACCAAGTATGATGCATTGTCTATGTCTGAAAAACAATTGATTGCAGCCATTTGTAATAGTTTTACCGGAGCAGTCATAACGCGTTTCTTTCTTGGCTTCGTAGAAGCGGCCTTTTTCCCTGGTGCCCTATTTCTACTTTCGAAGTGGTTCGTGAGCAATCGATCTTATCAATGGACAGCCTCACATCTTATTGTATACAGGTACAAGAGAACAGAGATAGGTTTCCGAACTGCAATTCTCTACTGGTAAGGGCGTTAATCTGTGGAAAGATCTTCCTAATAACAAGAACTTTGCAGCGGGAACATTATTAGCAATGCCTTTGGGGCGCTCCTCGCATCGGGTATTCTTGGTGGCATGAACAATATCCTCGGACACGCTGCATGGAGGTATTTCAATCAAGATGTTTTTGCCGAAGGACGGGGCTGAAACTAGTTTTTGAGGTGGCTTTTCTACCTCGAAGGAGCTCTTACTGTCTTTGTCGCAATCTGTGCCATTTTTATTTTGCCAGACTTTCCATCCACGACAAAGTGGCTTTCTGATGATGAGCGTCGACTTGCATTGAGGCGTATGGAGGAGGATGCGGGTGTCGGTGATCAGAAAGAAACCGAGGAAGGTGGCCTCGCTCACGGTCTTTACCTCGCTGTTACCGATTGGACGGTGTGGTGGTTCGCAATGGCAGTGAACGCAATAGTAGTATCATTATCCTTCAATGCGTACTTCCCCACTCTTAGCGCGACGCTTGGTTACAACCCAACGGTGTCACTGCTCCTTGTTGCCCCACCGTTCGTCTTTGCGGCCATTGTTGCATTCTGTCTGTGCAGGTAAGCTTCTATAATGTGATCTAGGAACTGATAATGAAGAACTCTCCAGGCACTCTGATTACAAGCAAGAACGCTTCTACCACATTATTGGTTCATGGGTTGCCGGTATTATTGGGTTCATTATTGCAATAAGCACCATGAACACGGCAGCTCGATACGTGTCCCTGTAAGCGCAGGATCTCGATTTGGAGCGTATCACTGATTGTACCCAGGTTCCTCATGGCGCAGACATACGCAGGACTCGTTGTGATGCTCGCATGGATGAATAACTCGTTCCCTCGACCGCCGTCAAAGCGTGCGGTATGTGTAGCGATCATCAACGGATTTTCACAACTCGGGAATGTTGCAGGGTCGTGAGTATCGACCTATCAACGTGGGATTCATTAATGAAGCCGGTTGCAGGTACATTTGGCCTTCAAGTTGGGGCCCTACCTACCGATACTCCTATGGTATCTGTATTGCAGGTAGCGGTACCGCGATTATAATGGCCTGGGTTTTCAAACAGCATCTGATATCATTGAACAAGAAACTGGACCGTGAAGAGCAGGAGAAGGGGGTGAAGGAAAAGGGATTCCGATACCTTCTGTGATTGATCGCGCGGTGATCTACGAACTTTTAGGTGACAGACACGAAATGCCATTACCATGACTCGCACTGTGGATATTATGAGCCTTGAGGCCTGAGTGGCAATCGATTTGGAAACGTTGCTGCCTGCCGTCGGATGGCACATGATATCGGCTATGATACGCTATTAGCGGAAGGAAGGGGCTGGTCGTGCAGCAACAAAATCGGCTGTGATTGGATGTGAATAGTTTGACAGACGAATGTTGTTGCCTCTAGTGGGAGATCAAAAGCAGGCTCCGAGTAGCCTTTGACTGGCAATTATAATGGAACCGATATAGTGATTTCATGAGGTCACGCGTTTGGTTGCGCGCTGGCGGCTTAGTGTCATAGTACCTAAGCCCAGTACTTCCATCATCACAGTAAACCTCCCTTGTCTTTCAACTTTGTTTCCGTGAGCTTGATTCTACCAGCCCGTTAATTCGAGCCCGTGTCAGCTGCGCAGCTCAGCAATGAACTCTCTAACATACATCTCACGTCAATTCGATGTATTCGCATCACCACGAACTTCCCCATCGACCCCCGTAGACGATAAGGCCTCCTTTCTTCGTAGGGTCCCGTCTGCTCGCAGAGGATCAGATTCTGGTGCTTCCTTCAAGCGTACGAGTTCGTGGGCGAATAAGTCGCTCCAGCAGCCTCATGGCTCGGACTTGCAGAATCCCCCAAGACCGAAGCGCTCATATTCCTCTCCTTCAGGTTTCTTACCAATACCAATTCTGAGGCCATTTCCTCCTTCACCTCCAACAGAGGCTGCCTTAATACATTCCAAGTCCAGGTTCAGAGTAAGAAGCGCTCTCAGACGGCTGTTCCTTGTTCGAGCCTTTGTTCTCGTTTGGAATACCCTTTGCGCTACATGGGCGCAGGTAACACCAGGAGAGATCGAAAGCAAGGAGAAAGAGATTTTGGTCGACGAACATCTTGAAAAGCCCCTGGGCGAGGCTACTGATGTATTGTTACCTGAAACACAACCGCCACAACCATCAATCCCATCCTCATCATCCCCCAATATTCCATCTCACCCCCTTCAAGTCATCCTCGCCAAGCCAAATATTGCCACTTTACCCACACCGCCACCTTCCCCAGGCCCTTCACTTCCACCCTATCCACACTCGCCTAGAATTCCTCCAACCACCATAGCCGATACCACATCGAGATCACCAACGCCCATTTTGACCGCTACGCATAAGACGCCGTTCCATTTGCCAAAGACTCTCGTTCTTGATCTTGACGAAACTCTTATACATTCGACATCCAAACCAATCGGTCATCTCTCCAGTAGCTCTGGGCTTCTCGGTTTTGGACGCAGGAACAAGGGACACACAGTCGAAGTAGTCTTGGGAGGCCGGAGCACCCTTTATCATGTATACAAAAGACCGTTCGTTGACTACTTCCTTCGCAAGGTTAGTTGTGCGCTACCATCGTCAAGCTATTAGAGCCTGACTAGCTGTTGTTAGGTTTCTGCTTGGTACACACTCGTTGTCTTCACTGCTTCTATGCAAGAGTATGCCGACCCAGTCATTGACTGGTTAGACGCTGGACGTGGCATACTTGCCCGCCGTTTATTCCGAGAGGCAGGTCTTGTGATTTCTTTACGATATTCATCTTCTCACCACGCTGTTGTTTCAGTCTTGCACCCAACTTCCTAATGGATCTTATATCAAGGATCTGTCCGTAGTAGAACAGGATCTCGCCCGTGTCTGTCTGATCGATAACTCGCCTGTTAGTTACCGTGGCAATGAAGGTACGCACATTTCTATCTTGACGGTTCACAATCTAATTTTGCTCTCGTAACAGCGAATGGTATACCCATAGAGGGTTGGACGCATGACCCACTCGACGAGGCCCTACTCGATTTGTTGCCCATCCTGGATTCGCTGCGTTTCACGGGGGATGTGCGGAGGGTATTAGGCATTCGCGGGTTCTCATCATAATATTCCTCTAACACCCTGGACCGTCCTCAACTGACTTTTTACCTCATGGTTTCGCATCCATCATTCTGCATGTCACAATTAGCATTTTGCACGCACGTCTTGCTGCATATCAAGCTCTTAACTTAGTACAGGCAGCTTCGTTAAATAATTTAATATACTGCTTATCCTGTACACTATCTCAATTTCACAAAAACACAACCAGCAGCCAGCAGGGAAATCCTAAGCAATCATCTGTTGCAAGAGGCTATTATGAGAAGGGGCTTGGATATATGTATAAAGTCAGATGAGCCTCGGTGAACGGATCGACCGGGATGTAATAAGGGGAGGGGGACTCTAGCTATCACATCGCTAGTGCGGCCTGCAGTTCCCTCAACTGAGCCTCCTCGTCGTCCTCCACTGCCACTTTGGCTGCGCATGAAGTTAGCTGTTTGAACATAGAGTTGATTTGAGGCGGCTTACGTCGCTCTTCCACCCGACGAGCTCCTGCAGGAATGTGCAAAGGAACATGCTCTGCTCCAGCGAGGCGTTCATCGAGTGTTTCTTGCTCAAGTTCCGCGAGCTCTGCCTTGAGGTCCTCCTAATTAAGTCATCAGCACAAAGATACCCATCAAGTCAGGATATAGACGCACCTCATCTGCCTCCGTACCAGTAGGATATGATATAGCTTCTGCAATTTCATTAGCAATCTCTCTCTGTTCCGTGATCTTAGACATGGTCGAGTCGACCTTATCCATGGTCCTACGGGAATCAAGGTCACCGCTATACGCGTGATCAGCAACGTAAGGAGAATACATACATGTTACCATGGATCGACGCCAACACGTCTGAAGCCTTCTTCATAGCAGCCATCGTCTCCGCATTCAGATTTGCAGACTCTAGCGTATTGATCTGTAGTTCCAGCTGCAGTCGTTGACCTGCCAGTCGATCCATCTCAGATTCGTTCGCCTTCTTCCGCCGCAGAGCCTGGGTCGCCACTGTGCATCGTGTGTGTAGAGGGTGAGCGTCGACGGTACAGGGCGGACGTACCAGCCTTGTTGGAAACAGCATTCGCCTTTGCTTTCTTGAGTTCCTCATCAATCTTCTTCTGTAGGTGTTCCTCCTTCTTCTCTATCATCTGTAGTTGCTGTCTTAGCCCTACGATGGCGTCTCGTGCTGCCTGTTTCGTGTCTCGCCTCCCTCCAAAGTAAGACATAATCCCAGCCATCATGGTTTGAGTACAGAAGCAGATCAAAGCAAAAGTGTGCGCGGGACAAAGGGTAGGGCTGGCACAAGTGCTGTACTGCCGCTGCGGGCTAGAAGCTCTGACCGGCAAGTGCTGATAACTGAATAAGGCAACTCGCCTCCTCATCGCGCTTTTAGTCATTTAGTGAGATCGCAAAGTATCCAAAATGTTGAATTGTATGGTAGTAGAGTCCAGAAATGTCTAGATATGCAAAGGCCGACATGTGGCAATTAAATCATCGATGACAGAATATCGCGCCCCTGCGTCTAATGTACTAGATCACTGACTCTTCTTTTCTTCCTCACTGCAGACACATTAGCATGGATGGAACTAATATACTTGGGGATTCTCACCTTTCGTCGTCGCTGCGATCATCTGAGGCACCTTGACCGCTGATCACGCGCCAAGCAATGCGACAAATCATCCAGAACCAGACAATTTGGATAATCTTAAATGATTAATCAGGTGCGAACATTGATAGGACTTCTGACACTCACTTGTAGTGCCACCAGCAAGTAAACGAAGGTGTCGTAAGTCCGCTCAGAGTAATAATGTCCCAATTCTGGCACCCAGCCCACAGAGATCAACCGCGGGCCATCGAACCAGGCCGACTTTATAACGATAACGAATAGAACGTGACGTGCCACGAACCATGATATAAGGAACCAAGTAAACGTGATATCGCAAAGGGTGTATAAACCAATGTACCGAAACATTTTGGCGATCTATTAAGGAATGAGATGGCTTATTGGGTCTGCATCATTAAAGAGTAGGGAGAGCAACTTACTGGGAGAAAGATATCATTCCAGTCCATCAATACCATAATGAGGCATCCGATACGGGTGAAATTGCAGAAGTAGCTCATGACCATGAGGAAAATAGTGAGAACATGGTGGGTCATCATTTGCACATGGTCTTTCCTGCGAGCCTCGGCATTGAGAATGAGGATTTGATGGAGGTAGAAGGCGGTCTGGGTAAGATAGTAAAACTTCAAAGGTCCAGCAAGGGGAATGTGTGGGTAATTCAACCATAACTCCGTTGGGTTCAAAGCTTGGGTAGGAAGATTTCGGTGAACGTACTAAAGCAAAGGTTAGAGATGACACGACAGCTGCATGGAGTTACGTACAAAGCCAAATAACCATTGAAGTGTATAGTAGATGGCTGACCAGCCTTGCTCTGCGAACCTCAGAACGCTGCGATGAATTTTACGAGCATCCCGCGCAGACATTACGCTTTTTGGCTTGTAATCACCATTAGCATGCCCAGCATGTCCATTTCCATTTATGAGACCATTTTTTTGGCCGTTCTGTTGTATGCGGTTGGAATTAGAACGCTCCCAAGTGCGGGTGAGCTTCCACCTAGCGAAAGGCTCCAATACGAAGATGCGAACCACGTCGCGCATAACTGCCATGACGGCAATGCAAGTTATTATGAAGCAGCCATCTAGCACCCCAGTCTTGTAGTACGCGGAATGATGGAACGAGTCGGGGTTGGCGGGTGGAGAAGTTGGGTATGAGAGTGAAACGAATGGAACGAGGTAAGATGGTAGCCACTGAAGGACATGATGGCTGTTCATTGGTAGACGCGTCGGAAGAGGTTCAAGTTAGCAGAAGGTCGTCAAAAATTTCATGAACAGGGTGAGCAACGTGCGATAATGCGTTTTGTGCCTGTTTGTTGAGTTTTACGTCTAACAACGCAAAACGCGATACAAACTAGTAAAAGCTCTTGAAAGCTTGAGAAATGAACCTAGACCGTGTCAGTGGAGACTTGAGAACTGAAACGATGTTCTAACACAAGTGCTACTCATCAACTCCTGGGAGTATAATACCTTTTTAGGATAACAACTGACATCCTCCATGAACGCGACTTCAGTAGACTCGCGATAATCATGTCTGCCCAACCAATTCCTACTCTCTACATCAACAATCTCAATGATAAAATCAACAAGGATGAAATGCGCATTCAACTATACGCACTTTTCACCACATTTGGCAAGGTTATTGATGTCATCGCGTCGAAAGGTCCAAAGATGAGGGGTCAGGCATTCCTCGTCTTCACCGATTTGGCATCCGCGACTACCGCTATGAGAGCCTGCGAGGGTATGGTGTTTTATGACAAGCCAATGGTAAGCTAAAACTGGCTTTCTGCGAGACAATTCAACCGAGTTCACTTGTGCAGCGCATCACCTACGCGAAATCAAAATCATACGCTACTTCGCGAAGGGAAGATCCCACCTTCGTCGCTCCAACATCCGTTCATGCAAACCAGGATCTCGCCATGCTTTCAAAGGTCACTGTTTCAACTACTGATAAGCGCCGGCGCGATGAGGATATGGCAGACGGGCAACCAAAGCCCAAACGTGAAAAGTCAGAGGACGATAGTGATGGTGAAGAAATGGAGATTGACGAAGACGAGGAACCCGCTCCACAGCTCAAACCTCTAGGTACGTCATAACATGAACAACGTTCACATGATTTAAATCATCATTCCTCCCAAAGCCACCATTCCGCCGCCTACACAACATCCATCCGCAAGATTGTTTTGCACAAATCTTCCTCAAGAGGTCACAGACGATGTACTTTCTGTGCTATTCCAACAGTGCGTACTCACTCCTTTTTTTATCCATGTCATTCTCGAATGTTGCACTTAGATACAAGGGTTTTCAATCAACACACGTCGCTCAATCACCCACTCCAAATGCTGCTGGTGCAAGCGTAAAGATGGCACAAGTTTTCTTCGACTCCCCCGAACTTGCATCGACTGCAAAAGATGCCCTAGATGGCTTCACACTAAAAAAGGGCTGGAAGATGTCTGTAGCCTATATTTGATATGGTTGTAGGTCGTACCCGCAAAATTTTGTACTAATTTTTAATATTCTCATGCTTCTACTCATGCTGTAAGGTACGAGCAATCATTTGAGAGACCTTTCCAGAACGATTCTGCTTGCACTTATTTCTGCAAGGCTTGGAGAATGGCCTCTCCAATCGGATGAGCTGAAGCCGGGTTTTGACCAGTGATCAAGTTACCAGCAACGACGACCTTGGGCTGGAATAACAGTTGATGGGTCAACATTCCGCCAAAGTCAAACATGATGAGTATTACTGACCCCCCAAGGTTCAGCTGCTTTCTCGTATTTGCCCCCAAGGCTGGAGATCTTGTCTTCCAACAAGAACGGTACATCCTATATCCAAAAAACGTCTGCAAAAGTGCAAAACACTGGCTGATTTATACTCGCCTTCACTTTGTTGATCTGCTCCTCCTCAACATTTGAAAAGCCGGTGACAGGTTTGCCAGCAAAGATGGATTTGCCAGACTCGTCAGTGGCACCAACAAGGGCACTGCAACAAAGTGTCAGTAACATTCGTGATACAAATCATCATGGTATAGCTGACGCTGGTCCGTGGCAAACAGCGGCGACCAATTTTCCAGCACGGTAGAACTGTGAGATCAGTTCATCGTTACCAGCTATGTAAGAAAATCGACAGACGTACTTTAGATGCAAGCTGGATATTGACGGGATCCACTGCCAGATCCAAGACAGGACCGTGGCCCCCTACATAGAAAATTGCATCATAATCATCGGGGTTAACCTCGGAGAGCTTTTTAGAGGCCGAGAGCTTCTTCTTGACCTCAGGGTTATCGAGGAATTTGCCTATGTCGTCTGGGAACGTCTGAAGGTAAGATTTCAGCAACTACACATCGATGACCTAGTTTTGAACTGAACACCCACCTGGACGCTGTATTCATCTACAGGCGGATTGGGGCCCTCGGGAGAGGCAAAATCGATGATAAAATGAGGCGCGAGGATGTAGTAAGGATGAGCGGCTTCAGGAAGGTACCATCCCTGAACAAACGCGGTTAGGGGGCTGATGGGCTAAAAACCAGTGCAAGGGTCTGCTAACCGTGCTGGCACCTGTCAAGGTTCGGTTCGCAGATGTGAAAACAAAGAGGATGCGTTTTGTCATGACGTTTGATGAGTGAGATGGATCAGTAATACCACGTCGTTGTTATGGCCTTTATATATCTGTGAAATTTCTGGTTCACCGGGGCCCAGTTCCGAATCTCCAACGCCCCCTGCAAGCCCCTTGCAAGCCCCCTGTGTAGTACTTGGTACTTGTCTTTAAGACTCCTAAAGTGGAGCAGTATGATCTTCATGTGAATTAAAATTTGATTCCTTATGCAACCTGTCCCTGGGACATTGAGACGTCCAGACTGTGAATAACGCAACAAGCTGGGAGTCCCTGAGGCCTGAGGCCTGAATATGGTCGATGAAGATAAGATAAGATTAGATAAACCATTGTTATTACGTAATTATTATTCACCGCGAACCTCACTTTCAAGCGGCGAACTACAGGCATCTTCGGCACCTTTGACTCTTGGGGTTATAGGTATCAGCGTGCTGCGTGATATTGTAGATCGCAGTCACATCGGCGGCATGTCTTCATTCTTCGGACTGTCAGTAGTCCTTCCAACAGCAAGACCATGCACTGACGCGTCGGCTTATCCAGAGGCAAGACCCGCACGTTCAAACCTCGAAAGGACGTCCCGGAGGGCACTAAACAATATCAACTGCGAAAGTATGCAGAGGCAACCTTGGTAAAGTACACTGATCAGTACTAATCCCAGGATAACGCGAACTTTTAAATCCGATACAGGGTTCTGGCAACTTGAGGTTGGCTGTCCGGCTGCCTGAAGGTGAAGATGCAAATGAATGGCTTGCTGTCCATGGTGCGGACCATCTATACTACGACGCGTCATCGTATTCACATGAGCAGCTGTTGATTTCTTCAATCACTTGAATATGTTGTACGGTACTGTTACCGAGTTCTGCACGCCGCAGGAGGTATGGCGTTGCTGATCACTTGCCGCTTGATCTGAAACGCTGGCCTTAGTGTCCCATAATGTCCGCTGGTCCGCGGTGAGCCTTTGCCTGTAATATATATAACTTAAAAACTTACCGTAATCCGGTAGCTACGAGTACCTTTGGGAAGATGGTGTTAAATATAAGAGACCCACGAAGCTGCCTGCTCCCGAATATGTAGATGCATTGATGAACTGGGCTCAGAACATCCTCGACGATGAGACCGTATTTCCCAACAAGATTGGTGTGTTCCACACTATAAATCTACTCTATGGTGGTAGTTGACAAACCTTAGGCGTGCCATTCCCTCGAAATTTTCGCGATACAGTGCGCACGATCGTACGCCGATTGTTTCGCGTGTATGCGCATATATACAGCAACCACTTTGACCAAATCTGTGCTCTTGGCATCGAAGGTATGCATCTTGTTTTGCTTGCGGCTTCTATTATGACAGCCTGACCAAATTCTGCAGCTCATCTGAACACCAGTTACCGGCATTTCTTTCTATTCATAAATGAGGTGTGTCTGTAATTGTCTCCACGACCGCCTGTTGTAACTTAATTTAAACTCACTAGTTTGACCTTGTGGATAAAAAAGAATTAGCACCCTTGGATGAGCTCAATGACGCCATCCTTGCCGAGGACAAGGTCCGATAATCGAGTCCTATGTTTAACTGTTCACTGTACAGGGTTGTATATACCTATCTCACTGCCTCGAGGCCAATGTTCCGAATCATGATGTCATTACCCATCGGTTATATGCTATGCGTGTGTGGATCACCATGGAGTACAAGCTTACGAAGTCGTAAGCGTTGACAGACTAGGATACTATTTACGGAAGCTGCTAATGAGTACAGGTCGTGTGTGATGAACTCGGTGGCGGACAATCCCAACTGATGTTACAGAAAGTGAGCAGTGTTACGCAATAAATGCAGTGAAAAAATGAAAGGGATGAGTGATACAGTCTATTGAGAAAATGAGAACTGAAGCGCGTGCGTGCGCGCTTTTTCCTGGGGTATGTTCGTCCAGAGTGGGAGATATCTCTTCCAAATGATGTTGTTTTACAAGTTAGATAGTCCTCTGCAGATCAAATATGAACGGAAAGTTCGAAGGCCTGAAACGGTGGACGTACCTTGACTGCCGACCATTGTATAATCAACGTCTTCAGCCGGTCTCGAAGTGCTTTTCGACAAAGCTCGCATGATATCTGATCACCTAGAGGTGCCAAAGCAGACTCAATCGCGTTCGTGGACAAGTCTGGAATTAGCTAAGATTAGAACAGTGCTATTGATCACGTTTTAAACACACCTGGCCTGGCATCCCAAGCGAGATATGCAGATGCGAGAGCCCATGCTCTCGTGAGCCGCTTCTGCTCGGTGAAGTCGCAGTCATTAATGGGGGCGTGTGGATGAGGCGGTGGTAGGAGGAGACGTTTCAAAGCGTCTGCGCGGCCAAAGTGGAGAAAAAATAAGCGTTTCAAATATATTGCGCCAATTCTGTCCACCATCTCATCTGTCAATGACGCGAGGGAGAAGGAAAGCAAATGGGATGAAGTTGGAACGGCGAGGTCATAGAGGTCGTGCGACGCAGCCAATGTGTAGAGTTCCAAGGGGTAAAGAGGTGCATGCGAGAGAAGTAGCGAGTGCAGGGCAGTAGAAGGGCCAACATGGCGCTTGAGAGAAACGCCGTAATCTGTTAGCGACGACAACGCTGTTGCCAGGGACTCGAATGAAGGAGAATAGTGGGAACATGCCATGTCGTATACGGCGTGAAGTACGATATTGAGAATGGTAGAAGATTGGGAAACCACTATGACTGGACCTAGCTGGCCGGGCGTCGCTTTGGACGACGGTGGTAGTAGACCGCCAAAGTTATTTTCAGACACCCCAAGCAGCGCGCGCGTGTGGACGTAAAAGAATACAGAGTCGGATGACAGCAGCACGACGTCTGGCGAGTGTGAGTGGATGTGTGCACCGGGAAAGAAGGTGGTGGACACAGAGACAAGTGTGTCTTCCTCTGCTGGAGGGTCAACCGGTGAGGAGCTGAATGAGTCCTTTGTAAGTTGGTGATCAATATCATATGCCTAACAATCATTTTTGGAGTTTAAACCACGTACGGGGGGCGTTGGTACCTGCACAGGTACCGCCGAATGTGTACGTTCTGCGACGGGCCTTTCAGGCACATGAGAAAATTCCATGTCCAAAGGCTCTGAGACGAACTGCAAGACGAAGTCCCAGTCTGTGTTCTCCATACAAGTACTCATAACTGCCTCAATTGATGATCAAACTGGGTGCAGGGATGGATTTAAATAAAAATAAAAGGTCGTCAAGGAATAAGGGCTGTTTGAGGGAGATTATTAGTACAGCACACGTACGGGCGATGGCGAGCGCATATAATGTATAAAAGAGAAAGGGGGAAGCAGTTCGGGAAATTTAGAAACGCTGATAAACCAATTATATGCTTCGCTGAGTTTGATATTCGCGATCGAGAGCGAACTACCGTAATCGGCTACTTCCGGTCCCTGCAATTTTGCTTCCAACTCCGATTTCCAGAAGAGACGAGACCAGCATCCAGCAGCATCCAGCCTAGTCAGGTTGCCGTGGAGTGAGAAAATTATTGCGGACCCATTGTCCGGGGGGAATGTATCGATAAATGAGCCCGCTGTTACCTACAGGCTCAAGCTCATGCCTCTGCTTTTCTCCTACGCTTCAGCTTATGTATTTCTTCTCGTTGCCCAAAGTTTGAATCATGTAACTCCTACACCATCCCGTTAGAATCACCAGCTATCTTGTCTTGCATACGCACCATATTTGCTAGCCTTTTCCCAGTGGATACGGCATTCAATTTTTCTAAAACCTTGTTTTCTGGCATGGTCATAGCCTCTAATTGTATGCCTGAAGGGGGTTGTGAGCCAACTCTATCACTGCGGACCAAGAGTAGAATGACGTACCAATCCGTGCTTCTATTCGTGATATCCGTTCCTCATCCTTTTCGGTCACAAAACTAACAGCAACACCACCTTTACCAGCACGGGCAGTTCTGCCTACCCGATGAGTGTATTCTTCCGGCTCATTTGGTAGGTCCCAGTTGATGACCATCGCCACGTCCTCAATGTCCAATCCACGGGCACCAACATCTGTTGATACCAGAACTGGGATAAAAGACGACCGAAAAAGTGATAATGACGTTAACCGTTCGCGTTGTGTCAATCTTGAATGTAGCGCGGTACTGCGAATAGACAAATTCTGGAGGAGGTGAGTAAGATAAGCAGCCGTCCGAGGCTTCGTGCAGAAAATGATGGTAGGTGGTGGTTGTATGGGTATATCCTCCTCATCCGGACGGGGTTTTCGCGATGTTCTGGCCTTTCCCCGGTGTTTTGATTTTCCTCTGGGTTTTCCCGGTTTGATTGGTTCTGGGGGTGCCCTCCGCAGTGATGCGATACTTTCCGGAGGATTACAAAGTAGATGGTAAAGATACGGCTCACGCACGTGCGAAGGAACCAGGACATAATGTTGTTTTAGCGTTGTGACTGTTTCAACGCTGTAGTGAAGATGGATCAGAACCACGTCCTGGCGTCGAACACGATGTACTTCTTACGTTGCCAGTGTTCTATGCACAAAAGGCTTCGCCTTTCCAGGCCTCGGCGGTGCTTCGACCAAGGACTCAATCGATTGTGTCAGGGTAGCAGTAAAAAGACAAGTTTGCCGATCGCTCGGGAGAGTCTCGAACAAAAATTTGAGTTCAGGGGAAAAGGTCGATGTTAGAAGGCGGTCCGCTTCATCCAATACCTGATCAGTCCGAAATGAGTGCCAGCACAAACTCGCATAGAATTCCACTGACAAGAAACTTGACGCGAGACAAATTCCATTCACCGTTACTACTCCGCAAGTGGTCAACGATACGCCCTGGTGTGGCTACTACAACATGGGGATGGCCGCCCAGTTCTAACGCTTGCGTCATCATATCCATACCACCGACAATGACAGACGTTCGGACACCTATTGCAGCACCAAGCACCGCAAATTGTTCAGATATCTGAAACGCCAGTTCCCTCGAAGGATGTCATAACGCAGAGCAACATCAAGAAATGAGTGAACGAACCTCGTAGGTGTCAGTACTAGCGCGAATATCCCATATGGATCCTCAGATAGCTTCTGCAAGATTGGGATTGCAAATGCTATGGTCTTCCCAGAACCTGTCTTTGCGTTTCCTATGCAATCTCTCCCTAGAAGTAGATTAATAATCAATTCGACATCGATAATTTTTGTAAAACAAACCTGCAAGAAGAGGAGGAATACAGGCAGCTTGGATCTCTGTTGGAGCTCGTATAGATATACGCGCAAGAGCAGCATTGAGAGGAGGCGCCACTCCCATGTCAGCAAACGATCCTATGGGTTTCACATGAGCAGCTGGAGATATTTTGTCCTTTGGGTGGAGTTCTCGGGTGAGAGAGAACTTCACTCGCCCTTGGTCCTCGAGTGCAGACATCAGCGAACCTACAGATTTTGGCTTTAGCCACAGGTTCTCGGCCCGTCACAGTGTGACACACATCACAGTCCATGATTCGAACTCCGACGTGTATCATGCAGTCGGAGTTTGTTCCGGGGACCTCAGGGACGGAGGCAATAACGGAACGGAAATAGGGCCTGGACTCCCAGGGGACTCCCAGGTTGCTCCCGTCGTTGCCATACTAACAGTAAAACGAGTTTAAACCGATTGAATCAACCGTCATAATTGAAAGAAAACTCTATTGATACATATATCGAATGATGGAATAACTACGAAATACAGTGATTAGGCTACAAAGGGACGTGACGGTCATGACTACTATTACTTGCGAATGTTCTATAGTTCTATATATCTAAGTTCTTATCCATGTCAAGCATCCATGAGGTATTGCTCCACTCATCACTTTCATGGTCAAGCGGCATTGAGATAGCATACCCAAGGTCGGAGAACGTTGCATCAGAGGCGCACGATGGAGCCCCAATGAAAGCGTCCGAATATGAATAGGATTGGCCTGATGGCTCATATCCGTCCATCGATCCATGGAGTAGTGGAGACAGACGATTGACGTCATAATCAATTGAATTATGGGGAAGACGTAGTTGTTCCATTCCAAGGAATATGTCGTCTTGAGTAGCATCGGGCTGGGGTATCTCACCGTTCCGTTGGAAAATTGCTGCAGTTGGCGTCTACTCGTCGAAATGAAAATCAGATGAAGTAAATATAGGAGTATCTGGACATACTGGGTCAAGATCTAAATCAGAGAGCATTTCAGCAAGTCCTGATCTTGGCGTAGTAGGCTGTGATGGCTGTGATGAACTCAATTCCAAGCCAAGCGCATTCGTGCACTGAGACTGAGGAAGGGACAGAGTGGCGTTCGCCTGCTCGTTACCACACATTCCCTCAGGTAAAGAAAAGGTTGGAAGGAAAGGTGGAAAATGTAGAGGGGAAAGCCTAGCAGGGGACGAAAAAGCCGATGGAAATTGGGTTTCTAATGCACCGATGAGATCATCACGCGTGACAGCCCGAGGGCGGACCCTGGTCGAGCGAGCACGTCGCACTGGGCCTATCGATGACTCTGCACAAAATTGTTCAGCAGGCTTCGAGTAGTAAAGGCCGCCTTGAAAAGTCTTGGCCAACTTAGCGCTCTTGCGGTTGGGCTTGAATTTGTAGCCAGGATACTTCGCATAGTGAGCGGCTTGGACGTCCGCTGCCTTTTGATGCCACACAGCTTTGTCTTCATTGTTCATATCTCTCCAAAGCTGCCCTGCGATGCGGCTGAGATTCTGCTGACGCTTCTCGGGGTCAGCATTACCCCGATTCTTGAGCATGTGTGAACGGTAGAGCATGAATGCGTTTGGTGGGCGAGGAATGTGTTCCTTAGACGAAGAATGAACGCCACTGTGTGTCGAAGAAGCCAACGAAAACGCGCCGTGACTTGAAAATAGCCGAGGAATGGAAAGTGGAGAGTTGAAAAGATTATCTCCTTGCTCCAGGCACGGAGGTGCTGATTGGGAACGACACAAATCATCCAAAGGAAGGGAGACATCACTGAAAGCGGGAGACTGTGAAAACACGAAGTGCTGTGGATAGTTCAAAAGACCAGGACCCATATCGACGGGATAAGGGTTGATCATGTGCCTGCCATTGGAAACTGGCAAAACAAAGTCAGCTCGGCCCGGCCTGGCGATCATCCGAGGGAAGACTGACCGTTGTAATCCATCGTATCATAAAAAAACCTTGCCTCTAAGACTGTAAAATGGATCTCAATGCCAGTTGAGAGTAATGAGTTCTATGAGGTCAAGGATTATGACCACTCTTATATGCTAGCGCTCAACGCAATAAAGGGACCTGAAGATAGTCCGACTACATGGATCCTTGTCAGGCTCCGTGAGTTGACCTGAAGGGCGACATAAGGGTACAAAGGGAACAGCGTGACGAGGGGAATAACATTGGGTTCAATCACTGTGAAAGAAGGCGTGAGGCTGGTGTCACGTGATCGATACATAGCAACTTCGGAAGCGCGCGAGAGCACGTTGTAGAGCACGTTGCCCAGCGAGCCTTGGCTTCGGACTCTTTCCGTCTTCTGTAAAGCTCTGTATCATTGAACTTTCGAAGGACGGCCCACGCGTGCACGGGCCTCCGTAAATGTGACGATGAACTCACGGTGGTAAAAGCTGTCCCAGCATTTTGATTAGCATTGTGTCTGATCAGGCTCTCATGAATCGTATAGATAATAGCTATAGCCATGTCATTCCTTACGCTGAGCCCGGCCGTTTTATAAGCAATGCAATCTGGCTCACCAAACACTTAAAGTCCTCGTGTAGTCGAGATATGGCACGAGGCAGGAAACTACAGCAAGGGAAGAGTGGCGTGCGAGCAAAGATGGAGCATGGCGCCGCTCTGCGGGAAATGACGCCGTCTGACACGGATGGTACTCGGCACCAGGAATTTCGCAGCGTGCGTCGCCGATCTCCTCCCGCGAACATCATCAGGTGCAAGATCCATGCACTATGCACAAGGTTTATCCGGAGACAACATCCGTTTCTGTGTACTGTTTCTGTCAATGTAATTAATTTGAGGTCCGGGTACAGGGTTACCAACCAATTCTGTCGCGATCGCAGGCGTTATCGCATGGTGCATGTCGTTTGAGATAAGGTCACAGGTCATGCCTGCGATGCCTACTGATGTGGAAAGTGACACGCACTGCCCACAGCCTTTTAATTGTATCTCTATGTTCATTAAAATTATGAGCAATGTAAAAGCAGTCACATTCCTGCGGCGAGCTGTGAGAAAAGGTGCATGACAGAGACAGTAACACGTACGTGCGATTTCTAGGGAATAGTGATCCATTGCGAGCTTCCAGCTGCTTTCTTGACCCGATTCATGATTGCCAGGCCCTCATTTTCTTCTGAAACTTCTTCCACTAAGATCAAGTCTACCCCTTCCCTTTCTAGCGTCAACAGTCCATCAAACAGTCGCCTTGCAATAATAGCCGGTTCCGAAACCAGTCCAAAAGGAAATTCATGCCACTGAAAGGTTGTATTGCTGATGAGAGATTTCATCAAAATAGAATCCGAAGGCATCAATAACCCGACGCGGAGAGTGTCAGGAGAATGTGGTATTGAACGCTTGAGATCCTCGAGAAAAGCGGAGGGGCTAAGAGGTTCTATTCCAGGGGGAGCATTGGACGTGCGCATCAGCGTTACTGGCACTGAGGGAGAATAATGGCGATATTTCATGCCCGGCGTAGTAGGTGCCTGTTCCAATGCATCGTCAGAAAAATCACGACGATGGACAAGGATCTGGGGTATAGGTGTATCGGCATCGGAGAAGCCATTGACGAGCACTCGTTTAATGTCTTCAACTGTAATTCCGCCAGGTCGCAGGATGCGGATATTTCCATCTTCATGTAAACCATCCACCACCGTGCTTTCTAGACCAACTTCACATGGGCCACCGTCAAGAATGATTGTAATTTTGCCATTCAGGTCATTCACCACGTGCTCTGCACGGGTGGGACTGGGTTTTCCGGACGAGTTGGCGCTTGGAGCTGCGAGTGGTGCATCGGTGACAGAAATGAGTGCTCGGGCTACTGGATGGGATGGCATTCTGATTGCGACAGTTGGCTGGCCAGCAGTAATGATGTCGGGTATCTGGCTATGGTCGCAAGGGAAAAGTAATGTGAGGGGTCCGGGCCAAAAGTGCTCTATGAGCAACTCGTAAGAAGGCGAAAGCGCATAATTTTGTGGAAGCAAAGTCTGTAGCATACGCCGCGAGGACACATGTACAATGAGAGGGTTATCAGCTGGCCGGCCTTTGGTGGAGAATATCTTAGAGGCTGCTGTCGCGTTCAGAGCGATAGCGCCCAGCCCATAAACGGTTTCTGTAGGAAAAGCGACTGGAAGGTGATCTTTGAGGCAGGCCGCTGCGGTACGCAAGGCTGCGAGGGTTTCAGGTGAGCTGATCGCTACCTGGTCGTCTAAAGAAAAGACGATGGATGTAGAATCGCATGGAAGCACCTGTGTCGCCGCCGCCATCGTGCCTTCTACTACTTGCGAAGACCTTTTCAGCGAGAACTTGAGGTATCTTTTCAAAATATTCATTAGTAGGAAATATTGCTGATACACACAGCTTGCAACGAGTCAGTCACCGAAACCCGATCAGGTAAGCAAATAGTGTATGGATTACAACTTTTAAGTTCTAGTCGTCAAAATGACTTGGTATTATGATATACTACGCCTGACATCCCTCAAGGCCTTTTGTCGAGTCACTGCTCTTGATAAACAGGACTTGAATAGGCTGTTACTATGCGTCCCGGGAATCAGGCACATGGGTCTTGGGCATGTTCAGTCCGACTCGTCGTGCGGTCGCTTCTATCCGTTCCTCCGCCGTTAGGTCGATTAATGGGTTATATCTCTCCAATAAAGCCTAACACAAGTCAGCAAGTTGATGTGTGTATAATACCTTGCATGAAACCAGAACGCTCACCTTATATTCTCGTTGGGATCGCAGGAAAGTCAAGGCATTCTGCATATCGTGTTGAAAATGTTGCGCATCCTCGGGTCGTCCACTCTGAGCGAACAGGGCTCGGAAGTTTGAAGCAATGTCTTTGTTCCGAGCTAACCGAGGTTTGGCAGTCTAAGCGTCACCGAAAGTTAACACAAGCAGCATGAATGAAAAGAGCAGCAATTTACTGCTTTGGCTGTCTCTCGGACTACCTGTCGATAGACATGTATATGATGTGCAACCATTGAGTCCAAGCCAACGTTCACCTCAAGCGTTCAGCGTAGTAAGGTGGAAACCCGTAACAGTGGACACTGAAGCTGAGTTCCTTTTTTGGACGATCAATCAATTCCACTATCATTATTTCACATTTCTTCCACAACTACTCATTGTTGATTCAAGCCACTGACACAAGAAGCTCCCGTCATGATGCTGTGGAAATTAACTTGCTTGGGCCCATTTCTATCCATCGATACTTCAAAAGGGCTGCTCGCTCTGACACTTGTTCACTAGCTCAACTCACAAACTTCAAGACCCTAGGTTCATTCACGAATACCTTATCATCATGGTTTACCACTGCCATAGCATCGACTCTGATGACTCTCCCGCTCATAGCCAAGACCCCAAATCTATGCCCAAGGTTGGTGACATACCGTGATCTCCTCCTAACCATGTCACTCAAGTTCTTGCCGTAGTCAAAAAAAGTTACAAGCTCGCGGAAAAAGGACGCCAAACCGACGCGTACAAATCCTGCACGAGCTCAAAAAAAGAACCAACGTGTTACCAATGCCATCAAGAAGCATGTCAAACAGCGACGACGTAATCCTATGCATGTGTTTGTTGGCAATGTAAGACACCATGAAAACTACTACGTTATGAATCCTGACTTTGATGCAAGCTTGCTAAAACCATCGACGAAGACACTATTGAAGAGTACTTCAGTCAGTGTGGCGAAATTCTCTCTGTCGAGATTCGCTGCAGCGGTGGCCTGGCAATGACGACTGGTCGCCCGGATCCAGCCTATATTGCCCAATATTCTGTCAGGCAGTATGCTATGATCACGTTTGTTGATGTATCAGCTGCCAGTAAAGCTTTGAATCTCAATGGGTCTCGTCTTCAAATAGGCGACGAATCCACGGAACTTGTGGTATGTCACTCGGGCCCTCAGTAGTTTCAAAATTCAACTCAAAACTGTAATTTAGGTCACTCGCAGCGCCGCTGATCTTCCAGAAGTAATGGAAAAGGTGCAGCAGCGTCTTGAGGCATACCGAGCTCGCAACGGCCTCACTGATGCGAGGCGTGCTAGACAAAGCGCAAAGAGGTTTGACAACCGTTGTTAACTTATAATCTCATTGCTAACTCGACCGTTGACCTAGGGCTCTAAGCCTCCAACCCACAATTTTATTAGATACTCGCGGAGATAAACACCCACGCGGGAAAATATTTGGTTATTCTTTCCCTTTGCTCCTCTTTTGACTCTTCCTTGTGCCTTTGTTCCAATGATGTCGCCATTCTCTATTTCTTTCACGCTGTCTTTGACTCCATGTACCTATGCCGTATGCCCACATGCCAATACACGACGTGTACTATGGTTGGCGATGAGGCGCCCTGAATGTAAGGCTTCTGGAAGCAATGACACTTTGTATAGTACTAGTGAATTTGAACGAGCTTAAGCTTCAGTTACCACGCCTTCGGCCGGATTTGTGAGCTTTATAAAGCTTTGGTGGACCTTTGGCAACGCATCTAGAAACATTTGTTGCTTCAACTGAGTACCTGCTACTGCGTCAACAGGCCAGTTGCGGGTATTTTTCTTGGCTTTCTCGTTTATACTGCCTGTATGGAATCGGTTTGACAAGACATTTCTTCAGATCCTGAGGTGAGATCCACGCAATGCGGCTTCTAGTGCCAAACTGACAGCCTTCTTACGCTCCAAGTGCTGCCCTTCGTTTGTTCACCGTTCGTTGGAGCTAGTCACTGCCATGGCGAGAGGCGCAACTCTGAATCCGAGCTCGATGCCTTTCTTTCCTGGCAGTATGCGAAATAATGAAGAGGATGGGTTCGTATTTGGGGTTCCCACACTTCGGGAGCAAGATGGAGCGTCTGTGTCCTCTCAATCAGTCTGTTCCGCTGATCGTAGGTCTTTGAAGTCGTCCCCAAGCCCACCCCGATTACTGGAGCACACTGGAGCGCCCGATAGTCTCCCAGACGCCCGCTTCCAGTTGTTGCCCCCGCACGGGGATAGGCCTCCATATCTCCATCAGGTTGAGGCTGAGAGGCAGCATATGTTTCGTGCGCGAGACATGAGTAAGGTTGGCAGCTTAGAATCCCTCCCAGAAGCAGATGATACCCCCCATCCAAATACCCATGACGAAGGCATGCACACCCCGGGCGATTCGTCTCCATTTATCTCGGCTCTTGTGCAACAATCTCGGAATCGCAATGTAACACCTCCGGTCAACATTATGAACACCCCATTACGCTCTTCATCATTCAACATCAATGGACCATTCCCCTCATCATCTCCGGTCTCATCTTTGGATTCGGGCAGTCAGCTTGCCTCTGGTGCCGATTTTCATCATAATCTGGAGTCACAACTCAAAGCTTCTCCAATCATATGTGACCTATTAGACCGGCTTCAGCGTTGCGAGTATAACACGCGCGAAATCCAGCGCGACATCAGCGACATACATCGCAAAGTCAACATCCTCATTGAAAGGACCCTTAGCAATGCCACATCTTTCAATAACGCTCAGCCTGAATTTAAGGACCCTTTCGCACCTGCTTCTGGCATGTCGACACCTGCAGTCAATATCCCGCGGGCTTCATTTAGTGCAAACATTGCACCAAATCAATCTTCTCCTGCGGATGATATCACACAGATATCTCAACGCCTGAACATGTTGACCACATCTGTTGGGCAATTGTTGGCTCTTCAAACACAGCAGCATATTCAGAATGCTACCACGGGCCATCTTCCTGCGCAGATGGGACGATCTACCCCACAGATGCAGGACATGGCCTCGAATCAAATCTTTCCCCATGGCATGGGGTCTAACCCTGCTGCCCTTGGTCATGGTGTACCGAACAGACCAGATTTGCGACCATCACCACGCGCACCCAATCCCCCGATGCGCACTTGGTCAGCGGGAACGCTTGATCTTCCCATGCGGACCGAGACTCTCGGCAATTTGGGACGACTTGAACCCCCTCAGGACAAACATTGTTCCGTCACTGGGGGCATAATGCGGCGCGAATCTGTAGGCGTGAGTGGTTCAATCTCCTAAGCGATGCCAAATTGACTCACCTGTTTGATTGCTAGATGATTGATGCACAGGGCAATGAACTATCTAGTAGCTCAGTTCGTGATAACGGTCCCATGGTCTCCAAGTGGGAACAGTTGAATCTTGCGCCAGATTTGCTTCGATCTCTCAGTAAATTTGGGTTAGTGGTAATTCATCAGGACCAGTTTTTCTGTTAAACTTTATGTTCCTAGTGTCGGCCCCCCCCCCAACAAGGTTCAGCAACCCCCGCTTCCATTCCTTCTGCGAGGTGCAGACATCATTGCGCAAGCTCCACCCACCCAAGAGCGGATTGCAGCCTATGTGATACCCGCTATTCAGGTGGCTGTGATAAACACTGCCGGACGCCCCCCTACCAGGGGACCTCTGGTAATTATGATATCTACCACGGTCGACCAAGCTACACAGGCTCAGCGTATGATTCGTGACCTCGGCCAGGAGCTACGCCTTCTGCAGCAGAACATGCCTCACATCATATGTGGGAGTCCACAAAAGCTGCACGCCCTCTTCACTGCTTCTGGAGGTCTCGTCGGATCTGAAGTCCGCTTCCTCGTCCTTCATGAGGTCGATCAACTGATTGCCCGCAACTTACATGAGTTTGTCTTCAATATAGTGAAGCTTCTTCCTCCGCCAAGGTCTCGACCTTCTGGGAATGTCACGCCGAACTCTGCTTCTGCCTCATCTCAACAATCTTTCAATTCCTTTGATGCAAACAGCCATCCTAGCTTGTCGACTTCTAACACAGGACGCAGGTTTTCTGCAATTTCCCCGTCTCCTCCGAATGAGCATACTACTGGCTCGTCGAACGTTATTGAACGACAGACTGCACTATTTTCCAACACTGTGCCGCAGGATGTGCTTAATTTAGCTACGGCTATCCAGCTCAAGGAGCCTGTGCGCGTTCTAGTTCGCCGTGATGGAAATGTGACCAGCACCGAGTCCGCTCAAGGATCTCGCGGTCTTAGGCAATTTTACCTTTATCTTGCTTTCACTGCTGGTGTCCGAACAGATACAACTAATCTTGCTGCACCGGGTGGTGGACATGGCATCATTGGTTCGGGCCGCGGGGCATCTAGTGCTGAAAGCGCTCAAGCTCGAGAGTGGAAACTTGACGCGTTAGCAGATATATTCGATGACGTCGAGGTCAGCCAGGCGATTGTGCACGTCGGTGGCATGACCTCTTTGGATTCGGTTATCCACAAGCTTGCCAGCCGTGGGCTTGAAGCTGTACCTCTTGTTCGTACCAGAAACATTCTCCCTCCCCCGATGCTTAAACGATTCTCTTCTAGCACAGTGACATGAATGCAGGCACAAAGTTGGCTGCGCTGAACAAGTTCAAAAGTTCAGCTTCAGTCATGATGAGAGAACCTGTGACGAAAGTGTTGATCGTGAACGACGTGCAGGTCAAGACCCCAGAAGTGTCGCACGTCCCTCTCATTATCAACTATGGTGAGTAACTGGCCATAGTATGGTCCGAATTGATGCTCCAACTTTTTGTTAGACCTTCCTAAGGCTGTAGAGGAGTACGCGCATCGGTGAGCCAACCCATTACCTGTGTCAAACACGGGCTCACCTCTATTACAGCGTTGCTCCAGCCATTGCTTCCAATTATGCACGTGCTGGTGTTGTAGTGAACTTTGTTACTGCGACTGGGGGAGATGTTGAAATGCTTCGCTCTATCGAATGCTTTTACAAGTATGCACTTTTATTTCAACGTAGTATTGAAGATTGACTTTTTCTCCCCAATCCAGAATTAAATGCGTATGTTTTCCCGTTGGGGTCGTGTACCGCAAACTGAGCCTAACTTACTTTCGACAGCCTGAAGTCCCACTGAGCCTTCGCGATATCATCTAAACACGTACTTGGCGTTCATGTATCTCTATTTTCTCGGGTCTTGCTTCAGTCACTTTCCGATGTGTTCTTATACCTGCTAACGTATCACTTACCCAGCCAGGTGCCCAGCCATGGCACAAATCTGTTTTATACCCATATATTTGGCACCCCTTTAGCGATATCAACTCAGATGTTTCCGTACTGACACTGTTTCCATCACTACTTGGTATCCAGTCCTCTCGACACTGACCACTGTATAGCAGTCTTTCCTTCCTGTCTTCACTACGTTTGCCTTGCGAATCGGCTTACTGTGTTTTATGTCCATTCTCTTTTATGTCATTTTGCTACTGTGGAGCTTAGTGTGTCTACCAACGTATTCTAGTCGACTTCAAACTGGACAATCATTACTTTCAGTGTACCATCTTCGCTGCAAGACGCCAGCTGCTTTTTCAATGGGTTGTCAGTTGCTCTCCACGCCAAGTGATTGATTTGATCAACATGTGCCAAACTTTGAACTCATAAGCGAGATCCTTCTTGCAAGTTATGAAGACTTACTTTGAGTCGATAGTCAACACTGGTGTCCATTGATCTGGTGTGGACACCAAGCTTGAATAGATCTTGATCTCTCCTGTCTCTAGACCAACCGCAAGCCAGCGTCTGGAGAAAGTTGTCATCGACGCGGGATACAGAAGGGTTTTCCTCACACATCGGCACCGGCAGAACAAAACGCCACAGCGGTTGCTGCTTCCTCAAATTTCATTGTCTTAATCGCTCCCCATCGTCCAGAGTCCGAGTGTTGCTTCCATATTTTGACCTGATGAATGGTCAATCAAGAATCTTTCTCCGAAATCAGAAACGCTTACGGTCTTATCACGAGATGCGGTGGCAAAAAGGTCCCCTTCGCAGCTCCATGCGCAATCCCAGATGATTCTTCCGTGTGATTTATCCGCAGCGATGGGCATATAACCTAGTATGCAGTGGTATGGTCAGTCGTCATTATGTTTCATGAACTCATACCATTTTCTTTCTTCTCAAACAGCCTCCACGTTCGATCCCGGCTTACGCTGAGGACGTATCTATCGTTTGGCGGGCTGAATGCTATACGGGTAACTGTCAGGCTATGGCCTTCGAGAGGGACACCGAAAGGCTGGTAGTCGGCTGTGGTGTACACGCGAATAACAGCATGCTGTGGGGAAGTTGCACGGCAAGCAGTCGCAAGAAAGTCAAACGAGTTAGAAGCTGAAATCGTGATCAACTAGGTCGATGAAATTGCATCAACTGCATTTCAAATAAGAATCACTGATTGACTGACCTCATACCCATGCCCAAAGACTTTTTCGATTTCGGGCCAAAGGGTAATGGAAGCTAGCTCTCCTTCAAAAGGGCGTCTGCGAGGTCTGCTACCTTCCAGTTCTAAAGGTGCTTGAATAGAAGATGGTCTATCAACCAGCAATACACTGCATATAATATGACACACCATCACTAACAGCCTTGTTCGACAGTCCGAGAGGGGGCACACTAGCCGTTGCCGGTCTATCCCCCTTTATTTTTTTCAGAAGTCCTGAAATAAAACAAGGAGCGATCCTTACCTGGCTCTGGGCTAGATCCTTTACTCCCAGTACTTGGATCTCCTCGACGAAATTTCGTGGAGCTTCGAATACTCGTGCAACCTTCTCATCGGCAACGCTTGCAAAAGTCCACGGACCAAGCCATGCTGCGCCCATTAAGTCATAGCCATGTACCTGAGGGCGTGACAGCTCATGCCAAATGCTCTGTTCAGGGTTAGAGGATGTAATAGCACCGTGGATGCGTGTTGTCTGGTCTAGACTAACGGAGCACGTTAGCATTTAAATACAGTACTGTCATCAAACGACCCTTACCCCACAGATACCAGATAATCTCCTTTTGGGCTCCAGTCGAGACACTTTACAGCACCACTATGTCCGCTGATCGCACCAACCTCTTCCCACTCCTCGCCAGCCGTTCCTCCAAGACTATCACTTGCGATGCGGCGCCACCGTCGCCAGCCTCCACTCCAACCCCATGCCATGGCTTCGGCGCCATCGTTTGACCAAAGACCTCCAGTAAAGCCACCGAGACGTTGACCTCCCACATCACCGAAGCGCTGTATATTAATCCAGATAGACGAGGTTGATGATGAATATGCAGTAGAGACAATCGAGCTAGGAGCCCATATGATAAGAGAGGAATCCGTAGACGTAGAGAGCAATGACGCATTCGAAGGAGACCAAGAAAGCGACGTAATTCCTGCCTCATGGCCGATCAGGAGAGCATCGAATGTAATAGAGTACTGTTGCGTCCTGCCCGTCATAACCTAGTTAGCAACTCGACCATCATTTTTTTCAACGCACTCGGAATTCGATTTGACTGTAAGAATATGCCGTTTAAGTGAAATTTGTCTGCCGCCCTCCTCTGCGTCTGCACCCAAATCTCCTAATGAAGCTTCAAATGCGTCCAAGAGATCGTCGCTGAAATCGTCTTCCGAGTGTTTTGTATGAGTCTGTGACTGGGCCTGCATCTTAGTGAAGGATTCCACATTCCAAAGCCGAATAGTGCCATCCTGTGAGCCTGAGGCAAGCACGAGGGGATCATTCAGTGTCGATGGAGCTCGGAACGCCAGCGCACGTATCCAGTCTTCATGTCCTGACAGGGTGACTGAACGAATAAACTTAAAGAAAGGAGTGAGCGCTTGATACCTGACTGAAATATGTGAAACCCACTGATCCGTCAGAGCGTGTCCAGATGTGCACTTTGCGATCGGTTCCGCCAATGGCAAGTATTATCGCTTCGCCAAAATAAGCCCTTCGTCGTCGAAACACTAAGTCTCTCACCTTCAGACGATGGTAGAAATGCGATTGCAATTGATAAAGGATACCATCCTTGAAGCGAGATGGTTTGAAACTCCTTCATCTCGTCTGTCACAATTAGCCTGATTCGCTGCGCGAATGGATAACAATTTTACCATCAACGACACCACGCTCTACCTCCCAGATTTTGATGGAAGAGTCTGAACTTCCGGTAAGTAAGAATTTGTCGAATTCGCGGAGTACAGAGATGGCTTGTTGATGTGCTTGCACGATCGCGGTAGTCCTCCACTACGAACATTGTGAAGACGTTTGCACACAAGGCATATTAACATACATCTGTCCCAAATAGTCTCCAGTAGCGGACGATCCCCTTGTCATCAGCACTAGCAAATGCGTCGGACGCCACAAAACGAACGCAGGTTACTAGGCCATCGTGACCAGGCAGCGTCTGGAAGACGCCTCTGCCATCTGGCTCCTTCGATTATATGTTAGGCGCGTCATGAAAGTGATGGCAAAATACTCACTTGAGTGTTCCACAACGCGATCAATTTACCTGATCCACAGGCAATCAGGGAAGAGGTGGAGACGTCTGCAGCATGGTTGAAGCGATTGGTAGATGCTGATATATATGCCGTGCTGACGGATGGCTTGGACATCGCAGATTGCAGGCTACCGGACCCTAGACTCCGAGCCTGAGTAATATACTGCGGAATGCGCAGATTGATCGTACACTGATCTCGAGCTGCGCTAGAGTTGGTACGCGTTCTGCAGCTACGTTTCGGAGTCAGCTGTCCTGAACGTTTGGTGAAAGTTGCCTGTGGTACAAGGTTCGGGGCAAATCATTGGCAAGTCACCGTGACAGTCCGACATTGTCACATACAAGTTCATCTATGTCCTCTTCGATGCACATTGCATTAAGCACATTGGCACGCGCATGGCACACATAAGAGTTGAGTATGTTACACCAATAATCATCGCTCTGTTGTGATGACAATTACAAACCAGTCCCGCTCTCTCGTCACACAATTTGCTTCGGAAAGAACATCTCCCGAACACTATCATATATATTTGCCTACTAATAGTGGCTTGACTCGTTCACGAAAACCGACACATCTTCCAAACTGCATATCCCTTTTATAATCCATTCACATGCCAATTATTGGCATCGGAGTCGATATTCTGCACCTTCCGCGTCTCATTAGTTTATTGAGTCGAAGGGGATCTAAAGCTTTTGCTACGAGGATCCTAAGTTCCCAAGAAATACGAACATTTCAAGTACTCGCAGAACAGTATGGAGAAGATGAGACCGAAAGAATTGCACAGTTTCTAGGTGTGCGGTGAGTCTTTTCCTCATCGAATATCTGGCCAGACATTCATGCAACGTATGTCACGGTGTGTAGTTGGGCGGTGAAAGAAGCTGCGTACAAAGCCTTGTATCCCATCCGCCCTACCTGGAAGGAGGTGACATATACATCATTCAATGGAGCCACTGGCGTAAAACCAACACTTGTTTACCGTCCCGTCCGCGATGTTGGACCAGCGAATCAATTGCATGTTTCAGTGAGCCATGACCGAGATTACGTCTACGCACAGGTTATCGCGGAGTCGGCGTGATTTGACCTTTAAAAGTGGTGTGTCTAGTTCGAGATGATACAAAGAATCCAATCCATGATCTCAAATTATTGCTAGGCTGTTCACATCAAGTACCCCTTCAGAAGGTTGCTCAGGCCACCAATCTGCCCACCAAGGCTCCACCTTCCATGACTGTTCCTCTTTTTCCTTAACAACCAGTGCAATATCAGGACGCAAATGCTCTAGTCGCACCAACGCCAAACCGACGCTTGACCCTATAGCTGGAGTAGCTGTTGTGGAAAGGAGCATGGATGACCCGCGCATGCGGGGTGTTTTTACCGCAGTGTTGGCTGTAGTCGACGGAAGGGACGGTTTAATCGACATGTATGGTGGTAATGACGCTGGAGAGGAAATGTGAACTGGGAGTATACGTTTCCGAATTCCGCCTGTGTGATATGTGCGCACTGTCAACTCTTGACCGACATAGCATCCCTTCCGGAAATCCACTGCGCGTGTCAGTATAAATATCAGCTGAAACAGATAAGGTACATACGTCCACCCATGACGTCTAAGTTTGATTCAATGGGAAATGCGTGCATGGGTTGGATATCCACGCTACCCTCGGGAACACCGTGCATGATACGATGCAGCAAATATGCATCCTTGCCAGCCAAATCGTGTGTAGACGCGTCGGCAGCTGCACAATGTCAATTCCAGCTCGATGCAAGAGACATCCCAAAGACAAGCTCACGCGTCTCGCCTTTGCGAACGAGCATCCGCTTCCCCATTCCCGGAGCGCGTCGGTCAAGTATGGTACCATCCTCAGTTCCCCATGGCCATTCGTTAGTCCGCCAAACTGGTTCGACAGCGCCGCTCCGTGCCCAATTCCACTCCCTGATTTCTTGTGCACCCTCCGAGTCTGACCCCCATGCGGCCCAAACATCCCACTCCTCCGACACGTCCTGTATGCGCACCTTAGAGCGAAGGACGTAGCGCTTGAGTAAGCTCATGAGGGTAGGTGCCTCGGATGGAGTAGGGTCATATTCTATGAGATATGTTGGCCCAGTAGATGAAAGTGATGGCGTTGGGGAGTTGTACAGGAAGGTGTCGTACAAGACGCGCCCCTACGACCACAAACTGCACGGTTATACACTGCCAGACGCTCAAAGCTGGGTCGCACCTGAGCATGTAAGAACGCCCCATATGTCTGCTTGCCCTGTACACCACACGCTAGTAACCCATTGAGGAACTCAGCTGCTTGTGAACCGGAAACGGATAGGACTGCACGATTAGATACAGGCGCTAGTGTTGGAATTGTTCTTAAAAGCGCACGGAGTGATGGTGGTATAGGCATCAAAAGAGCATGAGAAGTTTACGCATGATTGCGATCTGCTCTCCTGAACCACCAACTTGAAGCCTGGCCTGGCCTGATCTCTCATCACATCACTCCGAGTTAGACGCTGTGCGACAGCAAACCGAGCTCTCATAGTTTTACAGTAGGAATTGATTTCGGGTGTGCCAACGACTCGAACGCTGTTACATTGGTCATGTCCTCCTCCTGTGACGCTATCCTCAAAGCACTCAAGGAATGTCTTCTCAATTCCGACTGTGTCCAAAAGCAAGGACATCTGCCTTCGGAGTGTCTCAAGCAATATAGTAATGATTTACCGGAGCAATGTCAGCTACTTAGGAAGTCCACTTTCGAGTGCAAACGCAACATGGTGAGTGACTACTACCAACATAAGAACATGCTCTGATACGCAAAAGTTGGATATGAGGACTCGGTTTCGAGGTAACACAGTGGGAATGGATGCCGAAAAGCTGAGACAGCAGAAAACTCCTGCACCTCCTGCAGAATCATGACGTGATGGATGGCTACCAAGTTCTATCATGATGGCGATACCCTCAAATGAGTCAAATCATTGTGTTTCCTTGAAGGCTTGGATTCTCATTTCGAGTGGGTTTCTTCGTCCCTGTCATTGTATCTCCCTCAACTAATAGTGTTCTCAGCGTATCCGTTGGGGGTCAATAAGAGTTTTTTTCGATCGCACTTGTCGTTGTAGCACTTCATTGTCTTTCCGACGCAATCCAAGAAAGCAATCACTACTACGAGCCTTGCTGCTTATGCATTCACCAGTCTTTCTAAGGTCATTTGAAATCCATCAAGCATATTCATAAGCCTAGTGCTTAGCAAGCTCATTTGCGCAAGTGGTTAATTTTGGACCTGACATGTCAGCTGAGCATCCTCTCGCATAACGATAGTTACTTAAAGGTATAGGCAGCGGTTGAATTCACAGTTATTTTCCCTCCATCAGACTACTCACAACAGACAATTCGATATGTCGAAGCCTCTAGTTCTCTACACTGCAGCTACCCCCAATGGCCACAAAGTATCCATCATGCTTGAAGAACTCAAGGCAGCCTACGGGAACATCGACTATGAGTAGGTCTTCCGTGACCCCTCGCGCACCCGGCCATTGTTCATAGGCCTTTACAGTGTCGAGAAGATTAACCTGACTACGAACGTCCAAAAAGAGCCATGGTTCATTGCAATGAACCCAAACGGACGAATCCCTGTGCTCGTTGACCGTTCCAATCCCACTGCTGCCCAACCGAATGGATTCCCCGTCTTCGAGAGTGCGGCAATCTTGTTGTACCTCGTACAGAAGTACGATAAGGAAGGGAAGTTCAAGTTTAAGAGCGGCAGCGATGAGGAGAGCCAGATGTTGCAATGGATCTTCTTCGCTGTACGTGTTTTGATTCTCTAGGTGATTCAGCTGGAGATCATGCTCAAAACCGTACAAACTAGCACGGAGGAGTCGGTCCTATGCAAGGTCAATGTAAGCCGTGGGCACTCGTATAGTTTTCTCGCGTAACAGCTGAATGGAATGTCATAGCGCACCACTTCCGACACTATGCCCCTGAAGACGTGCCTTATGGCAAGAAGCGTGTGTACTTGTTCAACTTATTTGGTTTCCATGACTATAACGTTGTGTGTCAGGCTATGGGGATGAGGTCGTTCGTCTTTATGGTGTGCTCGATATCGGTCTTCGCGGCCGCGATTACCTCGTGGGCCCGGGGACTGGGAAGCTCAGTGTTGCCGATGTGAATGTCATGCCATGGTTTGCATTTTCATCTAGATGAATATCTTGCTTTGACATTGATTTACGAAACAGGGTGAGGTATCACAAGCATGCAGGCGTCGAGACCTTGGATGCTTTCCCGAACCTGAAGGTAGAGTCATCTTCATTTTGCGGCAGAATATCCTAAATTGTTCACTTCAAGGCTTGGCTCGACCGGCTTTTAGAGAGAGAAGCTGTGAAAGCTGGAATAGCTGTCCCTTAGACTACTCTCGAACCCTTAATTGTCGATCGCCAACAAATGTATCAAAAGTTTTCAGTTGGAAATTTTCTTCATTAACATCAATACCAGTGATGTCCTTACTTGCAGCCACAATGGATCATTCAACGTGACATGAATTGAATCGTAACGGCGGCGAGCCGCCAATCCCCGACTCCTCTATAAGCGTCACGTGATTCTGGATGTTTATGAGTTTGAATTTTTCAATCCTTTTTTCTTCAACTCGGTGTAGAACGGTTCAACCTGGTTGGGAAGTCCTAGTATTATCCGCCACCCTCAACTAGGGAAATCACATCACTCCTCATTTCTACAACATGCTTGTTTGAATTTCGAGGCAATCTAACAAACTCGGCATAAAGTACAATTGATGAAGGCCAATGATTGGAGTATGTATACCTAATTACCTCGTTATATGACCTCCGTCCCTATTCTTGTCAGTCCAATTCTTGTATGTGCACTGGGCCTCTGTGCCGTTCCATCACAGTGTACATCGAAGATCTGCCATCAAGGATCCTTGGGGGCGGTGCGAGCACTCTTGTCATCGTTATCTCCGCCGCGTATGTGTTCAACTTTCCAACCATCTTGTGACATAAGGTGAAGTAAATCTGCACCAGTGTGCCCTTGAGGTGTCAACTGTACTGTCTGGGTGGGAACTCTGTGAAACCCGAATGCGTTTATCGGGCTGATGTGATGCGTCGCCGACAACTCGTCCAGCGCTTCATGTGCTGTCAGTGTGTATAACATCTTGACCAACACGGGAAGGCCACTGTGACTCACGAGAAGCACGTTCATCTCGTTCTGCATCCAAAACAGACAATTTCACTGCAACTCGTCTCGATGGAGTTCATTGGCCTCATCGAGGTCAGACGGGACACTCCGCTGCGAATCTGCAGTGAAGGTTGATGGCCAGATCACTGAGAGATGAGGTGATCGAAACAGCGCAATGCAGCCGTTGAGCTTAATGCCTATCAGGTCAGAAACTATGCCTCGGCCTAATCTGTGAGAAGCGACTGCTGAGAACTGTACGCACTTGTTGATCGGTCAGAATAACTATATGGATAGAACACAAGTGCGGCGCAATGAAGCTCAATGACTTCATCGAGGTCAGAAGGGGCGGGTGTAGTAATAGTGCAGTCCAATGAAGCTCAATGGCCGTGTCGAGGTCAGACAGGATATCCCACTGCTCAAATCTGTCGTGCAGGCTACTGGCAAGATTTTTAAGGGGCATGGGTCCGCCAGAATGACCAAAGGAACACAGTAGCCCAATGAAGCTCAATGGTTGCATCAAGGTCAGACATGATACCTCTCTGCTCTAATCTAGCGAGAAGGCAGAGATGAGGATCGACCAGAGTGGCCTGGGAAATCAAATTCCAGCGATAGAGCTCAATAGCGCCAGACGGGACGCCCTGCTGCTCGAATCTGGCATGAAGGCGGATGGCAAGATTGTTGAGAGATGCCAAATCATGATCTGAATGACTAGGGGACAGGAGTTCAGTGGCTTCATCAAGGTCAGATGCGTGAATAGTGTCAGCAAGTTCGTTGAGAGACGCGGATCGAAGAGGATGGCCAAAGGACAAATGTGTAGCAGGCGAAGAAACTTGAACTCGATGGCTTCATGATTCATCGAACACGCTCGAGACTGTCCCATGTGACTGTGACACGCTTCTCTGCCGGCGTGACACGTGACAGTAGCATCTCCGACGATTGGCCTGGATCACCGAGGAGTCGAGGACCACTCTTTGTTCAGAACACCAATTAACACCACTAAATCTACGTCTTTCTGTCAAACAAATGCAAGGATGCTGAGGGTCATTCCCCGAATACATTGTTACCGGTCACTACCACCATCGACGCTAAAGTTCAATGGAATTTCCTATACCACTATATCACAGAGGCACTACAGCTCTGCCGGGCAACCCATCACTGACCCTGTAGATTCATTATCACAATCAATCTCAGTGTCTGGCCCAGGCTCAATATCCCTTGCTCATCCGAAAGACCCAAGGTCTGGACATGGGTACTCCGACCTTAATCCTCCCCCTCCGTCATCTTTGCCTCCGCCTGAGGACGCCTCGTCTCTTCCTACGACCCTTTCAGGTCCACCTGCACGCGCTTACCAGCCAGATCCTCAACAGTCATATGCAGCCCCTCCATTCCATACACATGCCTTCGTCTCCGCGCTTGAGAAGTCATTCCCCACGCCTACAGCGCGAAGTCTGATGAGGGCTACGCGTGCTTTGCTTGTGGACAGAATAGGACGCGTAAGGCGAGAAGGCCTCACGGTCAAAGATTTGGATAATGTGCGCCGGACCCATCGGGAAATTGTCATATTTACTGACTCAGATGCTGAACAGCAAGCATATTTATTCCGTGCAGCGCTTTCTGAACTTCGTGCAGAGCAAACCGCAAGGTCTCGTAATGAAAGCGCGACAATACGCTCTGCTACAGCTGCGCTGCGCAGAGAAGTCGATCGTCTAGATGTCAAGATGAAAGAAGACCTTGGTACCTTGAAACATGAGTCAGTTACGTTTGTCAAATCAGACGATTGTATTTTTCATATGACTTTCAGGATACAAATGGAGCTTGACACTCGCAAAAACGAGTCAAAGGCACAGCTGAAACAGCAGACAATCGCAATTGAGGTTCGGATGACTCTCATCTCCGTTATACAAATAGGTGATTTCGAAATAGGAAGTCCTGAATAAGGCGATTATAACGCTCAGCGACCTCCGTGCAAACATGGAAGAGGTAAAATGGAATAACATGCGTCAAGCTGTTGGTACGTTTTGTCCATTAATTTGCGTCAGATCACCAATTCTTAGCAACGGCACAGCTGCATTGGGCGCCTTTGTTTTGTTAATTGTTATCGGCATGGAATTGTATACATTTAGCAAACCAAAGCCGCCGCCGCCGCCACCCCCGGCTGTGCTGAAGGAAAGACTACCTCCACCAGATAGTGAAGCGGTGTCTCAGGTGTCATAGCACACAGCTCCAAGGCGCGGGCTTTACTGCATTACTCCTTGCTGCTCACAAGTACGTGCAGATAAGATAAGTCGCTATCTTACATCCACATTCATCTATACCATCTAGAACTAGGACATATTGAGAAGAAACAGCCGCATAGATTGTTGTACATATAAAGATACTAATTTTATGCTGGCCATAATCGTAACATCCTATTATTTGTTACCTGCCACACTCGTTTCAACCTGACATCATGTACCCCCCCAGTAGCTCTAGAGACGTTCCAAATCATAGAACATGGTCATTTGACTTGTAGCTTCTCAAGTTTGTTCGAAAGCTCAACAGCGCTCTGATTTGCTGGTGATGGATTTAAATCTGAATCTGATGCGGGAGCCCGGTTTGGCTTGTCTTCAGTGTGCGATCCCGTCGCTGCATCATTCGTGTTACTGGTCTTCGAGCTTCCCTCCTTCAACTCCTCGGTGGCCACTTTCAGATCAAGTGCCGCTTCATCTTCCCCGTCCTCCTCATCATCCCAGTTGTCTTTAATAATAGCTGCCTTCTCTGCGTTTTTCTTAGCTCGGGCATTGGCGCGCTTTTTCGCGTTCTTATTTGGAGGTGGCGTGGCGGTCTTGCCTTTCGGTGGCGTAGCAGCAGAGGGCGCAACCCAGCCTAATATGTGGCCCTTTGGAAGGGCTGTAGCATCCATCGCCTGCTGGCGTGATCCACGGAATCGAGAGACATCTTCCTGGGGTGTGAATCCTGGCCTAATCTTAAGCTGCTTGCGCACACTGGTGATGCAGTAGAGATCGGATTATAAATGATTTGTAGATGCTGGGCTCAAGCGGACGTACGTTCCATCTGATCTCTTTGATTCTGGTATTACACGTTCAAGGGTTCGTGGATCGACGGCTATGCCAGCTGCGGATTGATCGGGGAATAATGGCGGGCGTGCCATGCTACAGAACTACTTGTATGTGTAGGTACTGGAACTTGCAGTCACTTGGTTTCCGACAGGAGGGAGCGTCGGAGTTTGAAATTGTTCCTTGTACCTCTTCTGCTATGCGCTACGCTGTTCTCGTCACTGGTCCTGCTGGTGCGGGCAAGTCTACTTTCTCGACTGCTTTTGCCACCCATCTTCGTGTCTCAAAACGCACGGCCCATATTGTAAATCTTGATCCCGCCGCAACCGGCGATGCTTTCGAGTATCAACCTGCCATTGACATCCGGGAGCTTGTCACGCTAGATGATGTTATGGGCGAGATGAATATGGGTCCTAATGGCGGTCTTGTGTATTGCTTTGAGTGAGTAAGTGATCACGCGTGATAGTTCCTCAAAGAAAAGATGTTGATAGTCTCGTTCCGTGCTTAAAGATACTTGTTGCAAAATATGGATTGGCTTGAGGAAGAACTCGGCGGTTTTGACGACGACTACTTGATAATCGACTGTCCAGGTATGATTATACACATGTGATCGCGCATATATTCATTGCCTCTAGGTCAAATCGAGCTGTATACACACCATCCGTTCCTCCCGCAACTCGTGCGGAACTTGCAGCGAATGAGCATACGGATTTGTGCTGTGTACCTCTTGGAATCCCAATTCATGGAAGATCGATATAAATTCTTTAGGTTCGTTTCAGTTAAATGTTGCATTCTATTCAATTTTTGAAATTTTGTCCAGCGGTGTGCTGTCCGCAATGTCCGCGATGGTTAACCTTGAAGTACCCTGGATAAACATCATGTCTAAAATGGATCTCGTCTCTGGATCGTCATCAGACACGTTTGAACCTAGAAATGGGAAACGTGGAAAGCGCGACATTGCTCGGTATCTCGATCCAGATCCGATGCTGCTTGTTGCTGCGAGAGATGGGAGGGATCAGCAACGTGACAATGGCAGATTTCACGACCTAAACCGGGCCATCGTACAACTAGTATGTTGCAGCTTGGGGTTTTGTTCCAGACTGACCGCCGGGTAGATCGAGGACCATCCTTTAGTGTCGTTCTTGCCGCTGGATCTAACGTCGACGGACTCCCTTGAGACCGTCGTCAGTCATATTGATTTTACTATGCAATATGGTGAAGACGAAGAGCCGAAAGAGGTGGGTAACTTACTTTGTCCAGCATACTCCAAACTAACGGCAATACATCAGCCACATGATCTAGACGAAGGCGACTTTACTGATATGGAATAGGAGTGTACAGTGTTATCCAAATATCGCATCCTGTGTTTATACACGACATTTTGAGACAACTGCACCCTGAATTTACATGGTGATTAAACCTGCCATATAGACACGCTAGGTGTTTGACTGGGTAAGTTGGATAAATTTAAATTATTTACTGCCAGAGCTTACGCTTCTATCTGCGTCTAGGCCAATCAATCGATGAGGATTTACCACGGCATTGATTGACAACGGCGCTGCACTGATTGGACTATCATGAGTACCGGTCTAAAAACACATTGATGCGTCTCGCCTTTTATGAGAGCGTCAATCATTATTATTCATCTCCGGTGGGATCATTGTATGGTTTCGGCACGCTCCAGACCGTCATTTGGGAACTTGATTCCCATGAACTGGCCATTCACCTTTTGGTGTCCGCCACCCCTAAGGTCTCGTGTGCTTAGGGAGGCGTGGAATTTTGATCCCTTACATCGCGAAGCTGGCCACACTTGGTCTTATCAACACGAACACAAGGATAACCAAAGAAATACTAGGCGTTACTGTACGCCACTTCTTCGAAGAATCTTCGAAGATGCTTTTTGCACAGCACACGATGGGCGGTCAGTACGTTAGCTTACAGGCTGCGTGGCGAACGAGTCACGAGTCAAGGCTACGTTAAATTCTTGACGTGCTAGCACCGACATATAGGTGTAACAACTTTTAGGTTCGACAGCTTCCTGTATATCTAGGCGGTCCTTGACATGTACTGTGGAAACTACCACGAGGCTGCGCTTGTGATTCCCTCGTATCAATGAGTGAGTACCGAGGCGCTTAACTGTCTAATCTGATTCAGAAACAGAAACATTGGTGTTACGCGCACTGTACAGCAATATATCACTTGTTTTAGGAGGCAAATCCTGTGCCATGGAAATTATTGATTGATATTGTAAAAGGCTACCCTAGGTCTCTGCTGCTTGTCCTGTGGTGTGGCATCGCACCATTGTCATGTATTCATACGTGAGCGCAAAAACACAAGCCGGTCAGTAAACTCTCCTCCTAATGATTGGTGCGCTCCAATTGTTCATTTGCTGACTCCAACGAGGCAGTGCATTTACATTGATACCGCAGTTGCCGTGACGCAACTGTCAGTCCGGGTCATAACCATTCCTATATAAGATCGAACGTGTTCTATCTCCACATTCAACACGTCAAGCCCCAACTTTTATCCTTATCTACCACCACCCACTTTTTATTCTCCTCACCCTACTTCGACAACTCGACTACGCAATCACCGCGTCTTCGACCACATTCACCACCACTAACCAACCAACTACTAACCAGCAAATAATCGCTGGACGATGGCTCAATACGCCTTTCCGTCTTCCAAATCCACCTACAGTACCCATCAGCCTATTGTATACTCACCTTCTTCGCACTCGCATCAGCCTATTGTATACTCACCTTCTTCGCACTCGCAACACGGTCATGGGGGTTACTACGGGACGCCCCTGAGGCGGGCATCTAGTATCGGGCATACCTACACATCTAGCCCACAATATGGGTACCCCACTGTAGTCCAGGCGCCGCAGACTGCTCAATACCTGTCTGTCCCAAGCTCGCACCACCACCGCAGCAGTAGTCATAGCAGGCACAGTCATAGCAGACCCAGAGCCAGTAGCCACAGTCATCACGGGCATGGGCACGGGCACGGATACAGTACAACTGCTACCTACCCAGTCACATACGCGACATCTGCTCCCGTATACATCGTAAGTTTAAGCCATGCTTTGTTTCAGTCTGACAGCGAATGACGTATCACTATTTTTAGCAACCTACCTCAGGACATCATCGTTCTCATTCAACGTCACACAGACATCGTTCCCACTCGCGTCCTTCCCATTCTTATACAAGCAGTGGTGATTATCACAGAGGTCGAGCGCCGTCAGTTGGAGACCGCGTTCGGCAGTTCTTAGGAATGGAGCCTTCGTCGAGCTCTTACTACAATTCCTACGGAAATCAGGGGCACGGGCGCCACAACTCTTACGGTGGTACGAGAGATGAAGGAAGATCGAGGAAACACAGTGGCTATGTGGACGAACACGGCAGAGAAGTAGATAATCGTGGACGGAGGATCCAACGCTACTAATTCAGGTAGCTGTAGTTTATGTCGCCAAAGGACTAAGCATCATCCTATGTAATTCAACTATGCTTTATACCAACTCTGTACATTACTTTTGTGTGCGGATACTAGACGGATTCGCATGCATGAGTGCCAGTTGTTTATTGATCCAGTAGCGATAAAATCAACAACTATAAGATAGCTAGTAGAATGTACAGTAGGAATGTAAAACAACGATAGCAATGTCACAAATATTACAGAACAGCGTGTAATGTACCATTACGAAATCACCAAAATTCTTTGTATGAGAAAGCGGCATGCTGAAACGACGATCCATTAGGATGCAGGAGTGACATGAGATGCTTTCTCCGCCGCCTTTGACTCAGTCCGACCACATGACCAACTGATCTTGCAGCTCGGACACAGACTTCATTAAAGGGACGTCTTGGAACACAGTCTGCATTCAATCAAAAGAGGTTTTAAAATAACTTGAATGCATGAAACAAACCTTTTGCCGCGCGACACTTCCTCTGCCAGTGCCTCGCTCTTCCACGGCGAGATCATAGCCATCCATCAATTCAATTTGAACATGAGGGGGGAGAGATTAGTCCTGCGCTGGTCTCCCATCAGTGATTAGCTTGCTGATACATGTCGTGATGGCGTCTGATAGTGAGGCGAATAAATCGGACTCGAAGAGCGTCGACCAAGACGAAGCTATGTTTCGCGTGAACGGCGTTACAAGTTCGACATTCAGATCCCGCCGCCAAGACCCGTGGCGACGAAGGACTAACATTGAGTATAATCAGCGAGAACTCGCATGTGGACTGGAACACACACTAGCTCGATAGGTCGCCCAGTGCATGGACCCTGCAAACTCGTCGATGTGTTTTCAGAACTGCAGCCTTAGCAGCCTACAATTGGCACAACATCAGATGGAGGTAGCTACAATGAGATATTGATACTGACATTGGCTGCTCCCACTTGACATTTATCTTCAAGACAATCGCGGAACAAGTCTTGCAAGTCCAAGACACATTTTTCAACATGTGTACCGAATTCTGAAAGGGAATAAGAAATATGGGTTGTATAGAAACAAGTCAACATACTTTCACAAGCCGAGGAGTCACTCCTATAGGTTCGCCGTGAGCATCCATCTCGAGGGATGACTGAGCATAGCGTCTAGCATGGACGAGTTCCCTGGACCTCAAGTCTTGATATGTTGGGAAAACTTGGGATGGGATAGGCACTCAAAAGTCAGGCGAACTACGCCAATAAGGCATGCCTTCATCGTCACTATCACTATCATACCGTACATCCCCTCCCCGCCTTGTGGTGTTGACTCCCATTTTTTGTGAAGGGATTCACAATCTGCGATTGTCACATCACCATTAATGCCATTGACATCAACCCGCACCGAGTTCGCAAGTGTCTTCAAGTGAGTGTGAATTTGCTTTGCAGCGCGTGACCAGCTACTGATGGTCAATTGGTGGCACCATTTGCCGTAGAGAAGGAATCCCAGTATCTTCAACGTTGGAAAAACATGATGGGTCCCCATCACCCTTGACTTGTCCCGTGACGCGTACATAGTCACGGGATGAGGCTATACTATGAGTGAAAAACTATCTGCTTGAACCTCCTAGTTATTGGTTTGACTTTGACCAATCATAATCTATGCGGCCGCCAATGGTCTTTCAAGCGTTTTGCAACGTCCACTTCAGCTGACAGCAAACCACTCCCAGATTTTGTGTGTTTAGAGTCATCATGATGCGGGTCGTGCCAAGGCGGAACGTACGGGGGGATGCCAAGTAGCATTGCACGGCCTTGCAAGAACGGGCGCAGTGAGCAGGAATTGTCATCGTATGCTTCGGCTGTTGCGTGTGAGCGGGTGGGTGACGAAAAAGAACCATGATGTAATGAAGATCGTTCGAGCGCGAGGTCTGAGTATTCGTAGTCGTCCACTTCTTGTGTATACTCGATGAGTTTCCTAGGTCCTTCGCATGACTCGTCAAGTACGTCCATGTCATTCGCTGAAACATCGTGCAGCCCGTCGCTTGAGTAGACCTGCACCGGTGGGTAGAAGCTGGGCTCATTGACGAGATGTGGAGATTCCAGAAATACCAGGTCTTGGTCTCGAAGATTATGAAAGTCAGAGTCCCCTTCAAAGAAGCTGGTAATGCATTCATCTGGAGCGTACCACGCGGAATTGACATCCTCGTTTGAGCGACTGCGCTGTGTGATAGGGTAACCTCGATAAGTTGGCATAAAGTTGTCAGCTAAGGGAAGAAAATGCTCCTCGGGGATACCATGGATGTGTAAAGGGCTGCTGTCGACCATGGCATTTAAAGGAGCGGCGCGACGCGTTGTGTTTGTGTCATGCAGGTTTGAAACAGAGAGAGGATATGTGCCATGCGGATTGCAGTTCGATATCACACCAGAAGAGTTAGCCATAGGGTGCTGTTGCTCGAATGTTGGTGATACACGCTCCGTATCGTGACCGTCATGCACAGCAAAATACTTTGAAGTGAGAAGCTCGACAGAAGGGTTTAGATGATCAAGTCGTTTGAGGCCGACCTGAGATGCGGAATGAGACGGATGGATAGATGATTCACCGCCAAGATCATAAATGGTCGCGATGGCAGACGCCGGTACTGATGACAAGATTTCGTCGGGCATACAGGCATGAGACACTTCCTTCACGGGAGTTATTATGAGGGAAGAGTGTATCACCTGACCCTCAGATGACAGCTCCTGATCGTGCCAATCGGCCTTACGGGAATCGCGTACTAGCGTTCCGGCTATGGGGTTGCCTGGCTGAGGACGGAAACCACCTGAAGACTGACTTTTGCTTTGAAGCTCGATATCCCACGGCTCTGATATGGCTGTACTTCCCCTAGGAACGTCTGAAGTCACAGAATGGTGGCTTGTGCTTGTGGACCGAGTCGATTTCTTGTCTTCGTGGTGATTCGTGATCTTGAGCTTCTTCACAGCGGATGGTGGTCGAGAGGAAGACTCGGATACAATTGACTCATCGACCAGAGACCCGTGTTGCTTGGTTGTCTTGTCGAGAAACGTTATTTCTGAAAATAACTTCTGGGCTGGACTGGGATCAGCACTTGAAATGCGGAGAACATGTATGTTATCTTACCTGGCTCTTTCGCTTTGTATACCTTCGTCTTGGCAGATGATTTCCCTTTGTTAAACACTCCGAGAGAAGCCAATGGTTTCAACTATGTATGATCATGGTGAGACCTACAAAGCGTCAGATGGAGCAGACCAGTAACACTCACCGTGAGGCGGTTTTTACCGACATTAGTCGCTGAAAATCCGTGCAAGAGTGCAAGACCTGCAGTGCCCGAGTGGTTCTTTCCCCTTTTACGAGCAACCTTCTTATTTTCCCTTTCACTTGCTGGTGGGCTTGTATGCACTGCAGTATTGGTACCTGGTTTCACAATACCGCGCTTTACGCGTTTCCGTTCTCGACGCTCGCCCAGTCCTTTGCAAAATCGTTCAGAGAGAGTTAGATCCATGAGGATATTGGCGGGAACTCACTAGCCTCGCGTTCTTCGTCGGAAACAAGCGGGACTTCTGCCTTCTTACGCTTCCGCTTGGATGGACCACGCTGAGCGGTGATGAGCGGTGCACGCACTGAGCCTGTGTTTTCCTTCATAGAGGTCTCAGCATCAAGTGCCTTCTGATTCTTCTGGGCCTTTTGCGTCGCCTTCGCGGGAAGCGAGCGCTTGCCCGTACTAACGTTAGGTCCAGTCACACGGGGGACGAGTATGGGCGTGCCGAACCCAAATTTCAGCTTTTTCGCTTCTTCGTCCTGGACCCTTGTCGGTGTCCCGTTGTATATTTGTGACGGATGATGAAGATCGGTTCCCTCAGAAGAATAGGAACATACATAAACCTTTTGACGGTCGAGGTATGCTTGGATATAATCATTCTTGTAAGACTTGTCCATAGTGCACAGCGTCGCCTACTTTATGACATGGACTCGATCGAGCGTCGCCGCGACTCGGAGGCTGGAGGATCTGATGCGGCTGGTAACTTCGATAATGAAGTGCTTACGTACAAATCAGGGTGGCGAAATGGGCGTTGTTGGCATTAATCTTTAACCGGGAGTGGACGGCGAGTGATTCAGATTAGAGTCCGACTAAATTGAATGATTCCAGGCGCGACTCGGACGCGGGGATCTACCATCTATTATGTACGCGACTATTCAACGCCGCTTGGTTCTGTTCAAACAGTGAAACCGCCAGTCACTGTTTACTTGTCTTCGAGAGGTATGTCTTTAGATTTTATCTTTTATTTTCAAGTTGGCAAGCTGATTCATGAGCATCAGTCCACTCATTCCTCGTTTGAAAATGGGCCGGAAACGAACAGCAGAAAAGAATGACTCGGACAATTGTCCCAAACGTTCAAAACTTCACAAGTCAGATTCGATGTCACCTCCTTTGAATGTCACTGTACGAGGCCAAACTTTTGAGCCGACACCTGTGTTCGATACCTTTTGGCGCTTCGCGGCAGAAAGACACGCTATAACCGAGAAGCGCTCTAAAGGTCTCCCCGCCCCGTATGTATATACCCATTCCTTCTTGGTGGGCCCGACTTAATGTATTTGGCAGATGGACGGCCGACCCCATTTTACAAGCTTATCCATTCTGCAATACGTACCGGGTTCTAGACCGGGTGAGCCAATACATAATCGCAGAAGTCGTCGAAAAAGGTTCTCAAGATCCCACCGAACTTGTGTTTCGAATCCTGCTTTTCAACACATTCACGAGCATCAACACGTATGAAACCCTGCGAGCCGCGATCACACCTTTCGCTTGGTCCAGCTACGAGCGAGCCGACTACGAACGCGTCTTGCGTCGTTTGTACGATGACAAGGTCTCGATATACACTGGGGCTTTTCAAAAGCCTGCACCTAATCTAGGCTTCGTGGAAAATTTCATGAACCATCTCGTCCTCATGGAGGTGTTGATGAAAAACTTGCCTATGCAGTGCGCAAAGGCCGAGTACATCGCAGACGTCTTTGAATGGCTGTGCACCTTTAAGAGCATGGGAGACTTCACTGCGTACCAGCTAGTGCTCAACCTCTCCTATTCAAGTGTATTGAATTTCTCGGACTACGATTTTGTGGTGGTCGGGGTGGGTTCACGTCGCGGCCTTCAACGCTGTTTCAAAGGTCTCATTCCTCACTCATGCGAGGTTGGCTTAATCCGATGGATGCAACTCACGCAAAACGATCATTTCTCGCGCCTCAACCTGAAGTTTAATGGCCTCGGGCCCCGGGCTCGTCCTATGATGCTGTGCGATATCGAGCACGCCTTATGCGAAGTCGATAAATACGTCAGGAAGCTCGGCGCACCATCTCATCGCCCCTTTCATTCGTCTGGCCCACTTCCAAAGATGCGTCTTCCCAGGGCATGGGCACTCCCTGTGCGGCAGTCGGTCCGCATTAAATGCCAGGAGGAAGCAGAATTCGAGTTCATCGAGAAATTTATGGTGTCCTCGATTCGATCGCACCGAGGAGCGGAAGGCGAAAGAGAATTTCTAGTTTACTGGGAAGGATACAGCTCCGACGATGCCTCATGGGAACCTGAACATCCGCTCGCTGATGATGCGCCCAATGCCATTAGGGATTATTGGAAACGTGTACAAGGTACGTGCTATCTCATCTACGACCTTGTGCGCATACTGATGTTTTTACAAGCTTGAAAGGCATGTCTTCTTTTGAGCTTTGTAGATGTCGTATTGCCGCGTGCTTTACCAGCATATTTGGCGCAGCTATTTAAGCATAATTAAGTTCAATTTACCTTATGGTTCTTCTTGCGTAAGTTACATAAATGGATCCTTTCCGTTGCTTGATCTACTTACTGCCGTCGGATAAACCTCTTGGACTTCGTGGAGAACTTCAACATCTCTTTCATAATGAAAGTACAGCCGGTGAATTGTCCATATACTCCCTTGGTAAGAAATACAATGATATACAGATCTATACACTTCTTAACATGTATATATGAAGAAGATGTTCTGCCTATCAGTGAGATCAGCAAAAGCATGACGCTCTCTTTCCCGTTGCACATCTTCATCAGTCCAACCCCGGCGCGCCTTTTCTTCCGCCAGCTGAGCTTTGCGCTTTTTGTTCAAGCGGACATTGATCCAGCGTAGTAAAAACGAGACACACAACTGGACGATCAACAAGACCATGATCGCAGTCTTTCCTGGAATATAGGCTGGGGCATCCTTAGGCTGGAATATCTCTGTCCCGATAATATTGCCAATGCTGAAAGTGGCCATCGTCATTGCATTAATCGTCACCTAAGCACCGAATGAATAAACTGCAAAAATAAAGGAGGACGAGTACCATCAAACGTACCTTCTTGGTATGGCCACTGGTGTTGCTTGCATTATATGCGTAGATCGTGGAGAGAGCGCTGCCAAAGGTACCAATAATGTATGCCGCTGCCGCGAAAGTCAGATATCATGAAAACATTGAATGGTGACAACTGGACGGACCAAAGAGCAGAACACCCTTATTGGAGGACCCGTTCATGCCAATAAGTATGCCTAATTCTCACTTTCAACCGAAGATTCTTCATAAATTTACAAATAGCATACCTGAACCGACAATGGTAGGGATCAATGCAAACACGATGGGGATCATCCGCTCGCCCTAAAGGTGCTTGAGAAAATTGATTGTTGAGATGACTTTGAGCCCTCTACCTTCTTGTCAGAATACCATCCACAGAAAATAACCATCGCGGAACCAATAATTCCCGCAGGAGTGGCAATGATCAGGGTTTGCTTTGATCTAAGAGAAACACATATTGGTGAGAAGCAAAGACAGCACGTTTCACGCACGTATATCCGAAACTTTTGATGATGATGTTACTGACTGCAGTCAAGAAATTAATTTCCACTTGGCTAATTTCCGTCGATACGACGTACAGTTACTCAGAGCTCCATTGGGGATACTCGCTATAAACTCTGCATCAGTCGCTTCTCTTGCAGATTCAAGTAAAAAAAAATTACTCAATATCGTTGACAAAACAACGAGCCATGTACGAGGGTCCGTGAGGGCTTCGATGACCTGGTCCTTCTTGAACTTCTTGTTCTCTGTACCTCCTTGATCGTTCCGAACACGTTCAAGGGCAGCAATACGCTCCTCCTTCGTCAGCATGGAAGCATTGACTGGGGAATCTGGTAGCCAGATCAAGACGACTATGCCAACAACGATCGCAAGAGCGCCAAGTAGAATATAAATGATTTTATAGGGCGGTAAAGCCTTGCCACCATAGAATGAGATACCCTGGAAAAGTGTAAATAATTCATCTTGCGTCCCTTAGTACATCGAGCACCACTTACGTATGCCACGAAACCACCGAATACTTGGGTTAAGCCGTTCTAAACAAAGTCAGGGGTGATACAAAGTTTGAATGTAAAACAGTCGCACCATGATGTAGAACCATGAAATACGTCTAGCCTGATGACCGTCAGTCAAAAAATACTGTATCCTTTTCTCGCTTACCTGTTCATCCTTCTTGTAGAACATCGAGATGATGAGAATGAGACACGGTGTGACACAAGACTCGCACATTCCTGCCCATTCTGAATTGGCGTCTTGTTTCTATGAAACGCGAAGAGGCTTACCCAAAAGGAACCTAAGAGCAAAGAAGGCCCCGAAGTTGTTTGTTGAGGCATGAAGCATGAGTATTATTCCCCATACAACAATGTTGGTGCCTTCAAAGGGTCAGCTGGTTTGCAGCTGATGCTATAGTTCGTTGATTTCGCTCTCACCGAGATACTTGGCCAACCGAAGTTTCTGCGAGATATAGACGGTCGGGAACTCCCAAAAGAGGAAACCTGTAGTTGAACAGTTCGTAAGATCTATTTGCAGAATCGGAATTTTTACCCAGGTAGAACGCCATGGATACCAAGTTGTAGTTCTAGAGTTATATTAGCATGTACTGAATGTTATACACATCATAACTTGCCTGGCCTGTGATCGGGAAGCCCATGATACTGTGACATCGTCAATATTTATGTTACTGAATATCGCTGCGAACAACACTCGCCTCGCATAGTTCAATGAGGTCTTGTCCCTATTCAAGTGTGAGGCATAAAACATTATTGCGTACATTAAATGACGAACAAGTATTGACTGAAGTAGACAGCTGCTGAAATGGTGGGGATGACAAAATCCTGTAGATAAGTCAATATTCAAGCCAAAATAGCCAAAGTGCAGGAAAAAAGTTATACCAGCTTGCGCCTGAGCTTTCGGTTGTACTCCTCAGAGAAGTGCGCTGTCGCTTGCGCGCCGACGAGCTGAAGAGCTTCATCGCCGTCAGAAGTATCGAGTGAGTCTAGCCTGAGCTTTTCGTCATAGGTCTCAAGCTGCGAGCTCTTCTCGACATCGTCCAGATTCTTCGCCGCACTAGTTTCGGAAGACATGGCACTGGCGCGTGATCGAAACGCTCGAGCATCACATTCGCTTCTTATCCTCTCAAGCATTTCCCAGAAAGAAATGCATCCGCAACGGCTTGGTGTTATTGCTGTGCCTGCAAGATAAGTGACAAACTAATAGCTCCAACGGCCCATGTTGCAGTTGAGGGAATAGATAAGCAAACATGTTCCATGAGGAAAGCGGGAGATATGTCACCCGACAAGACAAGTATGGACTCACGGCTAACCGGCGAGACCGATTTATGCAAGAGCATCTCACGAACATTGCGTAGAGATTTGATGGTTTCTAAAGAGAAAAAATAGAGTACAGATGAGTGTATGGTATGAATGTTCGTAAGATAATCCAAGTAAACCAATACGACTATAGCTTCTGAATAATAATGGCTGAAGCTGCCCCACCCTAGAAAGCTACCGTGAGTTATATAACACTTGGGATTGCAAATCACTCACCCCGTTGCAGATGCCTGCTGCACCATACTCCCCGGACTTTAGGGCGTGGACCAAGGACACTACAATGCGAGCACCCGAATTTCCGATTGCATGGCCAAGTGCAACAGCGCCACTGTTGATTGACATTAGCAAATGCCAGTGTCTACTAGTACGTGAAGTCATGAGACCTACCCGTTAACGTTAACTTTTGCAGGGTCAATTTGCAGGAGTTTTTCAGCGATACGGACAACGACCGAAAAGGCTTCATTAATTTCGAAACGTGCAATGTCATCGACAGTCAAGTTTGCTCTCTTGAGTGCTTCCGGGAGAGCAACAGTAGGAGCCATGGGGAAGTCGATGGGCTCAACACCCGCATCCGCATATGCTGCGGAACATGTCACTTCAGATAAGGAACAGTGATGTGATAGGCCCTGGTGGACTCACAAATTACTTTAGCGAGCGGTTTCACGCCAAGCTCCTTTGCTTTCTCTGTAGACATTAATATCAGGGCAGAGGCACCATCATTAAGGTTTGAAGAGTTGGCAGCGGTGATCCGTCCGCCTGCTTTGAAGGCTGACTTTAGGGAGGGGACTTTCTCAAACATGACTTTCTTATACTCCTCGTCTTCCTTAATAACGGTGTCGCCCTTCTTGCCCTTGATGGTGACAGGCGCTATCTCAGCATTAAAGACGCCCTCTTTCCATGCACGATCAGCACGTTTGTACGACTCGATTGCGTGCTCGTCAAGTGAGACTCGGCTGATGTCGTACTTCTCTGCAGCGACTTCACCGCAATTACCCATGGCGAAGTTGTTGTAGACATCCCAGAGACCGTCATTCTCAACAGAGTCCTTGGTTTCGAACTTGCCAAACAATGGGTTCGTGCGGGGAAGTAAGAAACTTGAGGGTACATCAATCTCACGAGTGAACGGGGGGTCGAAGATTGAATCACTTACGGAGCGTTGCTCATGCTCTCCATACCACCAGCGGCAACCACTTTCTTGTAACCACATTCTATGGTCTGGGCAGCAAGCATAATTGTCTTCATACCACTAGCGCAAACTTTATTGATGGTTGTAGCGTCAGATGCAGTTTTCATGCCGGCAGCAAGTGCTACTTGACGTGCGGGTGATTGACCGACACCAGCTTGAACGACATTGCCGAAGTAAATCTCCTCGACGACTGCGGGATCAACTTTTGACTGCTCGAAAGCATACTTGAGGGCGACAGCGCCAAGTTGGGGTGCGGTCAAAGTCTTGAGTGATCCATATAAGGATCCGACAGGCGTACGCGACGCAGCAACAATGACAGCTTCGTGGGAGGACTGGTAAAACATGAGCTCTGTGAATGTTAATCATAAATAGAAGATAACATACCATTTTGCGGGCAAAATGTGATATATTAGAGCGGGATGATTTAGATAGGGACGTAAGACGCGCTGCGAGGATCATGATGGGCTGGCTTTTATTTGACAAGCGTGACTATTCGGAATTGAGCAGTATGATCGTACGACGGTGACTGAGTAAGCGCGTGGTTGCCGCTAGGTGGTACGATATGTCTTGTGAAATGTGTGAGTCTTGAATGATTTAACCTTGGAGCTCAATGTGGTCGATAAATACAGACGAGGTTCAACACCGACGCCCATGACCTCCTTCATATATAGTACGTCCTTTGCACGTAAGATCCGGGACATTACATATACGTCACATGCGAGGAACCGAATTCGAAGCCCTTTCAATTATAAAAACCTTTCGAAACCAGTCTCCCAAACACCTCCCGACCCAAGCCTGAGAACACCATCCAAAAATACCATCACTGCATGTCCACGGCTGTGCTCAACACTGTGAACCAAGCCTCCATCCAACTCAGTGGTTTCCGACTGTTTTCCTCTGATTCCTTGAGGATCTCCTGAACTGCACTAGCAGTTTCGCATGGGTGAAAGTACCAGCAGGGTGCGCCTAGCGTCGGGTGTTCTCCTTGCGATAGGAGTGGGAAGTTCATTGCTGGATGCGATACAGCGAATGTTGTAGCGACTGTCCCTTCGCACACATCCTCACGAAGAAGAGTGGTCTGCACGATATCACTCAGCTGTAGTGGAGAACCGCCTGCGCTATCAAGTTGAGTGTATGTAGGGCATATCCTAGTCGCACTTACTCGATCCATGGATGGAAAAATAAAACGCCGGTACACGGAAAGTTGCCGATAACACCACATACTGATGACAAGTGAACGAATCAGGAGACTCATGGGAAGCAGTTGTGCCATCATCGACAACGTCCAAACTATCGCCAATCTCAAGGAATGCATCAACTGGCGCTGGGTGACGCCAGTTCAAAGTGATGATCCGATGCATGTAACCGAAGCCTGGCAGTGTCTGTGTATTTCGAGATCCATGAAAAGAAACGAACTATATAACGCCTGCGTACATGATGCTCTTTCCAAGACCATCCCGAAAGCCTAGATTCATATGCAGAAGATACGGACTGATGAGTGTGAATGAATTCCTGGCATGCCTCGTCGAACTGCTGTCGGGTGAACGTTGCGGTCATTAGCAATGTGGCGTGAGAATGTACTGTACAATCATCAAAACAAGGTTCAAGCCACCATCTCAGGGAGCACAACAAGACCAAATTCTATAGCCGTTACACACACCTAAGCTCTGTAGCTCGTCCAAGTGCCGGCTCATAACGACTAGCGGTCCCCTCCCCACCGCCAACGCACTAATTCAATATGGCTGTAGGAAAAGTATGTATTGATTTGCTTTCACCAGAGGGGGGCTGTAACTCATCAACTTTTTAGAACAAACGTCTGTCTAAGGGTAAGAAGGGTATCAAGAAGAAGGTCGTTGACCCTTTCTCGCGCAAGGGTGAGTCGTACCATACATTCTCTGTGTCCTGTCTGGCTAACATCATAATTATCAAGAGTGGTATGATGTCAAAGCACCCTCCACATTTGAAGTCCGAAATGTTGGCAAGACCCTTGTCAATCGATCACAGGGTTTGAGTGCGTACAAGATCTCGTCTGTCGAACACACATCCTGATTCTTTACTAGAAAACGCTAGCGACTCTCTTAAGGGCCGCATTATTGAGGTATCCCTCGCCGACCTAAACAAGGACGAGGAACAATCGTTCCGTAAGATCAAACTACGGATCGATGAGGTGCAGGGAAAGAACTGTCTGACAAATTTCCACGGCATGGACTTCACTTCGGACAAGCTACGCTCCCTTGTTCGCAAGTGGCAAAGTCTCATCGAGGCACACGTCGACGTGAAGACAACTGACGGCTACCTTATCCGCCTCTTTGCTATCGGTTTCACTAAGCGTCGCCCAAACCAGGTCCGCAAGACCACTTACGCTCAAACGAGTCAAATTCGCGAAATCCGGAAGAAGATGTTTGAGATCATGACCCGGGAAGCGTCGAGCTGTGACTTGAAGGAGTTGGTTCAGAAGTTTGTGCCAGAGGCGATTGGACGGGAGATAGAGAAGCACACCCGCAACATTTACCCTCTACAAAATGTCTACGTCCGCAAGGCAAAAATTCTCAAGGCACCGAAGTTCGATGTCTCGAAATTGCTTGAGCTTCACGGCGAGTCAACAGACGTAAGCAACCACCATGCTTGTATTAGCTGACTGGAACTGATGCCTATGTTGCAGGAGACTGGCACCCGCGTAGCGAAGGACTTCAAGGAGCCCGAGATTCTTGAGTCTGTTTAAAACTCATTTTCATACTCGTCGTCTACCTTTGTATCTCTTCATATGACCACTCACAAGTACTTATGCTAAATGGGTTTCGATCAATCTATGAGCATCATGACAACATGCATTAACTGGTTAGATGATTTTTAAATTTCATTCGTTGTTGCGAAGAGTTCGTATCTCGCGCCCACTCTGGCCCACTCGCGGCGGTGCCATTCAAAATGTCAAGGCGGTTATTTGAGTTTGCGCGGAACCAACTCGAAACGGCTTCTTCTGATATCCGCTCAGGGATATAAAACGTTCGCTCTCTTCACTCTCGAGCTCCCTGGTTAGCAACCACCTTTTTCAACCTTAAACTATTTTATAGTACACCATTGACATGGCCGACGTCGAATACCTGCAAAGTATCATTCGACAACATCCCGATTTTCCAAAGAAGGTTCGTCAAAGCATCTCCAGCACGGAGGCAAGCTCAACATGGTTCCATTCCAGGGCATCAGCTTTCTCGACATTTTTCCCATACTCCGTGACCCGATTGCATTCGAGACACTCATAACCCACTTTGTTCATCACATCACGTCGCAAACCATACCAAAATCACTGCACAAAAAGGTTGATGTCGTAGTGGGCCTAGATGCCCGAGGATTCCTCCTTGGGCCTATCGTCGCGTTGCGACTGGGAGCGTCTTTCGTGCCAGTTCGCAAACGTGGCAAGCTCCCGGGCGAATGCGTCTCAGCGACCTACATGAAGGAGTATGGTACCGTGAGTATTTTATATATACTCGGGCGTCAGAATCCATTCTAACTAGCATCGTGGTACAGGACACCTTCGAGATGCAATCAGATGCGATCTTACCTGGGCAGTCCGTGATTATTGTAGATGATCTAATTGCCACCGGTGAGTCCAGGCTCACATCACCTGGTGCTGCGTTTCACACCTTTTTCAGGGGGCTCTGCCAAGGCAGCTGGTGAGCTCGTTAAGAAGCTAGGCGGGGTGACAGTCGAGTATCTCTTCATCATTGAGATAATGTTCCTTAAGGGATACCAGGAGTTGGACGCCCCTGCCTACTCCGTCATTCAACACTGCTTGGATTAAGTTGCCGAACACGTTCTCTTTATTGATATTTTTATGTCAGAGACAGATACCCGTTCCTATGATTAGTACCAAGTTAGACTTAGGTCACCAAACTAGATGAGTCTACACATTTAGCTAGGGAGCTCGTCATTGTATACGTACATGTCTATCACGGCAACATACATGTAGGCAATGCCAATAGCATTATCCTGAACTCATGGAAAGTGTTTTATCGGGCTAACACTGCAAGTCCTATCACTGGCAACAACTAGTAGCCAGGTCCTGGAGCTCAAGTGTCACTTTATAGCATTAGTCTAGTATTTAGTAGAGGGTGTCCGTTGATGTACAAGATTTGCCCAGATTCTCCTGGCGTCGGATCTATTACTCCCTCTGTCCACGCTTGCGCTTCGGTATCAACGGCGAACATGACATGTCCGTAGCCAAACATCCCAGCAGCGTCTACCATGGCAGTAACAGATTTGCCAACCGAATGTGGTAAAAGCACCAAAGCGACATCGCTGATGTCGCCGGCAGCAGCGATTTCAGCGGGCGAAGCAGAAGGATTGATAGGCGCATCCTCGTCGCTGACTACAATGACTCCTGAAGCACCCGCATCCCGCGCATAGACAAGCTTCTCCAGGAACGCGCATTCGCCACGATGGACGAGGACAGCATTTCCGTTGAAGTTGGTTTCATAAGGTTTGCACCCGAGGGGGTTGCTTTTGTCCCGCTGCACCTCTGTGCCCTCCCAATAACCGAAGCGAAGGGTGTTGGAAGCGTCAAGTGCAGCTAAGTCTCCACCAAACTGGGCAGTGTAAGCCTTGACGTATGTCTCTCCGTTAAAACCTGAAGCCCCTGGTTGCGCTGCGAGTGCTGGGTCAAACGTGTCAAGAAAGATACGGAGTTGAACGTCCTGGCTACGAAAGGTTGGGCGAGGATTTGGAAGGGGATCCCAGAGTGCGGAGTCGTTGACATACACTATTTGCCCAGTTCGGACAGCGTGCGGCCCAACTAGTATAATGTTCCACAACTGAGTTCACTAACCAGTCGAGAGAAAGGAGGCCTTACGCTTCGTGATGTCGTAACCTTTACGATCCAATCGACTGACGATGTGGGCCCGGATGCCCGTCACATTGTGAATAATAAAACCATCTGCCACTGTCTTTATTTTGAGAGGGCCAGGGTTAGGGTCCTCGGGTATTATCTTGCCGCCGGGTGACATGATGAAATCAAAAGACTGCTGAAGGATGTCACTGCGACGGTAGGATGTCTTGAAAATTTCTTACATATAAATCAACTTCAGGGACCGTGCACCACCCATCAGGAGACCAGTGGTGCTCATCCAGAGCCTGCGATCGCAATCCGACCAGGTATCTGGCATAATCAACGTCCGCTCTCGAACCGACACCTCGGATGAGGCCATTGATGGTCCCATCAGGCAACAGGTCTTGGACAGGTTCATACAAAGGGCACTGGTGGTTCTCTTCGCCACGCATCTTTCGTCGAGTGCGAGACATGGGCTTCAGAACTTCCTTCGGCAGTGAAAGAATGTGCCCTTCGGTGGTGAACACATAATGTGAATCATCTTTGTGTAGCGGGTTGTCCTCGTCGAACAAAAGGTATAGATACTGGATAAATTGTATTGGGATTAAGCGATTCGGTGCGGCCCAAATTTTATGACGGACCTTTAGCGTTTCTGATAATGCAAATGATTCCATCCTGTCATCTCTGACATTGGTCCGTAAATCTTGGATACCAGTCAACCCACAATCCACCTTGGCGCGGACAATTAGGTCTCTCAAAATACGTTCTCCAACATTCAGATAATACGGGTCTCGAGTGGCCTGTACGATGATGAGCTACAGCATGTGAGATGGAAGATAAGCCGACCCTATAGAGGTACCACGTCGATTCAACGAACTCTGGTCGAAGCGGGTATTGAAAAGACGTCGCCTGCAGAAAGTGAGCGTCCCATACTTCAGGAAGACCAGAATGTCGTCTCCAGATGTTCCAGTCTGTCCCAAATCAAGGATTATCAAAAAGGTCAGCTGAGGATAATAATAAAATACTTACATGTCATATGGGATTTGATGGCATTTTGTACATCGCCACCTAAGACTTGCAAACCAGGCCAGAAAGCAGACAGAGAATCAATTGTGGCATACGCTTGATCACCCGTATGTATGTTGATATTGCGAAACTACAGAAGAACTTGAGGAATCCATCAAGACACGAAAGACTATCACTGCTAACCCAATGGCCGTCTGGAGAACGAGCGTATCTCATCACAGCGGCGTAACCTTCATGCCATACGTCAAGAAACTCAACTTCACCTGCAGGATTTCCGTGGGTGATGTCAAGGCACGAAATACACCAACTACTCGACCAACGCACCACTCATGACATACCACTTCAGAGCATATTCATAGAAAGAATCGATGCCGGCGCCAATTCCTGTTACTTCTGGTAGTGTCCACGTCTTGTAAGATCCAGTTAGATGTGGGAAGAAATGTAACCAGGCTAAGCTCACTCCTGTCCAGATATTAATGGTGTTGCCGACTAAACCAATATCAGATCTCCTGTTCCATAGTGCGAAGAAAGCTTTATATGCGGCCTTCTCGAAGCGGTCATCTCCAGTGAGGCGGCTAAGGGTTGCCAATTCCAATATCAGAGAACCAGCGCCAGCGGTGCCTGCAGTGACTTTAGTCTCAAAGTGACGGATCTAATTGTGAGTTAACGAACAAGTTTCAAGGGATTCTCCCCGCTGAACCCCGTATCGTAAGTTAACCTGCAGGTCGTCAATGCTAGGGACTACAAAAGACGCAAGGAAATGCGCACCCTCGCGAAAGGCAAGCCAGTAGGGGTGGAGAATGCGGGCAATAGTCGATTCCCAAGATCATACGCCATTGTCAGAAGCTGACCGCGATACCAAGGGAGATAAAAAGGTTGGTCAGGTTGACTCGCAAACATATGGCCAGATAAAAGTCCGCCCAACACCCGTATAGTGGTCTCAAATACTTGCGGTTTTGTGTTGACATCGAACGACACCCAGTCTAGGACGTTTTTGACCGCGTTCTGAAACCCTGGAGGATCGTCTAGCACAACCAACGTATCTAGTACATCAATGAGAGTCAGGGAGTAGTTTCCTGAAACGTCATTATGTGCTATATTTGCGCTATAAGTGCGTCGTGCGTCAAGCGAGTCAAAACCAGGTCAAAACGGAGACCCTTACGGATTTTCCCAATCTGGACCTCTACCGGTGCAAGACAGTGGAGACAACTGAAAATAAATTGGAGCACAGAAGAGCACTAGCTCAGGATGGGCGAACCTCGTCCAGCGGGAAAGCTAGCAACAGGTGGGCGACATGCATGAATCATATAGACAAGGCTCACCGTGGGACATGTAATGGTTAAAACCATGGTACCACAGGTCTTTTGTAGTTGCCCTATACCGTTTACGAGATCGAAAGCAAATCAGCAAGAGGCGCACACACCTGAATGATCTCTTGCGCTCAGAGGTCCAAGCAGTTTCTTGGTGAAGACTTGTGTTCATGCTTTGCCGCGCGTCGACTCCATTATTATTTAGAGCAATCAAGAGGGCGAATGCAAATGTACAAGGATAGCCCTTGTCCCATATTATCATGCTGCAGAGGAAAATCAATACCTGGCAGTTACAGATTCGGTAAAACGTGGAACGGTTCACGGAAGAACTCAATTCGCGCCGTTGATCACGTGGTCGTCAGATTGAAACCTCGAAATTATATTGCAACACTGCCAACTGCGGCCTGTGCAGTAAAGATGAGCGCAACTATCGTCGACGTATCAAGCAAACTTGGAGAATACATGATAAAGGGCTGGGTCAGGTGGTTTCTTTTTCTTGCATCAACTGTCCATCTTACTTTCATATGATTCCTCATAGGTGTTGACAGACACAACATGCTCGTCCCCAGCATGTTGCGGCGTTCCTCTCATGAGGTCACCTAACAATGGATCGCCGGTAACTCACTTTTGCGTGAATTGCAATAATTCTCAACAATGTAAGGAACCGCTTCACTGTCATTTTTTGGCCCAATGATACAGCCTGTCTCATCCACAGCTACATCGACGCAGTCTAATTCTTCATCGACAGATTCGTCATCAACTTATGAGTCTAATTCGCGACCATCGACTCCTCCTACAGAGGTATCCAGCGCTTTGAGCTCCCCAACGTTTGCCCCTCCCATCGACACTGAAGAAACAATCCGCAGGCGGCAACAATCAGACCAAGCATCTGCAGAGATTGGAAAGCGTCTTTTGAAGGGATGGGCGATGCTTGGTGAAGAATGCCCGAACATTAGGTGTTATGGTATACCTCTTGTAAGACCCCCAAAAAGCGGAGAGGAGAGAGATCCTCGCAAGGTGAGCTATTCTCAACAGTTCTTTGATGTAGAGATTGTTCATTTTGGCCCAGGAATGCGTTATTTGTGGGACGCTCTACGTCACTGATGTATCTGAAGGGTGGCAGCGCCTTGTCCCAACCTCACCTGCAATTGTAGCAGGATCCAGCTCGGGGGCTGGCAACTCTATGTCAAGTACTTCGGTGACACTGGGCTCTCGTGACAAAGGAAAGGCAGTGATGCGCAGTATACCTTCACAGGTGCTCAAAGTTCTTTGACCTGCCCAGATTACAGTTGACATAGATCCTAGTCTTCGCCATTACTTCCTGCGTCAGAATCTTCCAAGGTAGCCGTCTTTTGAAACAATCAGTTGTTGAGGAAGCTGATCTATCATCAGTTGACGATTGATATCTCAAAACCCACACGAGAATTGGCTATCAATAGCGAGCGCCTGGTCAGTACGGTGCTTACAATTGTTTTATGCCGCTCTTACCATCTTGCGCAGCATGCAAGTATCCCATCTATCAATGCGGCTATGGCGTATTCCCCTGCTCAGGCACTCAAGCTTTCTTTGGATGCTATGTCACAAAGACTCGCGCAGATCTGCGAAACCGCAAATCAAATGGATGTGGTATCTATTGCATCAGCTGCAGATGCCATCAACAAAGTTGCACAGGCTTTGTCCCAAGTAAGGCAGCTAGGGGAACATTAGGTTTATCTGGTCCAACGCCCCTGTTTGATAGGTAGAAGACCTGTTTCACCTATTATTGCTATGGACCAGTTCCCAAAACATCATAGTGCTATTAAGTGGAAATGAGAATCTTTCCTCCAGTATATTTTGGTTCGACGTTCTAAATTCTCCTTCCGAAAACTCATAGTTAACTACCCGGAATTGCGGGTTATCGCGGTTTTCTCACCATCCACCATGTTATCATTGGATATTACTTCTAAACACAGTACGAGAATTTGACATGCTGTAGAAGCACCGAAGACGCTCGTTTACTCATGGTAACCTCGTGTGCCAGTGTGCTGCCATAAATTCCCAAGCCTTTGTCCGTTCTAACATCGTAGCTCTCAAACATATCTATCACGATGCCATTCAACATGTTCAAGGCATTCGGAGGCTCTTCTCGGAATCCCAATAATCATCGTCCTGATCGCGCAGTCTACAACGACTACAGCGAGGAATTTCCAAAACCAGATTATCACCAACCCATCCCTCATGCAGCGCTGAGAAGGCATGAGACGCTGCCAAGAAAAGTAGGCATATCAGTTTGTTACAAGATTTGGGCTGATGTCATGCCTCTCTTGATAGAGGATGGAACCAGTGAGCTCTACATTCCATTGTGTAGCTACCTAAAGCTCAACTGCAATGGGGACAGGTATTCACTCCTGTTCCATCACGTGCACCTACTGACGGAGATGATTACTACGATGGCTACGTTCGGGTGGACAACCCTCAGACTATCCTAGGGGGAACTCTCAACGCCCGCCCCACGAGAGCAGACAATCCGTTGAGCCCCGTTCCGTCTGTTGAGCGAGACGATGGCGATAGTCGATTTTCGGAAACATTTTCTGAGCAAGGACACACCATACATAGTCCCCCAATGATGCCAGATCAGCCTGCATCTTTACATCGCCATATGCGAGATGGAGCCACTCGGGCGGATTCTTTCAGCCACGGTAGTGTTTCGGGTCGTCACATGCCTGACGACCCTGTTATCACCCACATCGACAGATCTAATGACTCAGGAAGCGATCATACTGTTGAGGCGCCCAGGACGCCAATGTCTAGTCACTCTCATGCGAGAGTGGTGTGTTATACTTTTTATCTGTTTGTATTTCTATTTTCTAACAGTCCCTTCCAGGCCCCTTCTATACACACGCCGGGTGGTTACCCGGGGAAGACTCCTACTAATATATATGCGGACGGCCACGAGGTTTGTCACTGATATATGTTTTCCGACAACTATAATGATTGCTTATAGACTCGTCCGATGCGACACGATGAAATATACTCAGGTGGGCACGGCCGGGCCCCTCACTCAGGTAGTCATGGTCCTATATATTACATCATCCCTGGTGGGGTGAGTGTTATATTTCAAGACGAATACGGAAATGAAGTCGCGAGGTAAGTTCTGGTTTGGTGTTCTATTTCTTGGCTTGCATTGAAGTTGATCGAAGAGTTGGTGATTTTAGCGGGCGCACACCATCACGTTCTGCACCCTTTGTTGTACAGGATAATCATGGGCGTGAGATTTACAGGTGCGACAGTTTGACGATAATTCTGTATATTCGCTCAAGTGTTTGCTGTAGTTATGATGGCCGCGATCACGAGAGGGGCTACCGTCCCAGAGATCCACGAGTGGTCATGATAGATCCCAATCAACATAGTTCAAAACGCCCAAGGTCTGCCATTGAACTACGCATACAAGATTCGTGATGCTGACCTTGATAATGGTTTATAGTAGTAGCAGGAGTTACTCGTCCCAGAACTACCACTCCGATCCCTCTCATAGGTACCACGACGACTACCCGTCTCACAAATACCATTCCGATCCCTCGCACAGGCACCACGATGACTACTCGTCTCATAGATATCACTCCAGTCCATCGTACAGGCACTACGATGACTACTATCATGAGAATAGGGATAGGGGCTACAGGGATAGAGACTACAGAGACCCCTACCGGGACAGGGAATACAGAGACAGGGAATACAGAGGCAAGGAATACAGAGACAAGGAATATAGAGACAAGGAATACAGAGACAAGGAATACAGAACACGGGATCACCGAGACAGACAGCCGCGAGATAGGGGCTACCATGGAAGGGATGACTGGCAGCCCGAGGACCAGCCACGAGGATCGCACCCATCGATGCACTCGATGCACAGAGAAAACAGTCACCGCAGCCATACTTCCTCGAACAGGTCCGAGAGGCAATTTTCACAGTGAGTGACCAAGCAAAGCATCGAGGAGTCAGCCCTCTAACGATCAGCAGGACTCTTCCGGATGACCGACAATCCAATTCCAGTCGGCTGCGTGATGGGTCTCATCCGTCAGACATGCACCCCATTGAGGAGATCGCTGATGGGCTGCAATCCCTCGAAATTTGATAATTCCATGGTCTGTTATGCATGATGGATAATTATCGTCATATTACCGCTGACATCATCTCCGACCACGACTTGTATTGTGCCCATGCCTGGCTGCGCCATGTACCCCACGACCCGTCACCGAATTGATTTCCTCCTTACTAAGCTTCAGCGTCCCCCCACTAAACTTACCAACTCCCATCCTGAGACCTCTAACTCGTCTTTGACGGTCTGAAGACCCAGGTGACGCATCAAACAATTTTTTAAGAGTGGGGTGGTAGTTTCCCAAGTTTTTGGCCTAAAAGCAAACAACTGTTATGAAATGATTGAATGGAAAGACATCGTAAAACGGACCTCCTCCAGCTCTTGCTTTTCTCGCTCACCCTTCTTCCTTAGCAGTCCCTCTCGCACTCGCTTGGAGGCCCTATTTCGTTCAGCAGCGCGAACGGCAACTTCTCCCTTGCCAAGTTTGGTTTTCCCTGCAAGTTCTAGGACACGGCCAGACAGTGCTTTATCTCGTTGTGCATGCGTCAAGTTGAGTGCAGGGTTTAAAGACCCAGACAGCAATTTCGTGTGAACCAAGCGGTGGAGAAGAGCATCGTTCTGGGCGTTCGAGCTGAAACAATCTGTAAGAGAAAAGCTTTACGATGTCAAGGACTCACATATCCTCGTGATCATTTTGTGTGTCATCATCGTCTCGATGTAGGGCCTCGTCGGCTTCCGTTATAGATGTAACTTTAGCTACTTTTGAAGACTATTCACCCCTGTATCAGTATACGAAGGTGGTAATACATGAGACTTGCCATGAAAGCTTTCTTCTGAGCTTTTGAGAAATGTTCTGGAGGCTTCTGCCTCGCCGAGTCTGAGAATACTACTACATCTGGCATCTTAGTGGAAGAACTGGCAGTAAAACCGTCATCGTATTCATAGGAAGTATCTGACGATATAGTTACTATAGTGAACGAACAGCCGCCTGGATGGCCACGAACCGTCGTTATTTTCTTCGGATGGGTAAGTTAAGACAGCTGAATTGCTGAAGCCTCTCCACTCCTCAAAATCCTCGTTCTCAAGCTCCTCGAGAGACTCTTCTGGTTTATGCCTCTTCTGAGGAGGTTGAATAAGATCGAAAGAGTTTAGGAACTGTTGGCCATGAGCATGTAGGAGGTCGAGCAATCTGGCTCCCTCGTCCTCCATCATCGACTATGTCAAGAAGACTCGTGGGAGCCTTTAGAATTGGAAAACCCTAATTCCGGCGGCAAGCCTTGAACTCGAATTTCACGACCAACTTGAAGTATTGGCAATGGCCAAGAAGCGTCAGACAACGCAGGCAGCGCAGACAACGCCTGTACAGGAACCTTTAGTCGAGATATCCGAAGACGAACAGTGGCGCTTGATAGAACAAACTGGTGTTCTCAGGAAGATCTCTGGCACACGCGAACCTGTGGAGACTACGGATAATGTCGAACCACTCCCACTTGCTGACGAGATCTTCAACGCGATCGTGTTCATTATGCCGTTGACCTTCTTTCTCATCATGATGGACATGTGAGCTTACGCCTGGTGCTCGCCTCCCACCTGACCTCCCGTTGTTTTGGACAGCCTGATACATCAGCAGTATGCACAGCAGCCAACCGCTGGTGAGATTGCTGGACGGCTCCTCACAAACTTCCCCAGTACGTTCAAAATGTGCTTGGAGAATCTCTGACGCTCAAACCCGTGCAGTTTTGTCAATATTTGTGTTCTACAGTGAGCATAATGGGTTTGTCAATTTGGAGTGCCCTCTGACTGATTGCCTCTAGCCACGCGACACAAGGCCAACCCTCGCACGCAACTCGCACTGTTCATACTCTCCCTCGGCGTGGGGCCCCGAATGATATGGCTCATCAATCGTGGATCATGGCTCGTCAATTTGCGACAGGTGTGCTACCTTCTGTGTTGGCAAGATGAATTATTCACAGACCATTCCCAAGTGTCCGCAGTTCGCAACAATATGGCTTTATACAGTTTTACAGTTGAACTTAAACTGGGCTGTTCTCACCTTAGCGATGACAGGAGCTTGGGCATGGTATACAGGAATGAAACTCGTTCTGTGATTAATTCACATCGACGGACCGCACGAACCATGGTAATTGCGCGAATAGATACTATGACTTACTAGCATCATAGATTCCCTGAGATAGATCTCAATGAATTCACATGATTATTATTTCAGCAATGTTGTTCGTCGTGGACAATAGTAACGCATATCCGAGAAGTAGGTGTAGGTAACCCTAAGAATATGCGCCGTGGTCCTACACAGTAGTGAAGGAAGGATAGGCATCTGACGAACAGAACACAAGGTTCATGTTTTCATATGTGCTCGACGATACGCCCCAATTAGGATGTGGTCTTGTATCCTGAGGGCACCTTGTACGAGCAGAAAGCATCGGAAAAACTGCAGAATGTTCACCAGCAAAACATGCACATAACACAATAGATATGAACGCTAAATGGAACAATACCTGAACGTAGAGTGTGACCAAGTTCATATCCATTCGCAGAGCCTACACCCCATCTCCTTCATCCAATTCTTCAGTCACAATTTCGACTTTTCTCTGTGACCAAAGCTCTTAATAAGTTGCATAGCACGCAGCACACCTTGCTCACTCGATATGTTGTATTTCTCCCTTCTAGCACATTCTGCAGCACGCGGAATTGCCACTTCAGGCGCCGACTGAGTGTGCGACGAATAGTAGCTTGGTGGGCGTTTACTCTGTCCATGAATGACTTGAAAACTCTGTCATCTCGTGCAAAATAATAGACCTAGGAACCAGGGGCAGCTATAAGTTATTGGCAACGTTCGACCCCATTGCTTACCGGTATTGGTTCCCCTTCGATGGATTCCAATGCGATCGCCCAAGCTCCAAGAAGGAGAAGGTCGGTCGTAGCATTTGCCACACTTGTGCGTTTGTTCATTGAGTGAGACAATACCGAATCAAAAATGACCTACTAATCCTCCAAGGCAGCGATTGCATCTGCTTTACTCAGTTCTTTGGTGGCGAACTTTCGCACCGCTGCCTCAGCAGTGGAAACAGGTTTTCCAGCATTTCCAGATCTCAAGGCCAGAGATACTGATGATACCTGGGCACGAATCCACTTTTCTCCCTCGCTCATTACCAGTGTTTGCATAAAAGATGCTACGAGATCGCTCTGAGATTTATAGAGACCATAATCAATGCCGAGCTTGAGATTTGTTCCTGTTACATGGTTAGTCGCTCATCAGGAACTGCTTGACGCTAGACTAACGCAAAGCCTTGAGGATTACTCTTGTCCGTGGGAGACCAATCTCGCCGTCTTCTAGATGATTGATCCAACGAGAGAAAGCTCCGAGCAATATGATAGCAACGTCACGGTGAGACTGTCCGATACGCATAGCGTGAAGGAGAGGGGTGGCATCCCCAGTTTTTCGAAGTAGCAGCTGGGGAATCATTAATACGAGGAGGGAAATGCAAGGTAATTGAACTACAGGAAAAGCACGGTCGCGAACTTCCATCAGAAACATGATATCCTTGCGCTCTACAGCGCGAAACACTTCAAATGGCTAGCGAAATGTAATATATGAATACCGTGCACTAGTAAGAAAGAGTGACAACATACTTGAGGCTCTTTCCAACCCCCTGAGGGTTGGCTTCTGGAAATGGTAAACAAAGACCGTGTCGGAGAGGTTTGGTCTGATTCCGACGAGACACTTCCCCTTCTCCCGGTGTGAGGTTGGGTATCCTCTGTCGCATCATGATATTCGGTAGTTGGACTAGGTGGTGTTGGACTACGTCGTAACTGCCTCAACACCGCCTTGGGTGCGTTCTGTTCGGCCTCTCGCTGCAGAAAGCCTTAACATATGTTGGGTATGATGTGAGGAAGATGATGATACGACGTACCTGTCGTAGGCAAACGCGCAGGTAGGCATGGATCAGGAGAAACTCGGGCCCTTGTCACCGATCGTTGTGCAAAATCGGGACTGAAGCGTTCTACGATAGAAAGGATGACCGATGCATTGTTTACCATCGCTTCTGCGGAAGCCTATATAGGGCAGCCGTCCACTGATAGCAGACCAGTAGCTTTCATGGGTTGAGCGCTGTAGAGCGCTGGCACCGTGGGTGGACCGTGGTTCCGAGTCAACATGGAATCACTGTCACGGTGGTCACAGCGCTGAAGTCACATCACTGGTGTCACGCCACCAGAAACGTTAAATGAAGGTTGTTCTTGCCAAAGGACCTCAATTTGTTGCTGTCCGGTCACGTCATTATCCCTTGTTTCCTTTGGTTTCTGCGACTATCCCACTGCTCATCCCCAGAAGAAGTTGCGATGTTGAGAATATGGGAAGAAACGTCTGGTGCTAGACATCTAGATCCTAACTTGAAGGGCGACATGAATCAGGACACCCAGTCGTGTGAGGCTGGGGGCGACCGGCCTGGATTCAATAATAGCGCATTGGCACCTCTAGCCACCGATGGTGTTGTCCTGAATCGTGCCATGCTTCAGGATCCTTCCCTACCTTCAAAACCCGTGCTTTGTGCGTCCAACATTCGTCCTCTTGAGGCCGTCATTCTCTATGATGCACTTTTGCCAAACGCAGAATCCAGATTGATGGAGGCTCTCCACGAGATTGATCCAGAGGAATCTTCTTTTACAAATACGTTTCGCGCTGCCCGCTATGCTCTGGTCGAGGTCGGCTTATGTGCCAGTGATCTTGTCTGGCGCAGGGCTATCAGAGAATATTCTGCCAGCGGGAATGACGATGACGACCCTATTTTTGAGATCGCCAATAAAATTTGCGATCTGGTCAAAAATTGGGTGTTTGCCATGCCGAACTTAAACCTGTCTTCCAGAGGTTTCAATGTGACACCCAAGTTCGTGCAGTTGATTCATGTTCTCAAATCATGTGGAGCTTACGGGGACAAGTTCCGTGGAATTGTCTTGGGTTTGTATGAGGCAATCTATCTTGATAATAGTTGATAAATGATCTACACTGTAGTCCAACGGTCAGAAGTCGCGACAATTATGGTGGATATCATTAGAACCATGATTGATGAATTAGCTTTCGTTCGACCTTATGCTTTGGCCAGTGAACTCCTTGTCGCTGATGGTCACGAGCAGGTATGTGAAATTTCATTACTTGCCACATGGTTAGCTGAAACGTATCATGACAGCGCGAATTGCTTGACAACTTCGCGAGTGGAAAGTATAACCTCTTCATTCTAATTAAAGCCTTGGAAGATATCGACCTTCCGCGTGCCAATGTCTTTATACGGTGCATGTTACTCTTACTGCTAGTTGCGCTTCGCTCACACATGTTTCAGATACAACTTGTTCGAGAGCCAACTTTCCTATGCATTTGCTTGCGCGCATACAATGGTACCCAATGGACATCTTATTCATATGGCGGAGAAAGGGAATGACCTACATCGCCGGATTCTTCAAGAGTATAGCGGTCCAGCCGTTGACGACAGGTGGATTGAGGTAGTTTTTCAAGGGGGAAATTTCCCAGTCCCATCTTGTCCGTTGAAGGAAACTGGCAACCCTTACCCCTCAGACGAAGAGATGGCTCACAGGCTAGAGATCTCGATAGGAGATTCGGTAAATGGCGGTCGATTATCTGAAGGCGATGCCTTGCTTTCCGTTTTCCGCATCGCTGCGAGCCTTCAGCGCAACATCTCAAATCTATCTCCTCATCCTCTGTTTGCTGTCCATCCCATACCTAGCATAGGTGGGGTTCAACAATTCGTTTGCACTGTGACCCTTCCTCCCGGACTGCCTTTGCAGACGATTCAGGGTCCTCCACGTTTTACGCCCGCCCATGCACGTCGCTCAGGAGCCTACCGATTTTGCCTACGATTATTTGAGTTCAGCAGCCTGGACTACCGCCTGATCTATCCCCCACGTCGGTCTGACGACAATGGTTACGCGAATCCTTCCCTATTGAAATCAGATCTGGTTTCTGGGAACAGTTGCTACATGCGAAAAAGGCCAGATTTCTGGGTCAACTCATTACGAATTCCTGAAGAACGCCTCTTCCCCGTCGTCATTTCCGTAGGCAACCCAGAAGGCCCATCCGAACCTTATGCACCTATTATTATTCTAACACGTCAACCATTACCTCATCTAGAACCCTTCAAATTGTTTTTCTATGGCGTTTTTGCCACTGTCAAGAATGCACGAGGTCCCGCCATAATCTTTGATGGCAAGCGTCTCAATGACCTTCACTCGTATACACTCAGAATTTGCCGCACGATCGCCAACAAAGCATTTGCATGTTCGTTGGAAAAGATGGCATACTTCATCGCACCTCTACTTCCTTCCCGAGCCACGGATTTCTCGTGTTTCAACATGACCGACTTACGGGATGCCGTTGATTGGCAAGCTGTGGCACGAGCCAATAGCAATTATGTCACGCGTTTCAGTTCCGATGACTTACGAGACCCAAGCGAATTTGAGGATGCAGTCATCCAGGACAGATTAGTCGAATTCACTCGACGATGCTATGTTGTTCGTTTACGACTGGATTTATCACCAATGAGCAAACCCCCAGACAGCCCTGTAAGTGACTGTCATTGATAGTTAATCTACGGATCCTAATGCATTTCATTCCAGCGCGAGGCGGAATATGCGAACATTCTGGAGTATTGCAAAGCGCGCCGCAAAGGCTTCCAGGGCCTCCAAGATAACAATCAGCCTCTAATAGAGGTATCTAAGGCTGCCGCCGTGTTGAACCGCCTGAATCCCGTCCACAAGCCCTTTGTAGAGACGAACAAGACAGGTCCGAAATGTAAGCTACTCCTCTAACTTTGGTAAACCGCGTAGCTGACACTGGGTAGATCTCATACCGGAACTCTGTGGCAAGTGCACAATTCCAGCGAGGTGAGTGTTTTTGGCAGGAGATCATCACCATGCTCATACAGGGGTCTATCAACCAGTATATACCGCACTGCGTTACTTTTACCATCCATCACTCGACGAATCGATGATTTCCTGATTGTGAAGGAGCTCAATGCACAGTTCTTCGCAAATATGATCCTGGAACAACATTTGTTGTCCGCCGTCTTCGCTCCCTCTGCGACCTTCGAAACAGATTACGAAAGGCTGGAACTACTTGGTGAGGTTGACCCGATCCTCTTATTGTTCACAATGCTCATACCATGATGCAAGGCGATTCATTTTTGAAATATTTCAGTTCTGTTTACGTGTTCGTTTTTAATCCTGCTTTGAGTGAGGGTGCGTTGCACAAGGCACGGCAGCACATTATCAGCAATAAGGTGCTCACGCAGTGCGGTCTTTCCATTGGTCTGCCATCATACATACAGGGAAAGACGTTCAGCTGCAAATTGTGGCAACCTCCAAACTTCACGGTTCAAGACGTATCTCCACCGCATTTGGAGAGATCCAACAATCTCGCGTCGTCCAGTGGCAATGGTGGGATAGAAAATGATACCAACACGCAGGCTCCCGTCAACGATACCAATGCATCTACTACACAACTGACCTCTCACTCAAAGACGAAACACAAGGCCCCCGACGATAACATAACACAGTGGCTCGGAGACAAGGTAGAAAGGGTATTTCATGAGTTGAAATTATCTCATACTTTTGTAGACAATCGCCGATGTCGCAGAGGCTATCATAGGAGCAGCTTATCTTTCTGGAGGCCGCGACGTTGCTCTCAGAGTGATCAAGACCCTCCGATTACCTGTCGCTGATGTCGAACAATGGGAAGATTTCCGCCGGAAAGCTCTTGCTCCCCCTTCTAATGTCACGCCAAGGCTCCGCGGTGGCACTCTTTCGGCAGTGGAAGGGATTATTGGAGTCAGTTTCAAGTACCCGCACCTGCTCTCTCAAGCTCTTGTATGTGTCATCTCTCTTTGACCGCAATCAACTGACTCTCTTCTAGACTCATGGCTCAATTCATGGATACGAAAACACATGCTATGAGCGGCTTGAATTCCTGGGAGATGCAGTGCTGGATTTTTGTACGTCGTTCCTCTTCTGCGTGGCAATTGTGTAACATGCGTTCACAGTGGTAGTACGACATGTCTTTAACAGGGATGACCACATGTCTCCTGGAGCAATGACACTACTGAAGGTGAGTATGAGTTTCTTACCTTGATTATAGTTTCATTAGACACCCTTAGTCCGCTATGGTGTCAAATTCAGCCTTGGCAGCGGTCTGCGTCCGGACCGGGTTACATGCCTATCTTCTTTATGAATCGTACACTCTTGCAAACAGCATTCAGTCATATGCTGAGCAGCTGGAGACAAGGTGCCAGGAAGAACATCAAAAGGCAATTAGGGATGGGAGACCTCCAGGGCAATACTGGCTTGATATGGAACCACCCAAGGTATATTTACAGTTGGCCTCCGAGCGGAAAGAAGTGACGCATGATTACAGATCCTTTCTGATGTCGTAGAGTCGATCATTGGTGCACTTTATATCTCAGACGGCTTCACATCTGACGGCGTGGAACTCATGTTCAAGAAGATCCTCGAACCTTTTTATGACCAGCATATCACAGTCAAGACACTTTCGCATCACCCCACCAAAATCCTTTTTGAGATCATGCAGACTCAGGGTTGCCAACAGTTCTCCATCGAGAAAGAAAAACTTGGTGAAACTCAGGGAACTCGCTGCGATGGTAGGAATCAAGTTGTGTCCAAGTCGAATGTCCTGATGAGCCTTCCTCTAGTTATTGTTCACGACATTATTCTAGCAAGCGCAACCGAGTCGACGGGATATATCGCAGGGCGCATGGCATCAACTGCTGCCCTCGATGCACTGGAAGGGGACCCCAGCTTTATGGCGCACAACTGCAGCTGCAGAAACCGAACACAAATGGGAAAGAAAGACTACAAAAATAGGCTGGAAAAAATGTTGGCTGATCTTGAGGAGGGGCAGAACGTCACGACTGAAGAGGATCATAATGATGACATGGAGGATCAACTGTTCGAGCATTCATGAAGTTTGGGTTGAGCTCAAATTCCAGATACAAAGTATTTACAGGACGCAAAAAAGTTGTGTGTCCTATGCTGCGCCAGACTTGTTCCTGTTAGGATGTGTCAGAATGTGGTATTACTGATGGTACCGAGTAATCGCGCACAATTGGAATTTGGCAGCCACGAAAGGAATGCTGAATCCTACTGCCAAGAAAGTAGTGAGCTTGATACCGAACGATAATCGTTTCTTTCCAGGCCACTCGAATGGCAAGTGCTAAGGGGGAAATAGATCAGCGGTGCTGAACGGGTGGAAAACAAAGAACACGTACATGGTATTCACCGTGGCTATGCACAAAGCGCGCAGAAGGTGCAACGCGAGTACGCGCAACTTGTGCACGCAAGGAGTGTGGTGCACGGGCGAGCATTGGAGATTTGAGGCTGTAAGAATCTTAATGATGAGGACGAAGAGTTAGAAACCAGAAGCTTGGGCTTGCCGGAATCACCCGCAGTTATTCCCACGACCCTCGT